>VZTI01004555.1:1455940-1540407 GCA_013397865.1 Struthidea cinerea | reverse complement strand
CGGGTGCTGCGGGCAGGCGGCTGCTGCCGCCGCCGCCTCCTCGCCTCCTCCGCGTCCTCCTCCGGCGGCCGCGCGGCTGAACGCGGGGAGCGGCCGGACAGCGCGGTAAACCCGGGCGGGAGGTGGCAGCTCCTGCGGGGGCCGCGGGGGAAGCCGCGGGGGAAGCCGCCCTCGCTGAGCCCTGAGCGGGGAGCGCCCCCACTGCCCCCTGGTAACGCCGGCGGGTGGGGGCGGCCGGTAGCAAACCGCGTTCCCTGCGGCCTCTGGTTTTTGATGTGTTTGTCGAGGCCCCCGGTGCTCGTTGTTGGAGGGGCGCTGAGTTACGAGCTGTCGGGTAATGCCAGGTGTGCGCACATGGATGCAGGAAGAACGACGGGCTTAGGAAAACTCAGAATAGTAGAATCATAAAATATGCTGAGTTTCAAGGGACTCACAGTCCAGTTCCTGGCCTTGCACAGAACAGCCCCAAGAATCGCACCATGTGCCGGAGAGGGTTGTCCAAAACCTCCTTGAGCTTGTCAGGCTTGGGGCCGTGACCCTTTCCCTGGGGAGCCTGTTCCAGTGACCATCAGCCCTCTGGGTGGAGAGCCTTTAATATCCAACCTAAACCTCCCCTGACACAGCTTCATGCTGTTCTCTCGGGTCCTGTCACTGGTCACCAGAGGGCAGAGATCAGCACCATAAAAAACTTGTATCCTTGCTAGTTCTCTCCATGAAATATTTTAACAGAGTATCACTAACAGAAAAATGAAAAAAAAAAAAAAAGAAGTTGATTTTAAAAAATACCCCTATGATTCATGCCTATGGTGAAAGAATTAAAGGTATCTTCTCTGAAGTGCATTTGTAAGTAAAGGTGATTGTAAATGTACAGTGTTGTTTTTGGCTACAGTAGATCAATGTGCTTTATTTCTGAACTTCCTACGCTTGTATGCTTTAAGGTTGCATGGCGTCTGGGAATTTATTCCAAATCAAGACGTTCTTCAGAAATTCTCCTGCAGTGCTGATAACGCGTGGTATCTGTGTTTCCCAGGGCCTGGGTTTCCGCCCCCCCGCGCACTCGCACAGCGACTGGATCGGGCCCCCGGACAAGCACTCCAACCTGCGCCCCATCATCTTCTACGTGCCCCCCGAGGAGTCGGCGCTGGAGCGGCGGCTGCGGGAGGCGCGGCAGGAGGCCCAGGCCAGCAACCAGCGCTTCTGGGCACAGCACAACCGCGCCTTCCGCCAGGTGAGCCCGGCCTCGCACCCGCTGCTGCTGCTGCTCAGCGCCCGCCTGCCTGCCTGAAACTGGGGGGCTCAGTTCTGCCTGCTGTTAATGCGCTCAGGGTCACGGAGGAAATGATGCTTTTGCTGTTCATTTCTTTAAATGATGCACAAAACTAAAAATCCCAGACATTTCATTGCTGTTTAGTGGCATAGAATATTTGCCTTTTTCCTGTCTTGCATTGAAAGTATAAAGTCGTAGCTGCCCTACATGCAAGACCTGTCTGTGACTAGAGCAGCTGTTGAAAATTATTCCATGGCTGGTTTTTCTCTTGTCATAAGTGAGAGCAATTTGGTGTAATTACCAAGACTAAATGAGGTTAAATGATATCTCCCATTTCACTGGCAGTGTATCCCAGCAAGGCTAAAGTGAGTCTGTCTTTTTTCCTGATTTTAGCATCTTCAACCAGTGTGGCATTTTTTGGAAGAACAGTAATAGTTCAGTAATTCACCATCATTTATGATGTTGAACATCATATCCTCTCAAAACTTGCAAAGATCCCAGAAAAAAATGAAGCTTGTTTTTTTTTTAATTCCACAGAACTGCTTTTTATGTCTGTAAAACTTACACACAAATGATTATTGTGCTTCCATCTAAATAATTTTTACTTTTTTAGGCTGCATGTTTTTCTCTGTGCTCAAAATCTCAGTATACAGTACAGCACATTTCTATGGTTTGTCTTATAAGCTGAGAAGTTTGAATCCTGTCAAACAACACTGAAGTTTGGCTGTAGCTTTACTCCACCAATCAGTTTTATAAGTATCAGTAGGACACTTGCGTAATTAATTGATGCATGCAGGTAGCAGGATCTAAGTGACAATGTCACCAGTTTAACTAACTGACTGGATTAAGTAAAGTGTTTAGCTGACACTTCCAACTATAATGAGTATTGCTAGTTATTTCAGAGGGTGTTAAACACCACATTGCTATGTAATTAAAAACAGTGGCGAACTTCAAGGACTGACTACATCCAATTCTAATGTGGAAAAACATGTTTTAGGAAAAAGAAGAATTTATTTATTCAAGACTGAAAGCCAAGGGTCTGGAAATGAGAGATGAATCAGGTTAGTGAGATCTTCATTAATAGTTTAGGATGCATTTTGAATTCTGTTTAACTTTGAATTTTGTTCGTTTATGCTCTTTGTGTTCTGTCACAAGTAAATCTTAGGGGTAGGATTTAGAAGTGTTTTTCAGAGTGTGATAAAAAAGAGAGGAGGAGCTTTTCAGAGATGTGCCTGTGGGGGTCAGATCATCTGTTGCACTTTTCTCCCCCTAATTCCTTCCCCGCAGCCAGAGGGAATGTGCTGAAATCCTAGCCCAGTAATATAGTAATCGGGTAGCCTACGGAGGAAGGTGCTTTTTACTTTCACACCTCCTAACCCAGTGAGCTGGCTGAGATAAACATACAGAGCATTTGCCTCAAGTGCCTGTTATGGTTGGGTGGATAAATTCAGAGTCTTTGGCTTCAGGTCCATGGTGTATGCAATGAATACAATACTTTTCCTTGAGGGAGAGTAAGACAGCTTCCAGGGAGACGGCAGCTGCTATCTGCCTGTCTCTGCCTGAGCACAGTTGCTGTAAAATAGTTGTCTCTCTAATTCATTATGTGAAAATGAAAACAAAATGTCTTCATAATAATAGTGAATTGGGCATTGTAGTATGAGGTTGAACACTTTGTTCACAGAATAATGATCTGCTTGAGTTTAGTGAAGCATCTGCTCTGACGTTCAATATGTCACAGACCTTTGTTTTTCTTTTCTGTTTGTATCCTGGTGATCAGTGTGTGGTTGAGAAATAATTTTAATTAAGTTCTATGTTGTTTCAAAAACACTTCTTTTATATTGCTATTTTGATTTTTTTGTTTTGTTTTTATACCCTAGAAGTAAAAGAAAGTGACCATGTACTTCCATTAAAAATAAAATTATATCAAATGCATGCTTTGGTTAACTGCTCTATAACAGACCTGTGAGTGTATATAAAAATATACATGAACAGTTGGAACAAAACTAACTTTTCTACATAATGAATCGGTTTTGCTGATACCAGTGTGAAGAAACAAATTAACTATAGGTGTTAAGATGGCAGCCTTCAAATGGTTTTAGAGTTAATTTATCCCATAGTATGTTAATCCATTGTAGTATGTTAGTTTTGTAAATGATGACAAATAGAACCAATCAATAATTCACATTTCTGTGATCAGTCTCAAGAGCCTTAAAATGCATTTTGGAACGGTAACAAGTTGAATATTGCAATTCCATCTTCCTCATCATATCCGTGTTCCCTGGGGCATTCAAATTTGACTGTCATTTTAAGGACACTTTGTGCCAGAAGGTTTGTGTAGGAATTGTCTGGTAGAGTTGAGAATATTTGCTGGTTCTCAGGGTTAGACATCTGTGCTGTAGCCACAGGTCTTCCTGTTCTTCTTTTATATTCTAGTTATGAGTGACATATTCAAAGTCATCTTTTGTATTTGCTTCTTCTGAAAATAATTGCCTACTAGATTGTTCAGAAGTCTGACAGAACATAAACTTTTTGCCTGAAGTTACTTGAAATTTACCAACAGTAACAGAAAAAAAGGTACATCTGAAAATACCATGTCAGTTGTGGATAGTGTTCTTTTGATATTTATGGACTTGCTTAGGGGAGGAAAGTAAGTTACTAAATGCTCTTATTGGTACTGTTAAGGCTTCAGCCCTGTAAGAAATTATTTTATTCAAAGGATAGATACTCCTAGATCTATGCACTTTTTCATAGGGGTTCACTAGTTCCCTAAATTGTCTAAGAGCTGATAAACTTTATCACTTCTACAAGTAATAGGGGTTTAAGGACTATACCAGCTTCAAGATGATCAGTATTTTTAATCTGCTGTGCTCCCTCTATAAGTTTTAAAGAGTTGAAAGATAAAGGCATATTAACTTGTTCAGGGTTACACAGAAAGCTTGTAGGAGCAAGGAGTCAGACCTAGCATCTGAACCCAGTGTTTTAATCCAGAGAATTGCCTTGACTTTGTTACACCAAAACCTATTTTCAGGTCAGAAAGCAACACTGAATGCAGAAGAAATGGCTGACTTTTACAAGGACTTTCTAAGTAAAAATTTTAAAAAGCATTTGCAGTATAACAGGTATGTAGAAGGTATTTATGTTGACCATTATACGTTACAGTGTAAGTGAAAGGTATAAGATCAAGTTTAAAATTTGAACATTTTTTTCTGTAATTGGTAAAACAGCACAAACCCCTGTAATTTTTGAATATTTTTTTTAATGCTGTTATTAGTATTTGACAGAAATTTGCATTATCATTTAAGTTCTGCTGCTGCTTATTGTTGTTTTAGTGGAAAGATAAGCTCAACTCTGAGATTTAAAGAGACAAGATCAGGCACATTTTGATTATCTTAGGGCATGGATCTTTTCATGCTGCTAATTGAAACTGATAAATATGCAAATAAATCAGTTGAAAGTTCTGTATAACAGATTCTAGCTGACTGTTAAAGAAGGACTAGTAAACGTGATTTATCTCAAAGGAAAATTGTTTAATGAGAGTAATATTTAATAATCTCGGGTCTGTTATTTTGCATGTGTATAGTAAAAAAGTGATCAGCTTTGAGTTTGGTGAGGCATTAGTAATTTGGTCACCTGAGCTTGTCCTAGGTAGAACCTCAGCTACAGCTTGGTAAACCCAAATCCAACCCTTCAGAACATCTGCATGGTTTCAGTGTTACTGTTTGTACAGCAACTCTATAAACTGGATTGGGGATCTGAAAGGGCTGAAAAATTACTTGCAAACACACATACCCCTGCAAGTAGCTGTGCACACTTGAAAAAGGGCTAGAAGTGAGGGAGGAATGGGAAGGAGGAGGAAGACAGCAGTTAATCCAGGAATACTGACCACTGAATATGAAAGCACAGCTCCAGTTTCCTCTCTGTATTGGATTGAGGGGTTATTGGGCAAAATAGTGTCAAGTGTGACTGGGTTCCTAATGGTGTAATGCTAGTGAGAATTCTGCCATCACTGCAACTGATCTGTAACAAATGGTGGCTTAAATTTCTTCATATGTATTGTGTATAAACCATAAAATACTATCCTGTAAGAACAATTTAACTGTAATAAATATTTCAATATGCACATCTTGTCTTGCCCACAAAGGGGTGGGGGGGAACCTCACCATAATCCAAAGCAACAGCATGAAAAGATGGAAAGTAAGAAATTGGTTTTAGTGAAAGGATTGTCATTAAATTGCCTATAACTGATAAGTGGGAATGCAAAGGGTTTATCTTAGAACTGGTCACCAGTTGCCTTTGTTATAGTAACCTTAGGGAAGTGTCGCATCTTCACGGTAAGATAATTCAGGCTTTGTGCTTAAACATGACCTTCCTTCCTGCTGACTTGTAAAATCAGGTTGTGTCAGCTGCATTGTTGTAGTTTCAAAGTGGAACTGCACAGCCCTGAAAACAGTAGAGCTTTTTACAGGCACTCTGATTTTGAGGGGTCGTATTTATAAAAATCTGTTTATGCATTTAGCTGTATGTTCTTTTGCAGTATTGCCAGCTGGCCTGAAAACTGGCAGCTGAAGTGTTGCAACGTCTAAAATTTAGTTAAAATTGAAGCAATGACTCTGCATAGATGCATTGAATGTTTAGTTCAGGGTACTTAGACTGGAAATACAATTTAGTTTAGGAAAAAAATTCAAGAAGGATATAGGAAATTAAACATGAAAGGGGAAAAGAAACAGTTGCAATGTTAGCATGATATTTTTATTTAACATGACATTTGAAGGGGTAGCTCAGTGCTGCCTGTCAGTGTGAATTTGGCTACTATCCTTACTGAGAGGTTGGTATCTCAGGCTTATGTTAGATCTGTGCATGCAAGGTTTGCCCCAGACATCTCAAGAGAAGACCTAAATCCCGGTGTTCTAGTTCTAGAATTCTATGTATCCTATTGCTTCTGATGCATATGTAAAATGTGAGCATTTTACAATATGGGAGTGAGATCCTTGTTAGAAACTAGAAAAAAAAATTGATATTGTTTTAATTTGTAACAGGGGCAAGAACTTGAAGCAAGTTCTCAGAGGTTAAAAAGGACTGATGCAGACTATACTCTGTATAATTTGAATTGGTTCCAGAAGCCATGCATGATTCATAAAAATTAAATTATTTAAAGATATAAAGACTAACTTTGGCAATATTAAAGGCATTATCCTTAAAAGATGCTGCAGTAGAAAGATAATGTTTCCTGTATTCGGTTATACAATTAGTCTTTGAAGTGTGATTTGATTTTACATTTTCCCACCCTTGTATGAGACCAACTCTGCCCTTTTCAACACATGCATCTTCATCCACACACAAACATCTTACCTGAAGCACAACACTGGCAGGAAGTTAGTCCAGATAGCTTGGTGATCAGCTTTACTTCTGAAACATGAGACATGGTTTTAACTATTTTATCTCACCTGATTTCAAATACAGTTGCAACCCTGTAATCCACATATAATCTGTTCATGGATGTGGATATACACATAGACTTTTTCATAGGTTATTTGTCTCTTATTAGACAGGAAAAGTGTTACCACAAAGAACAGAAAATGCAGGTCATCACTGCAGTGTCATTTGTCAATGCCAAAGGATATTTTAATATAATTGTGTATCTTTTTCCTGTTCTTGTTCTGTGTACTGATGATCTTCTTGGCTTTGGAATCCTAGAGATTGGTATAAACGTAACTTTAGGATCACATTCCTCATGGGACAAGTAGCACTGGTGAGAGCTCTGAGGTGGCTTCGTCGGAGAAAGAAAAATGTAGAACAGTAATCACAGCTCCATGAAGAATGCAACACTATATGCTATAAACTTGTGGTTTATAGTAATGTTCAAAATCTGAATGGTTGATGCAAAAATTACTTGAATTTGTTTGTTAAACTATGTAAATAAAAGTCAACACTGGTCTTAATTTATAATCAGTGTGTAGATTTCCTTTATCCTTTATTCCAAGAATATCTAAAATATTTCTCCACCGAAACACAACCAAGAAAACTTTTAAAAACTGTTCCTTGTTCACATTAGATGGAATGGGTAATGACTGTCCTGTTTCTACTGTCGAGTTATGGCTGCTAAATAACATGTGATTCAGTGTGCTGTACCTGAACTCTGGTCTCAGAATGATGTCTCCACCAACTATATTAGTATATAAAGACAAAAATGCCTCATTGCAGAAGCTACTGTCTGGGGCAGTAGCTATCCATAAGTAATAAAAAATGGGTGAAGGAACAAGTTCGATTTGTGAGTATATATACCAATTGTGAGTATAAATACGATCAATTTAGAATAATCCTCTCTTCAGTGTGATTATATGCTATTTTTAATAAAGATTTAAGAGATGTTTTCATCAAAGTGCTAATGCAGTAGGATCTTCCTAGATTTTTTTTTTTTTTTTAAATTAAGAGAAATTTGCCTCCCTTGGACAAAAGCTCCTCTGACCCATGATTGATAAAGATTTTAGTTGCTGAGCAATAAAACGAATGTGCTGCCAGTCATTTAATCTTGGTAGAAGACAAAGCTGGTAACTGCTGTATGGAGAACAACACTACTACCAGTATGCACTGCTTTCTCCTGGTTCATTTCTTTCAAAAAAATGTGCTGTTCTCACCAGTTTCTCCAAGGCACTGAAAACTACTTGCCTGAGCGTGATCTTTTGTGGCCTCCAGGTAGGTAACATCAATTGGAACAAGGTTGGTTCAAGTGAAGTCCTAAAATGTTATACCATGTATTTGTAATTTAAAGGAGGTCTCATTCCTCAGAATGTTCTCTCTGTCCATTTGTACAGTTAAATGATTTTTTTACCCAGTGCCTAATAAGAGGATTCTGTTAAAAAGAATGTATGCTGTCAGATGAAGTGTTTTCCTAAAGCTGTGCTGTAGGGATGGTTCTGCTTTTGGAAACATCAGCTCAGTAGCCATTGACCTATTTTTCATATCTAAACATGACATGATTTATTTGCAGACTTTTTCAACTGGAGCAAAAAGATTTTTGTCCCCATCAGCTGTAATAATTCCTCTGCAAAATAAAATAAATGTTACTGATACAGTAGCAGATCACAGTGTTTCATACAACTATGATATTATTGGGGCTAAAATGGTGTCTTGGGGTGACTGAATTGTGATTTTAAGTGTTCTGTTATTAGTAAATGAAAAGTCATTATTGGTGTTTGCTGAGTTAATAACCAACACTGAAAATATTTGTGAATGTTACACTGTATCAGTACTGTAAAGGGTATATATTTATTAAAAATTTACAAAATGCCATGTTTAGGAAAATAAATTTTTGAAATAGACTACTGTGGGTATGTAATGTAATTCTTCAAGGCTTTACAATAAATCACATCATACAGTTTGTAAGCTTTGACCACAGTGTGAATGCACACATTAATAGATAGTCTATGTAAAACAATAATTAGATAATAGCAGAAAATATCCCAGAAAGGGAGAGACCAGAGCGCCAGTGGACTGGTGGTTAATGGCCATGTGTTCTGACAGCCTGTGTGTAACATCCCTAAGGTAGTTTCACATATGCTTTAGATGGGTAGAGGTCAATCAAAAGCATTTTCATTTTCTGAGCTGCTCACTTCCATTAACACAGACATTTTTGTGTCTGCCTGCTGAACCAGATCAGGAAATTGATTTACTACTAGAACTAATCCAAGGAAAAAACTGTTCGATGTCAGATGCGTTAATGTGCCTCATCATGCAGATACGTGTTGTTTGGCATGGGGGAGCTGTGGGAATTCAAATGTAAGGTTTGGATTGTGCTTCAGTAAATTCACAGTTAAAGCTGGTTTCTGAACGTGTAATTTTAGTGTTGGTCACACAAAAACAATATCAGCGTACAATGGATCCTGCTAGGATTAAGCTGCAAGCTGCTCTGTCTTTTAAATACCTCCAGGGACAGTGACTCAACCACTTCCCTGAGCAGCCTGTTCTGCTGCCTGACAACCCTTCTGATGAAGAAATTTTTCCTAATATCTCATCTAAACTTCCCCTGGCGCAACTTGCAGCCGTTTCCTCTCATCCTGTTGTTGTTACCTGGGAGAAGAGGCTGACTCTCACCTCTCCACAACCTCCCTTCGGGTAGCTGTAGAGAGCAGTAGCACTCCAGCACCTCCCGTCCTTCCTGAATTGAGGGGCCCGTAACTGGACACAGCACCTGTGGTGTGGCCTCACCAGTGCCAAGTACAGGGGAATGGTCACTGCCCTGATCCTGCTGGCCCCACTATTGCTGATACAGGCTGGGATGCCACTGGCCTTGGCCACCTGGGCACGCTGTTGCCTCATGTTCAGATACTGCTGACAGGACCTCTGCTTGTCCTTGTTGACCCCCTCATTGGCCTTGGCCCATCAATCCAGCCTGTCCAGAGCCCTCCTGCCCTCCAGCAGATCACACTCCTGCCCAGCTTGGTGTCATGTGCAGACTGAGGGTGCCCTCAATCCCCTCATCCTGATCATTGATAAAAATATTAAACAGAACTGGCCCCAACACTGATCCCTGGGGAACACCACTAGTGACTGCATGCCAGCTGGATGCAGCACCATTGACCAGCAATCTGGGCTCAGCCATCCAGACAGTTTTTAACAGTGAAGAGTGCACCCATCCACGCCATGAGCAGCCAGTTTCTCCAGCAGAATACTGTGGGAAACAGTGTCAAAGGCTTTACTGAAGTCTAGGAGGCAACATCCACAGCCTTTCCCTCATCTTCTCTGCAGGTCATCTTGTCACAGAAGGAGATTGGGTCAGTCAAGCAGGACCTTCCATGTGATCATTCTCAGGCACTTCTATGGTTTCTAACACATCAATATCCCTTGTGTCATTGCTGCCACATGGATCTCCATCCCCCATCTCCACTGAGACAGCAGATGAAAGGACCTCCCCAGCAGACCATCCCTCAAACACGGGCGTGTTGCCCCCAGGCTATCTCCAGGCCTGATTTTATCCTTTTCCCCCTTCAGATTCATTAGGATTCTGTGTGGAGTGCTGAGTCCCTTCATCTAAAATCTATTGAGGGAGTGAGGTATTCATCTATTAGGTAAGTGTTGAGGTCTGATTTAAAATATCTAATAGAACCACTGTGAAAAGATGTTATTAAAAATAATCCATCTGAAATTTTGAATCTCATTACTAAAAACCACATGCATTTACTGAGATAATTACATTTTTGAACAGCCAAAAGCCGTATCATTTTCACCAGTGTTGCATTACTTTTGTTGGCTTTTTTTCTTGACTGAGAGCAATTGCAATAACACCAGCTGCTTTCAGATAATATTGATCATAAAACCTTTATACATCAAAGGAAAGCCAAGGAGATGCCAAAGACTACTAAAAATAAAATTTTTATGAATACAAAAGCCTGCTACAGTAACTGAAACTAGTGAAATAGATCAAAGAGTGACTTCTCTGTGCACATTTTCTGAGTGTGGGAAAAATACAGGGGAGTGTTCTTATCATTTAAGTATTTAGCTAATCCTGTCAGAAGGAACAGCAGTATTTCATATTTAGTAGTGTCAGCATGTGCCTTTTTAGTCTCTCTCATGCATTCAGTAAGTCCATAATAAAGCAACAGTATTTTGGTAATATTCAAGTAGTTTTAGTTTGTATTGCCTTGGGGTGGTTTTGTTCTGATAATATGTGTGGGGTTTTGCTATTGACTGAATTTCTCTACTGGAGCATTAATTTTGATAGAATATGAGAGGAGTAAGAGGAAGTGTCAAATAGGGATTGAGCCACAGACTGACTAAAGGCTGGGTTAAAGTGATTGCAGCATCTTTATATATGATTAATAAAGACCAGTACTTCTTAAAAAAAGAAGAGCTTTTCTCAATTCCATGATGAGATTTAAAAGCAATGATAGCAGCTATGGAGGAGACAGCTTCTATGTTTAACTGAACATTCTTGGGGATAATATTAAAATCCAGTTCAAACCTCAGATTTGCCATTTAGAAGCTTACCCTTCCTGGCCCCATTTCAAGTGGACTGTCCTGCTTGCAATTTTTAGCTTCCACTGTCACTAAGCAAGATTGGTACCCTACAGGGGTAATCAGATTTAGCCAAACAAGAACTTAATTTACATCCTGTGCAGAGCCCACAGGCCAATCTTTTGCATAAAGACTGGAAGATTGAAATGTTTTCATGAAAGGATAATATATGCCTGGAACTGTAATATGCATGAATAACATTTTCATACTAAAAATTATATCCACTGATCGCTGTAAACTGATTCACAGAATAATAAACCCATAATTGAATATTCAAGTTCATTTCTCAAAAAAAAATTAGTAAGGGAAAAACAGCTCACTTTATTTCTTAACAGTTTATGTCTTCAGAAGAGTTTATAAGTGCATGGAATGTAATCATCTTGAAGTACATACTCATTAGTATTCATAATTATATAAATCACTTCTTTGTGCCTTGGCTTTGCATTCATTAATGGATTAAGATTTACCCAAGTATTGTGAAATTTACTTGACTGATATATTCAAACAGCAGATGCCATGGAAGTGCAAAAGCAGTACATTTGGCTAGAAACAGTAAAGGCAAAAAAATACATGATCCCTTTTCAAGTATGATCTTACTCAGAAGAAGTATTATTGTGTAGTGATTTACCTACCTTAGGGTGGTCCCAGGTGTGTTGTGACCAGGGCCTGAGACACCAGGAGGCAGCAAAAATGACTGTATGCATCTCCTGAGGCTGCCCAGAGGCAATTAACACCAGCCTAAGCCAGAGCAGCCCTGAAGCTACTGTGATGGACCATGTCTGGCAGGAGTTTCCAGCAGCCCCCCTGCCAGTCAAGGCTTTCTGGCATTCAGCAGTGCTCTGTTCACACCGCTGCCTCCAAAGAACCCACTGATATGATTCAGCTGCAGACTTGGCTGTGATACTTTCATCAGCTGAGCCAAAACACATTAACAGGCAAAACACAAGTTTCAGAATCATAAGGAATTCAGGTCACTATTCATATCTCATTGTAAAAGAACTTCCTGTTGACAAATTGTAAGAAATCCTTGCCATGGAAAAATTCTCAGATGATGATCGGGGTGTAGCACACATTGGCTCTTTTTAAAGGGTTCCAGAAAAGCTACAGACTTTAATTTCTGGAATAACTGGAATAATTAGAAGTCTAAAGTCTTGGGAGAGAGCAGAGGGGTATGTGTTGTTTTGCAAAACAGACTTTGTAGTTAAGGCTATTTAAGAAGACAAAATCCATGAATTTCAAATTTCAAAAGAGACTGACTGCCTTGATTGCTTCCCAAGTGATTGTATTATCCTGGCGTGTCATGTAGAAAATAGCTGGTATGACACAGCATAAGTATTCTGCAACAAACCAAGTCAAGTCAGTTCTGACCTTAGTAGCTCTACAATAAATACTTAGGTAGAAAACACTTATTTGTTCAAAATTGTATAAGAATGGAAGACAAAATGAAAACTAAGTTCCAATGAATATGTAATAAAATGTCTTCTGAATTTATCAATCTTCTTTTCACATTTACCAAAATAGCATTTCACTTTTACTGTCATGTCTGGAAAACCTCCAGTTTCCTCAGGCCTCATGAAAAATTCCACCCTGGAAAACAGAACAAAATACTAAACTGACATATGAGTAAATAGCCACAGGTGCCAATTTGTGCCAAGGAAGAATTCCAGCTCACTTCAAAGAAAAAATCAGTTCTGCCATAGGATATTATAGAGCAATTTGAATTGACAAGAGATGCTCAAAATTAATTCGTTTGCTGCCTCTCCCCTGGTGCTGCTTCTGCTGCTGGGAAAAAAGGGGTCTATTCAGTGTGACACCTGAGGGCTTTCTGGGCATGTCTAAGTGGCCACGGTATCTCAGCCATAAATCTGAGTACCACAGGACTGAGTAAAACAGGCTGGTGCTGGGACAATGTGGCTGAAGAGCTGCCACTGGGCAGAGCACGTTTCCATCGCATGAAGATTTTTCTCAGGCTTTTAAATCGTGAGGTTCACAGTTTCTCTAAAAGCAGCAAAGCAGCTTATTACTTACTATCTTGAGTCTATAATTTGTAGGTATTATCGAACAGTCACTTAGCACTCAATGTTCAATTTCATATGTAATTAACAATGTCATTTCAGCTTTTAGTGCTACTATATGTTTACATGTAAATTAGAAAAGCAATCTCACTTGTTTACAATATGAACTTTGATTTTGGGCACTACCCAACAGAGTTCATAACCAAAAATTCAAAGAGATAGAAAAGAAGTGAAATTAATGAGAAAGATGGTTGAAACAGCATTCCAGCCTCCTTTGGCTGCAAAATGAGTGGGATGGGAAATGACAAATGTGTAAACCACCCTTTAAAGGAATTTAGAGTGCTTTCTGCATTGGTGCACAATAAACCTGGCAGCACCATTTTACAGTTATGTAGTTAATTACAAGGATGTGGGGCACGTTAAACTGCTGCCCACAGTGGAACCATTTACAGGGTAGATTTCTGGTCAGTGTTATACACTGAGGAAGGAAGATACAGTTATTCATCAGCCTATTCTGTGTGAGTCATGGCAGCTTTCAAACATATGGTGATGGTGTACTTTGTGGCCCTTCATCATGTAATATGAAGTGTAACACTGTGTAGGCAGTACATTTCACTTTCATGGCTAATTTATATTTATCAGCTGTTCCCAGCTTTCTCTTAGTGTTTACTGAGGCATGTGTCAGTTCCTGTTCACAGCTACATTATCTTCAATAGGTAGAGTTTGATACAAAACTGCACTATAGATGTCTTTGGAACAATTTCAATAGATTCAACAATTTCAATATATTTGAATTTCAGCTTTCATTAAAAATAATTATTATTTTAGATATTAAGGAATAATCTTATGTTAAAACACACAGATTCAAAATCTAATGTACTGCATATGGCATGTTTCAGCAATTTCCCTGAACTTTCCCAGGAGACTGCAGTTAATTGGTGTGGCAGAGTGAGCTGCTCTATGTAATCAAAACACCTCAAACAGTCCAGGTGTTTTAGGTGAGAATGATGTCATAGACAACCATGGCAGCATGGATTTCTTCCTTCAAAAAAATTACTACAAGCTCTACTCTGAATTTTCCTATGCCGAGCTGGCCACTAAAGTCAAAGGCCAAGGAATCCTGCCTTAAATTCCTATTTATAATTGCCCTCTAAAGCAAAATTGTACCCTCAGAATGTCTGTAATGACCTACATACCAATGAGGTACTTAGCCTTCTTAGCCAGTTGCTGCATAAATTACCTAAATTACCTAAATTGAATCTTGTCTTTTTGGCACGAGGAAAACCTTCAGAACATGATGTGATGCAGCAGTGTCTGCCAAACTTGTCAAACTAATAGCATCCCCTCACTGTTTTTTTTATACCTATACTGGTCAATAAAACACCTATACACAGATGTAGGAGGAATTGCTTTCTTCAGAAACAGACACCTACAAGACGACTTTCTAAGCCCTCCTTTCACATCCCCCTAACATAGGGGGTACACTGAGTGTGGGTAGGCTAGGTTAGAGATGGGCCCCATGGAGGTCTTGGGCAGAACTATCACATGAAAGACAGGTACTTGAGGTTGTCCAAATCACACAGGGAGCAGGGAGTAGTATAGGATTGAGAAGGCACAAAGTTGATTGTAAACCCTTCTCTCAAACTCTTCTCATCTGGGCTATCAGTCTCAGTTATAGAACTTTTGGAGGCTGTCCACAGGTTGAGTTTGTAAGAATGTTTGCTCCCAGGTAAGTGACAGAAAAGCCTGCAGAGCTAAGACACACCATCCATCCTGTAGGAGTGAATTACAAAATCATCTCACTGATGTTTTAAGTGTAAGCCTCAATACCAGTGATGTACATATCTTGCTTTCTTCTTTATCATTGTGAAGATGCTGAAGAAATGAAGTGTGTCCATAGAATATCTTTAAATGTAGTGCTTTTCAGTGGACTTATCTGTGAACAAGTAAGAAAATGTCTTGTTAAAACAGATTTAAAAATATAGAATTCCAATAGAAAATATAGGAATTACAGCATCTGAAAATTAAGCAAAAGCTCCACAGTACGTACTTGCTGTAGGAAGAAGGAGGCAGCATGGAGTGAGGACTCATATCCAAACCCTTGGGAATAAGATCATCTGTCCTTATTCTGCATCTGCTCTGTTTCCCAGGAGACAGGATGAGGAACAAAATATCTAGCACAGGCAGTTCTGTTTGCTATTGATTTTTAGAGTGACTCTGCCCTTCTCAGCCCCATGTCCTACCATCCATCTAGCCACAGGCATATTCAGAGAAGCCATTTTCTGTACAGATATAATTGGTCATTGGCACAGAAACGACAGAAACTATTGTCACACAGCAGAAACATTTCCATTTTACTTTCCCTTGGGGCAAACTGTATTACCATGAAGTCCTCAGTCCAGTGCAGCTGGGTACTGTCCCTGAAATACCCTCTTAACCAAGGCAAACTCCAGCAATGAAAAGTGGATTAAAATGGCCTCCCATAAAAAATGAGAAATTCCAATCAACCTTAGATGCCAAGTGAATTTGGTATAATTCCATACAAAGTATTAGCTAAGGAGGAGGGAAAAGCATTTAACGGAAGAAAGAGGTATAAAATTTTGGCAGTTACTGTGCCATGTGCAGAAAAGGAATATAGCAAGTGAAAGGGAGGTTACTGATAAATGTGTCTTGGGAACAAGCACTTTGGAGAGTGACCATGGCACAAACAATTGCAGCTCTTTAGGCTCAAGAAAGATGAAGCAAATAGGAGCAGAGAAGGGCAAATTGAATAATCAGGGAGATGTAGAATCTCTTTTAAAGAGATTAAGAGTTCAGTTTGTTTAGCCAAGCAAATTGATGGTCATGAGGGGAGAAAGGTGTGCAGAATCTGCTACACAGGAGAGTGGAGGAAGAACAAGCCAAGAGAGTTACCCAGGGAAGAATCTTCTTTTTCTACAATAATTTAATTAAACGTATAAAAGAGAAGTGTTACCTGTGAGGACTTCCTTAGAAATGCCAACACATGGAGAAATGGGGCCAATCACTACTAGCCAGGGGAAAGAGCCAGGAAAAAAATAACATAATTTGGCATAATATCTATATGTATATATTACCCTTGAGACTGCACTCTGGAGGAGTGATGTTCTTGGGCAGGAAGGGCAAGACACCTACTTGGTTTTCAATAGAATTTGATAATTACATTTAGAAAAAGACCAGATTAGCTGGTTATCTGTAATGGCTTTTAGACTTCAGAGACTTAGTTGTCTTTCATCAGTAGGTGCAAATTTCTACTTAGAAAAGGTCACACACAGGCATACACTGGCATCAGCATTTCTTGTGATTATCTTATGCATGAGCTTTAATAAAAGGCAGCATCTGAAAAACCACAGCTTCCTTCTTCTCTGAATGTATGTAGGAACCTCAGTGAGAATAAAGATACTAGATCTCCTATATCTGTGTGAGGAAGCACCAGTTTTCCTGGTGCTGAGGCAAGTTTATGTTCTAGTCTGTGCCTCTGCCTCATGTTGATTGGAAAAAAATTAGTGCTTTTCCTACATTTTCAAAGATTCACTTCTCAAAATAAGAAAAATCTCATACTGGTTAATGAAATTATCCCAGATTTACACTGGTGTGTGACTGAAATTACAGTCACAGCCCTCACAGGTTGTTTGTTTTGTTTTGGGCTTTTTCTTTTAGGAAAAACCAATTTTCATAATGAATCTCGGGAGGATTTAATGAGAAAAGGTTATCTAAAAGTCTCCCTTGACAAGGGTCCTACAATGACTACTGAGATTACCAAGGAAAGAGTCTCACCTAATCTAATTGCAAGTAATCTGTCAGCCAACCCTGATGAATTAGCAGATCTCTAAAGGAATGCTGACAAACCATATAAGTAATAAAGAGCTGGTGTTCTCAGAAAGGGAAGGGGATAATGGAAGCAGTAAGAAAGCAGGCACTTAGAAATCAAAGAAGGTGATCCTTTTTTCCCCCCTTCTTTCACCTACATGTTCCTGGGTTTGAACAAAGACACATGATTTTGTGTTTGGAAGAGTCTGTTTGTTGTGTTTGTGGAATAAACTTTTTCCTATCAATACTAGG
Source organism: Struthidea cinerea (assembly GCA_013397865.1). Lineage (NCBI taxonomy): Eukaryota > Metazoa > Chordata > Aves > Passeriformes > Corcoracidae > Struthidea > Struthidea cinerea. The sequence continues at coordinate 1,523,034 of VZTI01004555.1, read as the reverse complement.
CCTTATTCCAATATAAAGGTAGAAAAGGGAGCTGAGTCATAGTTGGGAAGTAAGGATACAGGAGGGTGAACAGAAGTACTGTACCACAGACTGAATGTTATTATTCCAGTAGTGGCCAAGGCTGATATTCCACCAACAGCATGGTTTTTATTTCCTCTGGAGGATCTAATACACTTCTGCCATGGTTCAGTGGCTGAGGTAGGTGAATACAGAAATAAATGTAACTTCCTGTGACTCATATGCAGCGATTAATAATCCTCATAACCTTGAATGAGCAACTGAAACCCCAAGAGAAAATAAACTCACTGAGAAGTGAGAGTATGGAGGAAGAAAAGGAGGAGCATAAATGGAATGTTATGTTTCTTCATGCATAAGCACTGAAAGTCATGCAGAGTGAATATGGAGAAGAGAATATTTCTAAGCTAGAAAGGGGCTGGTAGTCAACCATCAGCTGACTATGGAACATGGAAACAAGTGAGGAAGAAAGTTGCTTCATCTTTCAATGAAATGAGAGGCATGACAGAAGTAAAGACAGAACAGAAATTGCTGGTGGAGTATAGTGAGTATGTAGTGGTGTAAACATTCCCTCGTAGAGGTGGGAACCTACTCCTCGAATGCAAGGAGTAAAAATACAAGTCTAATTATCGTCACAAGCTCTCCTCTGTGAACCCTTAACCTGTTCAGAATTTTGATGTTTAGAAGTAGGATCTTGAAAATACTGACAGCGTCTATAAACTCATATAGCATAGACTATCAGAACTTGTCAAAGGGTGCAATCCTTAGCTCCTTGATCACTTACTACTTTGAAGATAACAGTGGAAATTGGGATATATAAATATAGCTGTGTTGCTGAAATTGTCTAGTATTTTTCTCTATGTTCACATTAATATTGACATGCAAATTCTCTAGCTTTCCAGTGGTTATTTTAACTGTATTACCTGAGGCTTAGAAGTATGTTTTTCCTAACAGAACTGTTTTAAAGCTAATTGAATGGGCTGCTTAAACCTTTCAGTCAGTATGTTTTGTTCTTTAGCAGCAGCATAGCTCTGTAATAACGGAGAGATGAAAAAAATCTTGTTAACAAAATGTTAATGTCCAGTGCAAGCATCCTGCTCTGTTTTAAAAAATATAACAGAAATTAACTGTTAAGAGTTGAATTAACACTGCATGCTTTATTTCCTTGTTATTTCTCTGTGGATAGAAAACAGCAGGGAAAAGCAAACTGGCTCTCATTTGTTACAGCTTCCTAGAAATCCTTGTGACTCTGAAAAAGGAGAATTCACTTGCATGTAAATAAAGCTTATTGACTTGGGAAGCAGGATCACCATCAGTGTTTATTTTACTTACAATAAATACCTTGCCTGACAGTGCGTTCCAATGGTAAGTTCAGGCATTTGACAATGAGTCAAGCAAAGCAAAACAGAGTCCTTTTACCCCAAAGTGCTGAACTCTCTGATAAATAGGTAGCTCTGCATGCAGTAATTGCACATATGAACTAAAGAGTTGGGCTAAAACTGTGCCTGGGACTGTGTACTTGACACTTCCGAGTCTTGAGCACTGGTTTTTATGTTTCCTCTTTTCCATAAAGGACGTTCTTGTAGGAAATACAAACTAAAAACATATGCAACTTAAAGTGGTTGTGATGAAAAGCCAGACAGGTTGCTGAATCTGGCCTTTCAATATTTATTATTGCCAGGATGCTTTTAAACAGCACTTTAGCAGCAGTTGAAATTATTCCAATGTAGAACTTTATTGTGGCCCATATTTCTAAAATGAAGTCATAGATTTTATAGACTATAAGATTAGATTGAAGAAAATAAAATTCTCTTTTGGTGGGAAGATCCTCTAAGACAGAAGGATATATATTTTTTAGTACGATGGTAAAATAAAATGACCCACACTTCTTAAATGAAGTGAACCTGAATTTCTTTAGAGGCTTGCCCCATTTGTGGATGTCAGTTTAGCTGACCTCAGTTTGAGTGTATGTATTTCTCACACTGTTGCACATCAAAAACCTAAGAGCTTTGTGCTGCATTAGTTGAACTGTTTGCTTTTTGCTCTCCCACTGTGAATTACAAACCTCCCTCTCTCTTCCAGGAGAAGAGGGAAATTGGTACATTGAGACTGAAGAATCCAGCATTGTACATAATGTGTTTTGGGGTTTTGTTTTGGTATGCATTCAGATGTCTGCAGAAAACCATGGTGACCTTGCTGGTAATAGACAAAGGATCACAGGAGTCACCATCCATAAAGGTGGGGAGACTGGAAGGTGCCAAGACTGGACATGGCACTTAGTGCCACGGTCTAGTTGACATGGTGCTGTTCGGTCATAGGTTGGACTTGATGATCTCAGAGGTCTTTTCCAACCTAATTGATTCTGTGATTCTGTAATATACTAGAGACAGCATGTCTCGATAATTTAATCCAAAAATCAGAGCATGCAGCATAACTAGTTCCCTAAGAGAAAATGGAAATGTGGCCAGTGAATAGTTTTTACTGCTAGATGAACCTGGATAATTGTCATGCAGATGAGACAGGAAAAACAAGATCCAAATGAAGAACTCTTCGGATATTTCAGGTCAGGCAGTAGCTTCAGGAAAAATCACGTCCACCAAGTCTCTCCTGTGTCTATCTTCTGTGTTTCATAAACAGAGAGGAGTAACACTGCACTTTAGCTCCATTGAGCTAATCAACCTTCCTGCAGGAGGGAGCTTATAGTGTGTGCTGTTTATGTGGGAAATTGCCAGGATGCATATACTTGATTAGCCAGCATATTATGGATCAGGGTCATAGCTGGAGTAGTTGCTTTGTTCAGAGATGCTCACATCCCTGGGGTAAGAAGCTAATTGCAGGAAATCTTTTAAAGCAAATGTGTGATAGGAAGAAAGCAATGAATATTGTTTATTCAAAAGGCAGGAGTGGTTCCTTTGAATCAGTTCTCTTGCATAATTATATAATTAGGGCACGTTCTATTTTTAATTAAATCTCTTGCATATTCATGAGAATACTCTGAACCTGTGGACCAATTGGCATAACTCTTTAAAACGTAGTTTGTATAAAGGAATGCCCTTCAATCTTTTTTCCCCCTTTCATATTACTGTGCAAACACATATTTCACATTGTTATAGTTAGGCTGTATTGCCTGTCAAAACTAAAATGGGGTTAATTAAACCATTAATATAAAATTGCCAGAGAAAAGTTTTAAATGGAGATGAAGAATGCAAGAAACTGCTGCTCTGAAATACTAGTATCAAAATTGGGTTTTGCGGGACAGCTTGGTCTGTGTAAGATATCAATCAGAGAGTGGAATTCAGTAAGTGTACTTCATTTCCCTCAGCTTTTCACATCCAACAGTGATTCTCTGTATTTGCAGTCTGCAGACTATCCGTGTTCCCCTAACTTAGTTTTGTTTCTTGTGGGCTTCTGTGACTCTTCCTGTTCTTCTGCTTCTTTGACAACAGCATTAGCTTTGATTCCTCTTCCGACTTCCTGCTTGTTCTTAGGAGTCTTGCTTTCTCACCCGACTCTTGTTCTCACATCTGTCATTCTGCAGACTTGCTCAGTGTTGTACGTGAGGGCAAACATACGTAAGCTCTACTTTCCTTGAATATTTTAAATGTTACCACTTAGGTGAGGCTGCATATTTGGATTTGCCACTATAGCTCTGTGTGTTTCTATTAGGTTATGATTCATACCCTGTACATACTGCAGGGACTAGATGGTCATTGCAGGTCCCCTCCAACTGAATGATGCTCTTCTATCCTATGTGGAGCTCAGGTGATAATGCACCACAATATAACTCTTTCATAAAGTTAGGTTGTCACTAATCCCTGATGATTTACAATGTACATTTTACTGTTTTGCTATAATGTTTGGGGGGGGGGGGGGGTTTTTTTTTTTTTTTTTTTTTTTTTTATTCTGCTTTTTCATTTGTTTTTCTATCTTAGATCTCAATTCTTTCCATCTTTCCTTTCTGGGCTTAACTTCTACCTAGTGGAAAATAACACAAAGAAAATACTGTGGCCGTTCCTTCCTCTCTAGTGAGAGTGGGAATGAAATTGGAATCTGCAAAGAAATAGTTCTTGCGACAAGTATCACTGAGTTCTCATGGAAGTCTTACTTTTCATGTGCAAACCTGTGTAAGAGCAGGGGTCTTTCACTTACTTCCATGTGGAACAAAGACAAGGGCATTAAAATATATTAGCAACACACACTGAGCTCTAAGTGGGGCTTGACCTTCACCACGAAACTCATCCTTCAGCCCATTTTTCTGTGTGACTTGTTCCATGAGCCACTGCACAGTGTGGAGATTTTCATGCACATTTCATAGAATCATGGAATTATCATGGTGGGAAGAGACCTTCAAGATCATCCAGTACAACCATCTACCCAGCACTGCCCCTGTAACCCCATAACCACTAAACCACATTGCCCAGCGCCACATCAAGATGCCTCTTGAACACCTCCAGGGGTGGTGGCTCCGTCACCTCCCTGGGCAACATATTCCAATGCCTGGCCACCTAATAGTGAAATTGGTTGTGGTCTAATATGCAATCTGAATCTCCCCTGTCCCACTTGAGGGCATTTCCTTTTGTCCTTCTCACTGCAGGCACGGTAGAAGAGACCAGCCCCCACCTCACTACACCCTCCTGTCATGTAGTTGTAGAGCGCAATGAGGTTCCTCCTGAGCCTCCTCTTCTTGAAACTAAACCAAGCCAGGTCCTTCAGCCATTCCTTACAAGACACGTTTTCTACACCTTTCAAGAACTTTGTTGCCCTTCGCTGGACACACTCCAGCACCTCAACGTCCTTTTTAAAGCGAGGGGAAGATTTTCCCAGAGGCATTCAACTGAGATGGAGGCATCAGTTTCACGAGTCGTACAGTCACCATAACGCTGAAATTCTTTCCACTACAGTAGGTCAAACCAGCGCCAAGAGCATCAGCAGTGGTGCCCCCTCCGGAGCAAAACCACCCCAGTGTCACCGAGGGCGCCCTGAGGAAACGCCGGGTTCTGCTCTGCACTGACACCCACTTTGAGGAGGCAAATCTTAGCAAGGTTTAGCGTGGCCCGCACTGGCAGCCTCGGGGATGCAGCCGAACCCCCGACCTCTCCCAGAGCATCCACCCCGGCGCTGCCCCGCTCCCACGGAGCGATGACGCCATGACCGGGGGGGCGGTGGGAGAGAAGGCCGCGCGGGCGCTTGTGGGAGAAGGGGGGGCGCCGCCATGTCAGGCGGGGCGGGAGGGAAGGAGGGAGGGGAGTGCGGGGCGGGACAGGGGCGGCGGCCGCAGCCGCAGCAGCAGCAGCCGGGGCGGTGGTGGCGGCTGCCGGCAGCTGTCAGCGCCCGCTCTGCCGGCGCCGACCACCGCGGCCCTGCCAGCGCCTTGCGGGAGGCACTGAGTGCGCCGTGGTGCTGATTCGCTTCTTTCTCACCTTCCCTCCCTCTCTCCGGTCCTCTCTCCCCACCAAAAAACCCTTTTCCTTCCTCCCTTCCGCCCGCCCATCGCTGACATCCTCCTCCGGCCGCCTCCCCGCCCCGGGCTGCGCGGCCCCTGCCGCCCCAGCGAGCGCTGCGCACATCGCCCGAGCTGCAGCACCGAGCGGTGAGCGGGGGGAGCCGCCCGGGCCGGGGCCGGCGGGCCGGGGCCCGGGGCGTGTGTATTTGGGTGTGGATGCATGGGATGTTTAATTCCTCTCCCTTTTTATCCGCCGCTGCGCGAACAACAAAAGGCTGCGCGGGCCGCCCGGTCCCCCCGCAGCGCCGTCGCTGACAGCCGGCCCCGTCCTTCCCCGCGTCCAGGGCGGGGTGGGTTTTTGGGGAGGCTGTTTTTGGGCGTTTTGTCAGTTGTGCTCAGCGCTCGGCTGCGGGCAGGGGTACGTCCCTCGGGATGAGGATCGGCTCGGCTTTGTCCCCGTTTCCTCTCCCGGCTCCCCTCGGTGCTGCGGCGGGCGCCGCCCTGGGAGGGAGCGGGCAGAGCGGGCTAAGGAGGCGCCGGCCTGCGGCTCCGGGCGTGCGGCGCTTTGTCTGCGCTCCCCTCGGCTTTGGGGCTGTGCTGCTGCCAGTTCGGAATTGGTGGAAGGCGAGACGAGGACAGGTCTTCTTTGGGCTTTGTACATAGTGACCGGATTTATACATTGTAGGTCACCTGCCGTGCTGTAGTTGCAGGCGGTTCATAGACTTAGGACTTGCCCGGATTTCTACACCTTCAAAATAAGGAAAGCATTAGTTAGAAACACGTTATTCTAGCAAAAATACAGAATTGATTTAATTGATAACTGTATCTTTAGAGATTATTAGAGAGACAGTTTAAAACCTTATTCATTTTGCTTTCGTCTTTCTGATATTTTTAAGTAACAAGATGCCAGATTTGTAGATCTGCATAGCACTTGTATGTAATCAGAAGGAAAATTCTTGACACCTTATTGAATTCTGTGTTCTAAGCGTATTGAAGCACGTTTTAATGACCAAGGTGGCATCATCTAGTGTAATACTCTTGCCTGGCTTTTTGAAGGCTGCTAAATCAATGATAGTGCTCTTACTCCTTTTTTTTTGTCTTTCCCCTGTGTCAGTGATTTCCATTAGTGGATATGATGTATATGTACTATCAGTACTCAAAATACTGCTCCTGAACTCAGAATACAGACTAAGAAAACAAAACCAGCTGGGAAAAAGCAAAAGTCTTTTTTTATAGTTTGCTTTGAACAGCAAAATTGTGAGCCACTGTCATTCATATAGCATGCTTTCATGTTTACACATAAAAATGCAAAAAACTAAAACAGTTAAAATTAATTTTTGGCAGTTTTGTGATTGGCAGGAGGTTTAGCAACAGTTACTCTGCAAAGTAATTCTCTTTCACTTCCCCTTTTGCATTTGCTCATCACTTAAATAGGAAATTTATGCGCAAAGGATGTCCATTGGAAGCAAAAGAGGAACCTTTGAAATTTTAGACAGCTTAGCATTTTAATGAAAAAAAAAGACCAACAAAACTGAAAACAACACCTTTTTGAATGCACAGTTGATTTAAAACTCTTTTGGAAATTAGCTTTATTTTAATTGAGTATGAATTCCAAAGCTTCAGCGAAACATGATAGAGGATGTTATAACCCTAGGATTACAGATACAATTGAGAGTTACACATTCAGCATTTACTGGCAGCAGAGAGAAAGCTGATCCATCTGGTGAGGCTGAGCAGAAGACCTTGTAAGTCACTTGCGCAATTATTTTTGTGACCACATGGTTTAGGAGGACCTTTTCCATGAAATTACAGCAGCTATGGAGAACTCTAGCAGTTCCATTTAGGTAGGCATTTCACATAATGCAGAAGCATGTGGGTAAATGCAGGGAATTTAAATTGTCCGTTCCTGACTCACTCATCAATGCAGTATCACTTCTGCATCATGTTGCAGTTAAAGTTTGGCAACCTTCATGTTTCTGACGGTGATGATGGAGCTGGACAATTCCAGTAATCAGAAATTCTAGCAGCAATTCGAGCACAGATTCCCTTTACTTGCTACCATATATAATTTGAAAAGAGTAAATAAAGTTACCCCCCAAAAGTCCTGTGAAATAGCTTCATGAATTGTTTGTCAAATTCCTATGATATGGTTAATAGTGCCTTATGAATGGAAATGGATCCTTTTAAAAGGTCTGTGTATGACAAAAGAGGAATCACATACATAATTTGCAATTAAATATGCAGGAGTCCGGAACACAATCTGAATGTTTTTGACACAGAACAAAATATACTGTACCAACATTTAAGGCATATAAGAACAATTGCTGCTTCCTGTGTTTATGGAGAACTTGCCATGCTAATGTCAGAAACCCCTCACTCACGTGCTACTCATACAGTACGTATCTCTCTCTCTCTCTGTATCTTTTTGTTTATACACACATACCTACATTTGGCTCTTATTTAATTGGGAATTTGGGGAACTATTGTAGCCTCATATTCAGTTCTGAGTCCATTTAATGCAGCTTCTGTTTCTCTTGAAATGTAGGCTTGTGCAGTTATTCTTTCATCTCTTCTTCTGTTTGACTTCTGTGGCAGACGTGCAATTGGATTTACTCTGGGATTAATAGCATCTTTCCAGATGCATAGCTCATGATGATTTTAAAACTCAATTCAGTGTACAAATACTTGTAAAATAAAGTTTTTATAAGAGGAGTGAAAAATACAGAAATTTGGGTAAATTTATAAATAAGCAAAGTGTACTTTTCTATTTAATGTTGTAGAGCAGAGTAGCAGATAGTGATGGGGACAAGCATGCTAGGTCTAGTTAAATAAACATCCTTTGTAGTCAGTGTGCCTCCAGGGTGTTTTTCAGCATGACACAAATGTTGTGAAAATGGACCAGTTCCATCATCACTGCAATAAAGTGGGTAGCCACAGGCTTTTTTCTTAATTCAGCCTTCATAATACTTCACGTTTCCAGAGTATTTCTAATTGTTTTACAAGAACACGGTATTTACCTTGACCAAAGCTTAGAAAAACGTTTCTTTTCAATGTTAACCCTCATTTTCCTTCAAGCAAAAGCATGACAAACATAATGTCTAATATATATTTGTTGTAACCAAGTACCAGTCAGAGACACCTTGTTCACTCTAAAAAGAATCCTAATTGACTTCAAAATAGAACTGATTGTAGTAGTTATCCTGAGTCACAGTCAGCTTCAGGTGTTTTTGAGGTATTAAAGTCTTCCCAGTATTTTATTTAGTGAAATGTTTTCCTTTCTGAAAGTAGGATGTAGAAGAAAGTGTTGTTCCTTTGAAAAATTACTAAATAAATGCCTGACCAGAAAAAGGTGCACTTTTTCTGACTTGGATTTGCTGAGATACTTGTTGCCATCATCTTCGGGGATTTAATTTGGGCACTTTGTTAGGAGGATTAGAGCCAGAATTGCAGATAGTTTCAGTGATACAGGAATTACTTCCCAAGGGTTTTATGTGAGGTGTTTTGTAGTCATCAGGCATGAGATGACACTATACTCAGGGCTTTTTTGTGCTAGACAATTAACATACTTAATAGTAAGAGGCCATACTGAAAGGGTAAGCATGAGGACTGAGGGTGTATGTATGCTTCTAGTACCCATAATGTATTTGGGAATGTGAACAAAGGATGAACACTAAAGCACAGTTAACATTAAGAGATGCTAATTTCTTAAAATGTATAAAGACAGTCTCTGATAGTTAACAGTTTCTTCAGATTCAGTCAGCTAAGAAAACAGATGTAAGTAATAGTATCTGTGTGTTGATTTAATTAGTTTGTTTCTTTGAATCCAGCTTATCTCCCAGGGATGCTGCTATTTAACTGCAGTCAGAAACAATCTTTACTCTGGAAGTTGTATTTAGGCATTTGGCATGTATGTAGAATTAAAATTTATTTAGTTTGTCAAATAATTATTGTTGGACATGTTTCTGGCTCAAAATGAAGCATGGGATCATGCCACCTTGTGTTTCCAATATGCTTTCCTTCTGTTGTCTGCTGAAATGGACATATTTTCTACATGATTTCTCAATATCAAGTTTTCCTTACAAGTAAAAGCAGTAAAATATCTTTTGTTGGTAAACTTAAAAGTGAGCGGTCTCATATTTTGATTCTTTTGTAAATACCTGCCATAAACCCCATTCATCGTGTTTAGATTTTGTTTCTGACATTATGTCAGAAACATAGCTGATTTTATTAAAGTGACTAAACAAAGGATGTAATCAATCTAGTGGGTAGTACTGGCTTCCTTACACATCTGTAGGGTTGGGGTGGTGGCTAATTATGTTACATTTACTATGTGATGTACCCCAGCGAACCATTTGAGAACCATTAGTAATGTTCAGAGCTTCAAGAAGTGTCTGACATAAACCAACTTTTTGATACTTCTTAAAAAATTATAGCTACACGTTAGTCTTTTTAAAGGACAATACATACATTTTTCAGAATTACCAGATAAATTATTATCTTCATTCTTATCTGTGTTTGTATGTAGTAGTTAAGTAGTTAATGTTAACAAAAAATTAAGATTACTGGCAGTGTGCTACGATTCAACTGTGTGTGCCATTCCACAGTGCAGAGGGTGGTGGTTTTGAGCTTTGTAAGGGATTGCAGTAACTATTCCTGCACTATATCTTGAGTTTGCTCCTTCCAGCTGACAGCAGCTGAATGATTTGCAAACCGTGTCATACAGATTAGGGACTGGCAGGGAGGAGCAGGGTGTGTGTTGGTGTGGTTCTGCTGCTTTTTTTTTTGTTTTTCTGAATAGAATATTGTTTTAAGATTAAGTGCTTTTATGGATGTTCCTTTATGAAACAATGTCAGCCTGAATAGTGTGGGAAAGCCACAGTTTTGTCCTTCTCTTCTGGCTTGAGCAGCTTCCATTTCAGAGGCTGCTGTTACTCTGTCATCCCTCCTGTCTTTGCCATGAGTGGATTTTAGTATGCCTCCATCTTTAGTGTTTCATTTGTTCATGTGCTTAAACTGGATGTTCCACCCTGTTCACCCCCAGCTCCCAATCACATTTTGTGTGTGTTTAGAGGGAGAAGGGTTGATTAAAGAAGTGGGATTCATCTCTCCCCAGCAGTGTAGAGGATGGCAATGTGTAATTAATTAATGCAACTAGTGGGATGGTGATCTGTGAGGACATAGAGGAGGTTATAGTTTTGAGCTAGGAGGGGGACTACAACCTCCTATAATGCTTCTGCTGACAGAATAGGAATATATAATTGATCTCTATGGATGTAGATAAAATGTTCTTCTGTCTCAGTGCTGGTTTATGTAGTTCCAGAGTCCTGCTGCTTGTTCCCTGTCCTCGTTTTATCAACACAGCTTACTGCACGGCAGCCCGGGGAAATAGGCGTATTTTGGTTGTGTTTATGGCCTGAACATTTTTTCTTTTCTGTCCTCTCACCTCTGATGGAAAAATAATTCAGTAAAAGGCACGTGTCTTTATTTTGATTTATTATGGACAGGGATGTGAATGAAATGCATGGCTGGGTGTGGAGCATTGCCAGGTTACTATGTCTAGCCATAGCCTTGGTGAGTGAATGAATGCTCATGGTCTGGTGTTTGCAGGAAGCCAGACCAGATGATTCAAGTGGCTGTTTCTGTCTCTAAATTCCTCTGAACATAGAAGGCAGTAATGTGTGGAAAATAAAAGAATGTGATATTGTTTATATTTACCATTTCCCTGGATGTAGTAGCCCAATTCAGTATCACAGCATTCAGTATAATGAATATTACTGTACTGAAACATGGAGGGGGATAGAAGTCACGATGATGTTTGGCAGTGTGTTAGCTTACATGATAGTTACCCAGAGGTCCTACTAGAGGTCTGAGGGAATGAATCCTCAGACAGACGTGTTAATTTTGAGGAATGATGCATTTTGGGAAGATTTGGTGTGTGAACCTGCAGACTATGCCTGTGGTAAGGCAGAATTATGTTTAGCAGAGAGGATGTAATAAAACTGCTTCATAAGATTCTGGTCTGGTAGCATTCTGGAACACATGATACTGGTCCTTGGTTGGCACTCCCACGGGCTTAAGAAATCGTGCAGAGATGATATGTAATGTTTTCTTATGGTACTTATGGGTGTCATAGCCAGATGTCCTAATTTTTAAAGAATTTATCTCGCCTATACCTTTTGAAAAGACAAGAGGCACCACAAGGTGTCTTTGTCTTAGAGTCACAGTAATTTGCTGTTACTTAAATATATCTCCTTTCCATTGTTTAGAAAACAGATAAAGGCAGATTAATGAATCAATTACTTGGCTTTTAAGAACTTTTATTCAGTTAGTATCAAGTTCTCTCCCAGGAGTTTTCAGTAAAAATTATATCCTGCATGTTGATTTTAGCACACACTTAAAATACTGCTGTTGGAATACATTGTTTACCTACAGAAGAAAATTCTTGGGTTTGGAATTTGTGCTGAATGCAGGTGGAGAGCAAAGATGCACAGCCTATTTTTGCAAGCAGCAGTCAGTGGGGTTTGAATTACAGTGACTGCTTGTACTTTGTGTGGCCATTGAATCTTGATCCACACCCGTTTGTTAGGATAACAAATAGCCTGAAAATATGCTTGCTGACTTCTTTTTTTTCTTTTCCTTTTTTGTCTTGCAGCCTGTAGTCTGGCTGCACATGGAGCGATGTTTGCAAGTGCATGATATGGTGCTTTTAATGGCATGGTTGTTTTAGGAGGCCACTGTTCTGCCATCCTCGGGAGGGGGGTGCTTTCAAAACAGATTATCCAAGCAAGATGGTTTAAAAAATAATATTCAAACGAAACTTTTAGCTTCTGTGCTTATTTTCCGGTGCTCTTGTTCTGTGTCAGTCCACCAGAAGAGTGGTGTCCTGCAGCAGGGTGGTGGGAAATGTCACGCGAGAGGTGTTACCACAGCGAGGATTTCAGGAGTCCCAAAGGGATACCCCCTGCCCAGCACTAGCTAAGATAAATCAGGAATGTGAAAGATCACTGGAGAAGGGGCTGGAACTATGATTTGGTCCTCAAGTGTGAGTGCACAGAATGTAAAGGTGCCTTTGTGAAGTGTTGGATTAGGGCCTGCTGTACTGCTCAGCACCTCCTGACCCAGAAGAGTTCAGAACATCAGAATAAGGGCTCCAGATTATGGAGTACTTAAGAAGGAAATTATTTCCTATCTTACAGCTAAATCAGCTTTCTGTGGTCATAGGTAAGAAACAGTGAGTGATATGCGGTTGTTTTTCTAGATGGCTGCATCATTGTCTGTGCTTTCTATAAACTTAAATATGTAAGGTATAAAAAAAGAATTATTCTCATAACTGGTAGTTGCCATTGAAAGTATCAATTTTGATGTTATATTTAATGGGTTAGCATTAATTCTTTCTCAATATTAAGGATTATGCCTGAACAGTTTAATTGTGAAACTTTTTGCAAGAATTGGGTTAGTGGTTTTGCATTTCTTTTATTTTTTTTTTAATCACTGGATAAGCAGGAGGAAGATGTTTTCCCTAAAGCTTGAAGGAAGACTCTGCACAGTTTGTGCATCTTAATGTAAACTATTAAATAGCTTCAAAACCAGATGTAAGGATTTGTTAAACCTAAAGGCTGCTGTGTGCTGAAACAATGCTAGTGGATGTTCCTTTTATGTCTGCAGAAGAAATTGCATTTTTTTCTTGTCACAGTCCGAATAACCCTTCTCTTCAATGTCATCAAGCATGTAAGAGCAGTGTAGGCAGTACTCACAGTAAATTGTCAGCAGAGCTTCCCACATAGGTCCAGTGGTATGAGGCAAGCTGTGGCCTTCTCTGCCCTTCCTGAATGCATTTTCTAGATATGCTATAAAAAGTAGATTTGGTTAAGATAATAGATCTGATGTTAGTAAGTGGAAGCTGATGGAGTTTTTAATGTATTTTGGAAGACTGATTTGATGGGAACGTTCCTGTGCTTCTACCTAAGTGCTATTTAGAGATTAGATAAATAGATAACATAAACGGATGCTTACTTTGATTAGTCAATAAAGCAGTTCTTGTCCAAAAATAACAATTCAAAAATTAAAGAACTAGAGTCAAGCTGAAAAAATGTTTTGTCTACACTACTGACAACTTCAAATTGCAAGACAGGTAGCTTTTGATGTTGCTGTATTTCGTCTATTACTCTGTGTACCCTAACCCTGCTCCAGTCTCAAAGGCTCTCATACTAGCAAGAACCAGCCTTATCAAGACATTTATCAAAATTCATTGAAGACATGGTTGCATAAGGTGGCCAGTCCATGAAGAGCCAAGTGCCATTTTCACACAGGAATAAATGTAGACGCTTGGAATACTGAGGGTAAAAACAGTGGGATTTGATAGTGATGATGGATATGTTACTCAAACTTTCTTGACAGTATTTATTTAAAAATACAGTCAAAATTTCCTTTCAATCTACTTAAAGTAGATAATTTATGAAGCATGTCTTTGTAACTACCAAATACTAAACTACAATACAATTTTTGAACAATTAGCCTAAATTTTTCTTGATGTATCTTTGATTCTTGTGACAAGACTTTTTAATAACTAAGGGTAATCATAACTACTTTTTAAGTCATTGCATCTCTGCCTTCCGATGCATTTAAGTAAGTTTATTCTGTCTTTATGTAACTGCTCTTAATAGAGTCATGATCATTTTGTTAAATTGATCTAGTGAGGTGGGCTTTGTTGTCATATGCAAAAGGCAGATCCCTGTGGCCCAAACTGGTATGTTGTGTCAGTGTTTTAGGGAAGGCAAAAAGCTCTTCTTTCTCAAAATCCATTGGTGGCTGCTTGGAAGCATTTATTAGGGCTCACAGAAACTAAGGAAGTGCCTGCTTTGAAGGAGACCAACAGACGCTGTTTCTGTTGACACAACTGTGGTACAGAAGGGAGACAACTCCCTTGCTCCAAGGGGTAGGAGACTTGGAGATTTGCAGTCTGTCTGCCTTCAGAGATTCTATGGACGTAACTAACATTAAAAAAATCAGCATTAGATTTGGCCCAACACTACCAAACAAGAGAAGAGGGTTGTGTTCAGTTTTATTATTCTGGAAAAGAATGGGATTTGGATCTTGCCACAGGGCTGTTTCAGATTTTGAGTAAGGAAGTTGTTACCAGCATGTAACAGATGATAGCAGCCTCGATGAACAAAGCGTTTATAAGCTGTACCTTCCTGAAAGTCTGGCTTCTAGTGTAGCTCCTCTGGACTCCTGACTGGGTCTGTGGAACTGCCTTAGACACACACATGCCGGTCAGATTTCTTTTGCACACGCTTCAGCTTTGACGAAGAGTAATCTTTGATGTGATAATGCATAGAAGGATCTTAATATCCATCCAGTTTCATTTGAAATCTGAGATATTAGAAGGCCTCGGGGATGTATACAGAGAATGAATTTTTCTCTTACATGCTTACAATATATCCAGACTGATTGTAGGATCTAACACTTCTCAGAGAATCTGCCATGATTTTAGGACATGTTGCTATTCTGTGTTTTAATCACTATAGTTTTAGACCTTGGGAAAGGTAAAATGCAGTTGGTGAGATATGCAAGAAAGGATAGTTACCCTTGATTCCTTTCACACAAATAATTGGGATAGGCATAATAATGTGTAGGGGACAGTCACATCATCTGAGGGTCTCTGTCTGCTGCAGTATGCAAACAGGAAGAGCAAGATGGGATTTGGCCTGCAGCATTATGGCATTCCAGATATGTTTGAGTCTAAAAGAGATCTTGGAATTAGAGGGGCAGGTCATCTGGAATGTCTGCAGTTAAAAGGATACAGATTTGCTGTATCATGATAATTGAAATGCTAGCTAGTAGCTAGTGTTTGTTCAGTGCAGTACGGTCAAGGGATTGACACCATAATCTTTTCTTTAGGAGGAAGAGTAATCTGTGTAGTTAAATAATGCTTTTATGTCACTGAATATTTTTATACTGTATACAGATTTTTAACTCAATTCAGGAAGTAATAATTTTAATGAAAATAGTTTGCTTGCTACAGCAGAAGGAAGGCTGAGGGTTGAAATAAATCGCAAGGCATTTTTGCCAGTTGTCTTTGAAATGTGCAAAAGCATTTATTTCAAGTAATATTAAGTTTGTTACCTTTAAGTATCCAGGTATGATTGCTAAGAAACAGTGTTCATTAGTGTTGAAGTAGCATGCTGCAGAAAACTAAATCAAAGGACTCTGCAGCAGAGCAGATCTTCGTAGCTTGTATTTTCTCAGCAGTGCAAATCATCTTAACTTGTGCTTTCTCAGAGAATTGTCAGCATCACGCTTGCTAAGGGTTTTATAGGAGCTATTTTTGCTGTCATCTCTTTTTTTAGCAAATACGGTTTGTTAGCCTGCATTTCTCCATAATAATTTTTTCGTCTTCCAAAGAATCTGAAGATTTCCCCTGAAAGGTATGATTTTTATTTTTTTTAATAGCAGGCCCGAACATTAAAAGATTCCAAGATTTATCAAGGTAGATGTACAGTGGCTGTGTTCTTCAGCTAAACAAGTACATAATCCTCTTCACTTAAACATAGTTTAATGCAGTGCATGGCTTATTGGTAGCCATTGGGGTTTCCTGGGGCCTGACATGCTGTTTTTCAGAGATGGATGCTGCTGTGGTGCAGGGGTAGAACGTGAGGCCATACAGCCTCTTCCCACTACTGCCATGTGGAGAGTAGGCTGCTGTTGGCAGTCATAAGAGAGAAGCAGCAGCCTTGTTGGAAGTGTGGAAATTTCTGCCAGTATTCAAGGCTTTTTCGTGTTTTACTGCTTTTAGTCAATCTGTCCTTTGTTTATTACGCATTTCTTCAGAAACCTCTGGGCTTGCCTTTAGAAATGCTAAAACTTGGCAAAGGTTGAGTGTCCAGTTTACTTACCAACACAGACATTTTGTGATGTTAAGGCTGTAGGGCAGATTATGAATGTGATTCTGAGCTTTTCTTGGGATATGTGCCCTTGACATTAAAGGACTACAGATGTCCTTTTTACAGTATTTACCTAGCATACCTTCACTTTAAACCATGTGGTAGGGCAGACTTCTACATTTAGGGCTAGCTCCTAGTTGAAGGCTGGCAGGAGAAGCACAGTAAGTTTTTTATTAAATTCAGATGTTTACTAGCTGGAAGTTGGTAGAAAAACTGACTCCCCTTGGAGAGGGGGAGTTTCTCTGTAGCTTAATATTGTTAGGTCATGTGCAACTCCATCCTCTTACCTGCTTCTGGTCAGTGATTTGCAGCCTACAGTGTGTGCTGCTAATTGTCCTCACCGAGTTATTTTTAAGGTAGCTCTGTACCTGTGTGCTGCATGGTGAAGGTGCTTTCTGAGCTCACGCATTTGGAAACCCAAGGCAGTGCAGAAGTGCAGCAGTGTTCTGTTTATAGAACTGGGTCAGTGAGTGTGCCTTAAGTCTGACCTCCACCAGGACACTGTTTGCAGGTGCAGTTCCAGATTTTCTATTCTGTGCGGATTCAAATATAGATGATGAGAAGAGTGATGACTAGCACTGGCAGGAAAGCTGCAGTCCTGAATATGTCAAGAGGGAAAAGCTACTTTCCTTTGGGAGTTCAGATACCATGTAATGGAATAAAATTCCTGAGTATACAGGATCATTTTAACTAAAAGGAAGACAAATCAAACAAAAAGGTAAAGACTATAAATATTCCTTATAGGAGTATGACTTGTGACAGCAGAAATAGTCTCACAGATAAAGAGAAATTTAACATCTTAAATTTAAAAAAAACAACAGGTGATGATTGTTCTTTCAGACTTGGAGATTTCTGACTGTAAGCCATAACAGCAATACAGTCAAACTAGAGTGTTTGTTATCTGAGTGCTTTTACAAATACCTTTCTCAGCGTATGAAAGGCATCCGTGAGTGATTCATCCTTGTCATTTCTGCTGTCGCTGAGCTGCCTGCGGGAGGGGTGCGGCTAATGCAGTGTTTGACACACTACTCAGTCCTTCCCAAACTGTTTTTCATCTCTTGCCTTTGTTGCTGAGTTTCTTTTTGTGCTTGGACAGCCTGTGATGTTTTGAGGATTGTTTGAGAAGGCAGTTTTCCACATTATGAAGATTAGCAGGTAAAGCAGCTCGTAGTATTTGAAGATGGTGCCTTCCATGATGTAATGTTCTTGCTCTGAGCAGGGAATTAATGACTTGTAATTTGCATCTCATACAAAATTGAAACAAGTACATGACAGATGCAGGATGCTGAGCCTTGCCATTTAATTAACGAGGAACGAAGAGTGAAATTAGGGTTAAAAGCCCTGAATAGACTGATTATTGTTAGGAAACAGTGAACTGATAGGTCCCTATTAGAGATACAAAAAGCTCAAATTAGTATAACTTTCCACCATAACTCTGTGGAATTTGCAATGCATTTAAGTGACAGAGCTCCTAAGTATGGCTTGAGCCTGTCTTGTAGCAACTTTTACTGTTGGGAAGATGATTTACTCTTTTTTATATGCAAACACATTATTCCTTAATTTTCAGCTCTGCTGCCTGTTACCTGTATATTCAGAGAAAATATTTAGGGAGAATTTGGCTTGACAAAGCAGTTTAGACTTCTGGGTTTTTAAAATTTATTTATTTAAAATTGTATTTTGAAACAATAATGATCAGGCCCTAGATACATTAAAAATTTATCTTCCAAGCTTTTAGTACTTGAAACCCATTAAATAATAAAAATATCAGTACAGAGAGGGGGAGTCTTTAGGGATTCATAACAAGGAAGAAAAGTTAGAATGGTTTTATTTATTTGTTTTTAGGATCCATGCTAATCTTTAGTCAATGAAAAAAAATCTCTTGAGTTTTTTTAGAATAAAAATCTTCCTCGGTAAGTTTTCCTATGCAAAGAGGGATTCATATATGTTTTGGCTCAAGAATATTTTGAGGTGATCTGCAGGAAAATGACTCTTCTTTAACAGCAGCTGAGTAGGAAAAGCTCTTTAAGAGATCTTTAAATATGAGCTGGAGAGCTTAGGTAGCTGGCTGTGATACATGTATGTCTGTGGAAGAATTTAGGCACAAATTTGTGATGTCAGCATTACTAGTGTAGCTGGTTTGAAAGTTTTAGGAATAACAAAATACTTAAAGTGATTAAAGATAACAGCCACTTAAGTTGTTTGTATATGATCAGATTATCCCAGCGGTTACACGACTGAAAGACTTGGCTTTGCTTTCTTTGTGCTTGCTTTGGTTCAGACTCTTGCTATTCTCAGTCCATTTCTTTGTTTTGAGTTTGTCATAAAATGTTGTGCAAATCTCTTGAGTAGAAAATATTGCAGAGCTTTTTATGTTGAGCTGTCAAAGTTAACTAATTTTTGTGTGTTTTAAGACAGTGACCTGATCTTTCTAAAAGTTGGAAAGCATTAAGTGACTTTTGTACTTTAGCATAGTCTATAGTGTCAAAAACAAACAAGGAAGGTAACACTCAAGATCTGCACAGACAAATGCTTAATAAAATAGGTAATTTTTTTAAGCCAGCTGGTGAGTCTGTCACTCTGTCTGCATTGCATTTCTTTTTCCTCATCCAAAATTCTGTTTAGCATACAAACATTTGTGCATCTTAATTCTTTCTTTTGTTTTCAGTTGTACACAGAGTTAAAAATGAGTATTTGAATCTGAATTCCTGCTCTACAACAGGTAAAATTTGCAGTGCAGTGGAGTGCAGGACAAAACTTAAGGAGTTTAAGACGCCTTTGCCTACACCCTTTTTTTCCTGTAGGGAAAATGTATAGGAAGAAAGAGTTAACATTTTTTGAAAAGTGACAGTAGAAAGGTTGGGTAGGTTTTGTCTCCTTTCCTCTGTATACATCCTGCATACAAACTTCATTTGTTTGCATCCGGTGTGGGGTTTGCTGCCTCAGGGAATTCAAATGTAATTTCCAGAATCACAGAATATGCTGGATTGGAAGGGACCCACAGGGACAATTGAATCCAAGTCCTTTCCCTTTACAAAACCATCCCAAATTACATGATTATGTATTCAAATATGGACTTGTGTGATGAACAGGTAATGATCTTTTGTAAAATACATTTTTAAAAAATCATGGAAATAGCACCACACCTCCACACTACTCTTAAAGGCTAATAGATATTTATTCATTAATTTTACTCCTACAAAGAGTCAGATCTGACAGCAGGACAAATTATATGTCTGTTATGCTCCTGTTCTCTAAATTAGTCTCCCAAGCACAATCTATAAAACTCTGAACACCAACAGACACCCCACAAAACTTATCCTAAACGATTTATTCCTTTCGTGTCAGTGGGAGAAACTGGGATTCTAAAAGCGTTCACTAGAGGAGACTTGAGAATCCCTCTCCCAGGCTGCAAGGACCTTCAGGTCAGTCTGTGTCTTGATGCAGCTTTTGGCTTGGCTCCAGCTCCAGTAGGTTCCTTGCACTGGTAGTGCAGAGGCAGTGGAAGCTTTTAGCTATGTTTGGGTTTGAATGAGGCAGCTAAAAGTTGTGGCCCACTGGATTGAGACAGGAGGCATGTATTCATAAAGCAGGTCTGCTGCTGGGATGGTTTTAAATGTGTTTTTGCCCCATTGTGTTTAAACCTGCTTTTCCTCTCTTCGAAAGCTGCTGTGCTGGCTTAGCCATTCTTAGTTGGAGCTTCATTGTATTCAGAGCTATGGGCCTGTTTATCTAATTTATCTGTTAATTTGTGGGTGTTAGTTTATCTGTATTCATCACTTAGAATTAATTTTATTTATACTGAGGTGTTTCAGATGTGTAATTTTTTTAAAACCATCATCTATACGTGCCTTACATATATGTTTGCAAACACCTGCTTTTCACCTTTGCTGTGGAGTGGCAGAATACGGAGGCATGCAGGAGGGATTGCTGCTCTCCCTGTTTCCATAAGATACACAAATTGTCACTTCGTTAGATGTCTCTGCTGGCTCTATTTCCTTATAATCAAAGGTTCAGTTCTTTGCATTCAGGATGGAAATTGTTAATTGAGGCTGTGAAAGTGTGCCGAGGGTAATTAGGGTTGAGTTGTGTGCTGAAGTTAGCACAATCCATAACAATTTCTTCTATGACTGTGTGTTAGAAGCATTTATTTACAAATTTGGCCCACATTAAACTGCAGTTCATTTTTCTACACAACTTCAGAGAGTCTGTACTTTAAAACTGTCTTTTTAAGCATTCTGGGTAATAGTTCTCAGGTTATAAAAGGGAAATGTGTAAATATCATTCTCATCATCAGGTTTTCATGGGTTAATTTCTTATGCCATGCTAGATGAGTGGCTTTATACAGATTTGTATGTTCCATATTAATTTTTTTTGTGACTGTAAAGTTATTATATTAAATCTGGGTAAAACCAAGTTGACGCTTCCCCAAATTATCTGTGTTTTCAGACAATTATTACAAAATAAACCAGTGTCATACAGCTTTTTTTTGGTAACATGTGGATATGCCTTTTGGGTATAGCATTGCAGGAGATCATAACAGGGAGAATAATTTGAGTGCATATAGAAAGAAAGAGCAACCTTTTATTTTTAATGTAATACAAAAGCATAAGAGCACATCCTTTGGCTGTTGTCATGATGGGCATATATGCATGTTCTTACAGCAGTTCTGATGCAAGATTTAAGTGGTTCTAATTTTTTTTGCTTTCTTCTAAAATTAGACTTGCTTCTGTAGTACAAAGTTTTAATACTATTTTAATGAATTTTAAATGTTAGTTTATCAGTGCTTACCCGGGTGTCTTCACAAAGATGTGATAATTTATTGCTTTTGAAAAATCTTTCCTATTTTATTCTAATTTATACTTCCTCGATCACTCAAAGATTTAAATACCTGAGGTATAGAGAAGTAATTCCTCAAGTCTTTATTTTCATTATAGAACATTTTTCTGGTGACATTTAAAAAGGGTCAAATGATTTGTGTGTCTTCTCTTTGCATGTTTACATTGTTAAACTTACTTGTGACTTCAGTAACAGCATGTGTAATAATTGGAGTACGTGAGTTTCTAAACTTTTTTTGGGTCTTCATTTGCATTTGGTAGAGGTGGTGAAAGACATCCAGAAATTCACTATCCTTGATGTAATGCTTTAGGTACTGACAAAATAGCACAGTGAAATGTTTCTTGCTGCAAGGGTTGTGCTATACAAATTATTTTTTCCAGCATGAGGCAGGTATTGCATCTTCATCAAAACAGCTGCATCTAGACCTGTAGGCAATTGAATGTCTATGTGTTAACTGTAGAGTTAAAATAATGAATTAAAGTTGTCCTAGGGGGTAGTTGTGATGTTCAAAATACACAGTGATAAGAGCTTTTGTAGCCCTTGGGAAAGGATGAGGACAGTGTTTCCTTTTTACAGGAAAAAGGTAACTTTTCTCATGACTGACTGATCAACTCTTTTAGAAGGCTGGATGGTATTTCTTCAAATTCTTCAAGCTCTCTTTTATGGGTTTTTTTAACAGTTAGAGATCTGTGGCATCTGCAAATGGCTGTATTTATTATAATACGTATTTTATACACCAGCTACTTTGCTTTGCACAAACCAGAATCCTGGAGATGCAGCCCTGTTGTTCAGCACTTGCTACAAATTCTAATGCCACGTTGTGGTCTGTATTGCATTATGTGATGTTTTTTTGGTTTATCAGTCAGTGTTAATATTAAGTCTGGAAATAGAAACTGGAAAACTTGAAACTGTTCAAACTCAGATCATTAAACATTGTAAAACTTGTGCACAAATATAATTGCATTCTGAATATACGTTTCAAACAAAAATCAGTTATAGAGTTATATGCTTATTTAAGTTTTCCTTTTGTATTAACTAGCATACTCTTCCATTTCAGAATGTATGAAAACATGTCCACAATGGTGTATTTAAAAGAAGAGAAGTTGGAGAAGCTTACTCAAGATGAAATCATTGCCAAAACTAAGCAAGTGATTAATGGACTAGAGGCACTGAAGAATGAACACAATTCAATTTTACAGAGCTTACTTGAAACACTGAAATGTTTGAAGAAAGATGATGAAACTAATCTGGTTGAAGAAAAATCAAACATGATTCGAAAGTCACTGGAAATGCTGGAGCTTGGCCTTAGTGAAGCACAGGTAAAGTTGTGGTAAAAATGAAGCATTTCAGACATTTCCCTCCAGATACTAGTAATATGCTGGGACATTTGCATTTTTCTTGTGTAGTAAGGACAAAAGGGGCTGTAATTAATAGACGTAGTTACTGTCCATTGTGCTGTGTTACAGAATTAATTATACATTCATTGTTAAAGCACTGAAGCTCTTAACTGGACTCCACTTGACATCAGTGAGACAGTAACATTTTCTGTTTAGACTTTTCCACAGCATTAGGCAGGTAATGTTCGAGCAGCTCAAGAACTGAGCAGTGGCATTTTAGCTCTAAATGATTGCATAGGAAAGTCTCACATAAACACACATATAAATTAATTTGCTCCAGCCTTTGAGCTCTGGTATAGCCTTAAATTCATGTTTATATTCCCTTGACTCAGATTTTTCATAGTAGCTGATGATGCTCTTAGAGCTTAAGAGTCTCTAATGTTTATTGAACACTTTACTAAACCAAAACTGAAACTAAAGGCATTTTAAAGGTTAAGAATTGAGTATAGAATCTGAACAACTTTCACTGGTACATTAAAGAGAGAACTCTGAGCTAATTTCTGAGGACTCTTAGTCAATGAAGATACCATCTGCAGAAAATAAGTGAAAAGTTGCATGTTTATTGGGTTGTCAGGACTATATTTATAGTACGACTTTATGGTATTTTGTACTAAGTCAAAAACCTGAAACAATGTGATGTGACAGTCATCACTGTAAAATGGCGGAGTATTTGCAAATGAGTTGAAAATGCCAGTGAGTTAGTTCTACATTAATAGGCTTTCTGTTGGTCTATGACTGTGCTCAGACTTCTCTTCTGGATCAAGCTGTTATTGTGTGGTGGTCTGGAAGTTGTGTGCATTGGATCACGGTGAATTGAGACTGAGAGAATGAAATGTGGGTTATCGTACAGGGCAATGTAGAAGCCCTGGACTGACTGTCAGGTCGTAGTGTGTATGTTGTGCACACTTCGATGCCTTGTATAGGAGGAAAAGGCTAGAAAATACATGGAATAAAACTGCAATAGTCGAGTGATTAAACAGCCTTTAATGGTTGTTTGTAGAAGATGTGTAAGTGAACAAGTAACTTCTATGTAGTGTTAGGACTCTGAAAAGCTAGTTCTGGTTCTTGGCTCTATGAGGACCATCAGCTGCAGATGTTTCTGCCTTGTTTGCCTCACATGGTACTTTTTGAACTGGGGTGGCGAGGAGCCAAGAAGTCTGCATTTGCTGCCTTTGTTAAGAAGCCAATTACACTTCAAACTGCTGCTCTCAGACCTGATAAGATTACTCTTCTTGCATGCTTTGAGTAGTAACAATGTAGTAATTTAAAATTTTTTTTTAATTTACGATATGGAATTAGATGTTTTTTGTGGCATGCATGTAGGGCTGGTGATGTGTTATTTCCATGAAAATGAAACTAACTTTGCTGAAGAAGTAATCAGACTTTTCTTGCAGTTAATTCTAGCAAGTAAGATGACAAAAGATTTTAGTTTGCCGTTGTAGCTTGTTCAGTGTTTGAATACGTTGACCCTATTATCACAATTTTCTTAAATATGCTTTCTTATTATATAAATGCCACTGTTTGAATAGACCAAGTAATTAAAAATATTAAAACAATTTTTAATATGTAAATAGGTAGGTGCTGAAATGTGTAGCTTTGGACTGGTATTAGGAAATTATACCTGGAGTTTTCCTTACGTTTATAGGAAAAATTAGTTTCTAAAGGCTTAATGAATATTTTGACACCTGAAATTTCAGCTAAGGACACCATCTGTTTCACATGAAATACTTAATTTAAAACCACTTAAAGATAACTTTGATTTTATAAAAAGCATGAAACTGAGGAGATGAAATACTAGTAACTTGGGGATGTCTAACTGATCTAAAAGCCATGTATTCTCACCAGTGGTCCATTATTGCAAGGTGCGCTTCCTGGGACTGCTGCCAGCTGTCCTACATGGATCAGTGGGAGATTGCATAAACAGTGAAGGGAGAATATCTTCTGCTGGTAGTGTTTGGCTTTCATTTAATAAGCTCCTTTTTCATTTTACTTTGGTCAGCAAAAATAGCCCTAGTCCAAGCAAGCTGCTTTTATGGGTGTTTTATTTTTTGTCCTTAATGTGACTGTGTTTGAATGTTTGCACACCCAGGCTTATGATTAATAATACGAAGTGCATCTATAAATTGTGTGTTCAGTTGCACATTCAGATCTCAGTCGTTTAAGTGTCCCTTTGAAGTATTATCATTATGCTGAGGTGCTCCTCTGTGGGAGCTATAAGCATGTATACAAACCCTTTTTTTGTCTGGAAGGTGCTAAATTAGAACTCCGTGTTAGTTCTTAGGTTATTTTTGTGATCCTGCAAATTAAAAGTATTAGTGCTCCATTTCATGTTAGTGGAACAAAGATTTCCAGTTCAGTAATCTAGTTCAAATTTTTTATGTATTTTAAGATTATGTTTAATCTTCAGGGAATTCTGAAACAATTTTAACTTCTGATAGCATCATGGAAAACAATCATTAGTAAAGAGTTCCTCTAGGCTGGTACCCCAGCAAAGGAAGGACCTGGTGGAGCAAGTCCCAGGGAGGCACATGAAGATGATCAGGGGGCTGAAGCACCTCTGCTCTGGAGAGGGGCTGAGAGAGGTAGAGAAGAGAAGGCTCCAGGGAGACCTTAGAGCCCCTTCCAGGGCTAAAAGGGGTTACAAGAGAGCTGGAGAGGGACTTCTCAAAGATCACGTAGTGATAGGACAAGGCAGAATGGCTTCAAACTGAAAGACAGTAGTTTTAGATTGAATTTGCGAAGAAATTCTTCCCTGTGTGGGTGGTGAAGTAGTGGAACAGGTGCCATGTCCCTGGGAGTGTTCAAGGCCAGGTTGGATGGGGCTTTGTGCAACCTGGTCTAGTGGAAGGTGTCCCTGCCCATGGCAGGGTGCTGGAAAGAGATGATCTTAGAGGCCCCTTCCAACCCAAACCATTCTGTGATTCTAAATGGTAAAAAGGTTTAGAGGAAAAGTGAGAACCAGATCTAAAAAGAAGAGAAATGTGAATGTTTACCAGATTTCACAGCTGACATATGTTTAAAAAATGAAAGCCTTGTATGTTATGTGCAGGACTGCATTCTCAGCGAAGTATGTCATGTGACACATTCTGCTTTTCAGGTAATGATGGCCTTGTCAAATCACTTAAATGCAGTGGAATCAGAGAAGCAGAAATTGCGGGCTCAGGTTCGCCGGCTATGCCAGGAAAATCAGTGGCTACGGGATGAACTGGCCAATACACAGCAGAAACTACAGAAAAGTGAGCAGTCTGTGGCTCAGCTGGAGGAAGAAAAGAAACATCTAGAATTCATGAATCAATTAAAAAAATACGATGATGATATTTCACCATCAGTAAGTACCTGTATAGTAAAACAGTAAAAGCACCCTACATTTACATGTGTTGTAATCTGCCTGTTTAATAAGAAATAAAAGATACATTTTATTTGTCTCTAACATATATTTGTCCTTAAAATACTACCTTGTACTAGTGTCACATAGTTTGCAGAATGATTCTGAGAGCTCATTCTTAAGAGAGTACATATTTTACTGTCTGCAGATAATAAGATACATGAGGAAACAAAATTGATAAATACTCATTTAGTATTCTGTAAACTTAAAAGTGTGAAGAACTGGACCACAGCAAAAATCTCAGTTCTATAAACTCAGCAGTTAAAATAAGTGAGAAATCCAAGCTGTGAGAGATTTTAAGTACCTAGAGGTCTTGTCTTACTCTGACTGCAGGAAAAATACTTAATTTTTCTCTGGTGAAATCAGTGTGTAGCTTTTGAATCTGTTGAGAATTTACACAAGGATAAGATGTAAATGATTCCTCTTTCAGGACCATCTGCCAGACATTGTGATGATTGCATGTTTACAAGCCCATTGTGTTACGTATTCTTGGATTCAGAGAGAAAATGGGCACAACTTTGCTTTACAGAAGGAAGTTATTACGTAAAAAGCCTTCTGATTTATTTGCCCTTCTTTTTATAATTTTGTTTTGCTTCCTTAGGTTAGGTGGCACTGTAGAGAAACATCTCATTTTGTGTGTTCAGACCTTCTCAGTGGTGTCTTGGAAAGAGAAGTTTTTCATAACTACTCGTTTCAGCAATTTTAATGGCTGAAAATGGCTGTGATTTAGTCATGCTTAACTGACTGCTTGACTAATCCTTTTTAGCATATGGTACCTCGTGAGAGTTGTTTTGGTCAATTGCACCCGGAATTTTTCAGTGCTGCTCTACGATTTGGTGTTTGTAGATGAATTTGCCAGTGAAGCCTGTTCAGAAAAGGGGCCGGAGGAGGGGATATTGGGATTTGGATGTGCTATATTGTCAGTCTGTAATCTGCAGATGGATTAAATAGCTCCATTATTTGAAGTTTAATTAACAAATAGAGTCCAAGTAAGCTAAGCGTCTTTATAGTTTTACTAACCATATGGACAGTCTCTGTTTCTAGCCTTTGAAATAGTCACTTGTATCGTCTCAGTATGAGGTTGGAATTAACACTTGAAATTAGGAACTTCCCATCTGAGATCTAGTCCCATCAATTTGCTGGTTTTGCAGTGCCCCTGCTCTGCCATCATTGAATTTGAATGCCAGCAGCAGCAGTTGGCTTTTTCTCATCTGTGGAAAAAGGTGTTGGATGAAGAGCCAGAAAAATGTGTTCTGGCTCTGGGTTTTCTCCTTACTGAGCTCATCATTTCTGAGAACTTCAACTATTTATATTGTTTAGGCTCAACATTTAGGAAACAGAACTGAGGGATGATCTGTCTCTTTGTTTTACATTTGAAATGATCTTTGGATGCTTAAAATCATTATACACTGATGGATTGTGCAGAAATTAATACTGTTCCAGATGGGACTATTGGAAATGAACTTCCTTTCAAGTGTTCTTTTTTTTTGTTTTGTTTTGTTTTTTAATTTTTGAACCTTACAGATTATAATTGCAAAATCTTACTATTTGTAAAGAAGCTGAGTACTCAGAAATTGAGGTCTCCTCAATTATTCCTCTCCCTTGCCCAACTATAACTGTGTTTATGACTAAAAAAAAGTACCATGGACAATTCTGTACTGAGTAGTGCTTACTCTTCACTGGGTACTTTCGTAGTGCTTACTCTTCACTGGGTACTTTCATCAGATCTAATGCCTCTGTGAGAATACCAAATGTGTTCTTGTGTGCTTAAATTGAGACTGAAATCTAGGGGACCTCATTTCTATTCCTGGACCTTCTGAAGGTGTCCTGTATTGCAGAGGGTGTAAATACATTTAAATGTAAGACCTTTATTAAACTTCAGTGAGAAATGTTATTCTTCTCAATTCTGAATTCTGAATGTGGAGTTTTTCTTTAACATTGCTGATTAACTGGAATGTCCTCCTATGCTTTAGATTTAATTTGTTGGGTTTGGGGTTGTTCTGTAGGAGGATAAAGATACGGATTCCACCAAAGAGCCCTTGGATGATCTATTTCCCAATGATGAAGATGACCAAGGACAAGGAAGTAAGTGTACTTCAGATTACACTCTTGGGGTGTTTCTGCAGTGCAGAATATAAAGATGTTCTTCACAAAAATGGATCCATGCTTGGGGTCCTCTGGGACACAGCTGGAGTGATGAATGCCTCTGCTAGATTAAGCAATCCAATAATTGATATACATTCTATACATTGGGATGTACAGAACGGGGGCCTAGGTTTTTAAAGAGAGTGTACTAGCTGCTGTAAAGTTCTTCAGACTGACTTAAATTCAGAATTTGCCCTGTTATCCTCCTTTTGGGCCTCAGAATGGTTAGTTGCAAGTAATTGAGGCAGATTCTGACCAGATGGTGAATTCTGTTAATGACCTTTTTAATGATCTGATTTAAGATTTTTGTGGCAGGTTTCAATATGAAATCTTTTTCATATAGTCTTTTGTCCTTTGCTGAGGTTGTCTACATTAGTTTTAATACTAATTGTGGAAGTATTATTTGTCTTCAGGTGAGAAGGACTGAGGAATATGCAGTGGAGCGTGAGGTAGAGGTTTGGTAGTGTGATTGAAAAAAGCTATTAATAGTTAAGCCTTGCTAAGTGAAAAGTGGTTTTGTATGTGTGTAAACATAGAACATACTGATGTTGTAGAGTCAGTGCAGTGTGCTGGGAGCAGAATGGTTCTTACCGGGCAAATGACTTCAGGGAAAATGTCTGAAGGGACCCACTTTTGCAACCAGCAGTTGGACCCACCTTTGCAACCATCAGTTTCAAATTTCCTTTGTGGGCATGCACACAAGGTACACTGCGTTCTTGACAGCATAGTAAAGCTATCCATAGCCAGCACTGAAAGGAAGGCTTGAAGAGTTTACAGCAGGTCAGTGTTGATTATGAATTCCTTCCTAGCTCATCCTTGCTTCCCTAGAATTTTGTAGTAGGAAGGTTGAGAGGCAAAGCTCCCTTATTTTGCTTTACAAAAGACAAAGTTGACATGTCAGTGATTTCTCTGACCTTCCAAAAAATAGTGAAATGCTTCAGTGCTTTGGCAGACAGGGACTCTGGGTATAGGCTTGGATTTGTGTGATTCCACTGACATAAAAACGCTCCCACCTTCTGTGAGAGTGGTTTTTGCTTAATAGGAAGGAGAGAATAAAGTGGGGCTCTTGGCTGGAGCCCTTACCTTGTGTGTTCTCCAGAGTTTAATGAAAATGAGTTAGAGGGAATTTTCTAAATCTCAGAAATTGATCAGGTGGAGAGAAGGGTAGTAAATTGTTTTGGGGAGTGAGAAAGTGAGGGTTGCAATAACCAAAGACAAGGAGCTACTGTAAAATAAGTGGTTAAGCCTGAGGGTTAGTTAGTAAAACTCAAAGGTTGGCTTTGACTCAGCCTTTTGTCTTGCAGCTGTTATTTCTGGCATCCAAGGTGTTTCAGTCCTTTATGTGCTAACCTTAAGTGCTCCTGGGTGTAGGAAACAAAATAAAAATTGTATGTTTAGAGAAGGAGAAGAAAGGAAAAAGCGTTCCTGCAGGTATTCAGCTTGTCTATGTTAGTGGTCCCTTCCATGTGGAAACAGGGATATTTGTAAGTGCAAAATTATGATATAATCTTGAGAGTGTTAATGGTTTGCTGAGCTGAAATAGTTTCCTACTTTCTTCATTAGTTTGTTACATTTGGCCCTTTGAGCTACTAGAATTGTAAAAATAATAGTAATACAATACTGGACAGGATATGAAGAATAAAACAGTCATAAAACATTTCCACTGTCACTGTTCAAGACAGCCTGACTGCTGTGAAGTATGTTCTAATGCTAATTTTGTGTATTGAAGAAATAAAATTCAGTGAGTCTCATTTTGTGCCACTGAGCACTCACGTGAGATGTTTTATTTACAGTCATCTTTCATACAAGTTGAAATTTCGCACATTTCTTTCAGTTCAACAGCAGCATAGCAGTGCAGCAGCTGCTGCCCAACAAGGTGGCTATGAAATTCCAGCAAGATTACGGACCCTACATAATCTTGTTATCCAGTATGCTTCCCAGGGTAGATATGAGGTTGCTGTACCTCTCTGTAAACAAGCTCTTGAAGATCTGGAGAAGACTTCGGGTCACGACCATCCTGATGTTGCCACTATGTTGAACATACTTGCTTTGGTGTACAGGTTTGTATACTGGCGTAGAGAAATATCCGTGAAATAAATGCTTAGTATTTGGCTACAACCTCATAATGTTCAAGATTAGAATTTTTTCCCTGTTCTATTTTCCATTAAATTTATTTTCCTTTTTAAATTATTATTAAAACCCTCAAGAGGGTCCCAAAATACCTGTGTGTCTCCCTATACTTAGAAGACAAACAAGTTGCTGTCCCAAAAGCCTATGCCTTTGCTTTGGGAATGGAGCTGATTCTGATACTTTTTTTTTGTCTACTGAAGGGGCATGTCTGATTACCCACTTGAAGATAATCTAGATGTAGAAATTGGACATTAGTGTAGTAATAGAACATGCTCAGTACAGTCCTCAACTAGCAAACTATTTACAGTTAGAGGCTTCAGGGTTTTACTTCCTGATTTATGAATATATTCTCAATTATTATTCTTTTGTAGTAGCATCTTTAGGTCAGTAGTGAAGTCAGCCTAATTTTTATGATTTTTTTTGTTCCTGAATTCCCAGTATTAATTATATCTCTTTACAATTCAGAGACCAGAACAAATACAAAGATGCAGCAAATCTCCTGAATGATGCCTTGGCCATCCGTGAAAAGACTTTGGGCAAAGATCATCCAGCGGTTTGTATACATGCAGTATCATAATTTTAGTTTCTTTTTCACTGAGCTTTTTTCAACTAATTTTAATATCAAACTCAACAGGAAAGGTTTTAAGACCTGGCTTGTCTTTAAACAGTACAGGTAGGAGGCCACATTATATTCAGCTCTGTTTCACCATAAATAATTTGCCTGTACTTGATTTTGGATTGCCTGGATTTTCTATGGGAAATCAGTTTGTGAAGAAAGATTTTATTTTGCTTACTCAAATCACTTTATTATACTCAGATTGAAGGGGCACTTCTGATTTGATTTACTGCTGCTTATAAATGAAACATAAATCAAGCTTTTGTAAAATTCATGTGATGCTTTTGTAGCCTGTGGGACACAGGGCAGCTCAGAGTATAGATGTGAGAGGTACCCTTGTAAGAGAAGAACATGTGAAGATGTGTACACTAAATGACATTTCTACAAATGAAGCAAAATTATGTCATGATTTAGGTTTTTCTTTCCTCTGTTGTGTATGTATGCATTTAATAATAATTATTTCTTCACTTGCAAATTTCAAGAGGTTTACCCCGTGCATGGAATATTTGAAAACATCAATGCCTTGCAGATGTGTTCATTTGTCAGGTATTTGTAACAGCAGGTGTCAGTGTAATTAATGTTTCTCTGCTGTTGACAGGTGGCAGCAACTCTTAACAATCTTGCAGTACTCTATGGTAAACGGGGAAAGTACAAAGAAGCGGAACCATTGTGTAAGCGAGCTCTGGAAATCAGAGAAAAGGTATGAGGACTAATACAGCCCCTCTGAAGGGACTTTTTGAAGCAGAAGGCAAAGTAAAACACTTACTTTTTTTTATGTTTTGGTTGGGTAGATCTGCCAGATAAACCCCAGAGTTAGCAATGCCTAGTAGTTAGGAGTGTCTGAAATTCAAAACAGTGGGAAATTCTAGTAGTGCTACAGAATTGCTGGAGCACTCTGGGTATATGCTAAGTCCTGTATTTTGTGAGTGACCTTCTTTACCTTTTACCCTGGGATAGCTAAATAGTTTTTGATTTGACAAGAGCATTGGAATTAAAAAATGAAACTGAGTTAAAAATTTTAAGTTGATTATTCTCTATGTGGATATTTATTTTAGTCCATGAGACTGCATCTTCAGGTTTATATAATACTCTCCATATGATGTTGTTTTACTGCTTTGTTCCTCTTATGGATTGTTCTTCATCATTCTCGGTTTGCAACACAATTGAGTCATTTTCGTATCTTTCAAATGCAGCTTTTGCTTTTGTCATCCCCATGTTGAATTGAGGAGGAATAAAACTAACAGGATGTTTCTAAATTATTTATTTCT
Source organism: Struthidea cinerea (assembly GCA_013397865.1). Taxonomy (NCBI): domain Eukaryota; kingdom Metazoa; phylum Chordata; class Aves; order Passeriformes; family Corcoracidae; genus Struthidea; species Struthidea cinerea. The sequence goes on along the minus strand of VZTI01004555.1, from coordinate 1,490,856 downwards.
AAACCTTGACTTGATGATTACAGAATGTTTTAATACAGTATTTCATTTTCAGGTCCTGGGGAAAGATCACCCTGATGTTGCCAAGCAATTAAATAATTTGGCTTTGCTATGCCAGAACCAGGGTAAATATGAGGAGGTTGAATATTACTATCAGAGGGCACTTGAAATCTACCAAACTAAGCTGGGACCAGATGATCCAAATGTTGCAAAAACAAAGAACAATCTGGTAAGCCTTTCCCAAAGTAGATCTGAGACAAGATTTCTCATTAATTGAAATGCACTTTTATCCACCATGTATTGTATTTCTTATTTATAAAGATAAATAAATCACTATGCTGATATGTTTTGGGGGGTATTTTGTTTTTAGGCATCCTGCTATCTAAAACAGGGCAAGTTTAAGCAAGCGGAAACTTTATACAAAGAGATTCTTACTCGCGCTCATGAACGGGAGTTTGGCTCTGTAGATGGTAAGAAACTGAGTCCCTAGATTTGAATTTATGTTTTATTTTTGTAGTTATGAAATAAAATTTGCCAGAAGTCAATAGTGTCCTGATTAAAATTGTTTTCTGCTTCAGGTGGACTTACAAGGTGAGCTGATAGATGTGTTGGAAGTACATTCATCATAAGAAAGCTTTTAGATACAGCAGTAAACATTTGATTCAAAAACATGAGGTAGACTTAGTGGGTTTATGTTTTATGGATTTTATTTCTGGCATTATTTATCTTAAGCCCAACTAAACCAAATTTTGCTATTTTAATAGAGGCAGAAAAATGTACGTCACTTTGCAGTCACAGAAAAAAGTCAATGCAGAATTTTTAGTGACATAAATACATTGTTAATGCAAGCCCTCCATTAACACATTTAAAGAATGGGGAAAATACCTTTAAATTGGGAATTACACTGTGCATTGAAGTCATGTGCATTTTATAAACTAAAAATCCCAGTAAAGAATTTTTATTCTTTTTTTCATTCCATGACAGTAGCATATGCACCACTTAGTAGATGTCAAAGTAGTTGTTACAATGAAAGAAATAAATTCATGTTTTCTAGCACAGAACTAGACACATGACAAATGGGTGGCAGTATATACTGACTTCAAAGCTTCTCAGAAGTAACTTTTTCTAAGTTTAGATAAGAAAAGGAGGCAGAATTGTAAAACCGTAAAAGAGGTGCATGTTTTATTTATCTGCTGCTTGTAGTATGGCCAGTAAGGTTTTTTTTGTGGTGGTAATAGTATAATTCCCTGGTTCACAACTTCATTTCAGAGTGGTGAAAATCAAACAGTAAGTACATTGTAGTTTTGTTCTTCTATAAAATATTTTCTTGTTTCACCAGATGAAAATAAGCCTATCTGGATGCATGCAGAAGAGAGGGAAGAATGCAAAGTAAGACCATTGTTGTAAATCTTTTTTGAAGCTTTTACTTGTTTAAGTTGCAAATCAGATACTTTTTTTCAACAATACCTTTGTTCTAGGGAAAGCAAAAAGATGGCACATCTTTTGGAGAATATGGTGGCTGGTACAAAGCTTGCAAAGTTGACAGGTGAGTAATTTCTTTACAAGACAAATAACTCAGCAATACTCAGCATCTCAGATTAGAGCATTTTTAAAAACAAAACCAAAGCAACTCCTTGGTTAGGACTATAAAAACGATAATATTAAAAATTCCAGGCCCAAGACTGGTTTTCAGGAATACAGAAGCAGTTTTCAAGTCCTGAGGCTGCTTTTAATCTAGGCTGGTTAGATCCAGTAAATGACATAAAATTGCACCCGTTGTGTTCTTGGCAGTCCTTCAGTGGCAGTGTAGGTCACCTTTCCTTCCTTCTGTACCACTCCTTGGCACATGTGCCCTCCCTGCCCCTGCAGGGCCTCTGGAGAGGGCCAAAAAGGAGACTGCAAGCAACTACACCTTTAGTTACCCAGCTGGCACAAGAAAACAAAGTTAAACTGCCACAACTAAGCATTATTTGAGTTTCTGAAGTTTGAAGAATATAGTTGTCTGAATGACAATGTGTATTTTAAAGTGAAATAAGAGAAACAAGGATTTCAGCTTGGATTATAGTTGGTGAAATATTTTTGTTTGTTCTAATTTTGTTATTACTGCAACTTCTTTAACATGGTGGTACAATGTATGAAAAAAACCTGCAACTAGTACAGATAGTGAGGTTTTTTTGTTTACTGAGTATTTGAATTCTCATGTTTAACAAGCATCAGAGCCTTTGTACTGTTGAAATCTCTTTTCTCCTCTGTCCTATGTGCAATACATTTTGTTGGTTTGTTTTTCATGTACTTGTTCATTCTAATGCATGAGAAAATCTTTTCTCTGTTGTTACTGGAGCAAAACTTCACTCAACAATACTGTGACTGAGCTAATTTTGTGCCATTGAAATAAAAATGTCTTGTTGGAGTGTGAGACTTGATAATGAAATGGGCAATTTTTTTTCTTTTGTTCAACCATGGTTTGAATGCACAGAAACTGCAAATCGGTGTTAAGTAAAAGCTGATGAAAGAAACCGTTAATTACTTTTGTGACTAACACGTGCTACAGTAATGGTCTCTCTATGCATGAATAAGCATATTTTTTGGAAGCTTCACAATTATTCAGTTGGATAGACTCATCTAGAGCTAAATTTTCACCTTTAGATGCAGCTGAGTACAAGGTTATTCCAGCTTCCATTCCAGTTTCAGGGATGTTGGCTAGTCACAGGGTGAGACATTGATATACTTTGAAAGGGGTCAGCAGGTGTACATGAAGTACAGTATAGTGTATTTCAAGAGAGGATAAATTATTACAAAAATATGATAAATACTATATTAATTTAAGCTTTTACTAGTGAATTGAGAAGAATGTACTGTGTGGGTATATGTATTACATAGAGTTATTTTTCTTTTCTTTCAATAGTCCAACAGTAACAACTACTTTAAAGAACCTTGGGGCACTTTACAGACGACAGGGCAAATTTGAAGCTGCTGAAACATTAGAAGAGGCAGCAATGAGGTCTCGTAAACAGGCAAGTATGAAAATTCACCTTAATGATATTTCTGCATTGTGGTCGTGCAGATTTTCAACTTTGTGCATGCAGAATATAGAAACTGTCAGTGTCTGGTCACCCTCTAATTTTAGACTGAACTGGTGATAAAAGCTGATACCATCTTAACACTTGCAGTCTGGTTAATTGTTAGGGCAGTGGCACCGTGTCCTGGGGACATGATTCAAACTGGGAGTGAAATTAGATGGAAAATGAAAGAGCAGAAAACATTGTGTTGGCCAGTAGTCCTCAATTGGCTGCTTGTCCTGGGAGAGAGACTGTAGCTGGGGGAAAATGGAGATTTTCTGCTGGAAATCTCTTTGCCAGTCATGCTGTTCTATTTTCAATAAGGAGCTGTCAAAAATGTTCAGTTTCTGCATACAACTGACTAACTAACAGAAACCTTTTGGTTCCTGTTACTTTTGTAAATTAATGGAATAAATATTACAGTGTCAGTGGGGGCTTTCTTTTAATGTGGTCTCTTTGTGCTCTCAGATCTACTGTTCAAGTAACCCTTTCTCCCTTCTCTTAGAAGGCAGAAGAGAGTTTGGGTTTGTTGGGGTTTATTGGCTTTTGTTTTTTCTTTCCCTTTTGGATGGTTTGATACAATGTCTTTTATAAAATACTTGTAAGACTGGACAAGAAAACATGGGTCGTAGGTGTTAAAATAGAAAGCAAAGTAAGAAAATACAAGTAAACAACGTGAAAGTTCAATTTTAATTTAATTTTTTATATAAGAGTGAATAAAACTTGTATTTTTTCTAGACACTTGCTGCTGACTCTATTTTTAAGGATGCTTCGGGTTTTCACTGTGCATCAAATACCACCTATACCATTAACCTGTAGTACGTAGCAGTATACACACCCCTAGATTTAGATGTGTAGGAGACAACACTCAGCAGCATTTAACACTACCTTTTCATTCTGGGTCATTCAGGTAATGCTCTTCACTTAGGGGAAAACATCTGTGTGGGAACCAAGAACCTGGTATCTCCATGCCACTAAGACAACTTTCTTATTCATGCACTTTTAAGAACTTTGGCATCCTTTTCACTTTCTGTATTGTGGTTAGCTTTATGGATTTGCCACACACATCCCTGCTGCATTTGTTGCTAGTGCTGTACTGTACAAGCTGCAGAATATTTTATGAAGTATAAAGCATTCATCTGGGATCTCTTCCTGTCAGCAAGTACTGGTTATGATGTGGAGTAGGTTTATTATAAAGAAGACAAAACTGAAAATAAGTATGATTTGAGTTTTGATATTTTCTAGTTTCTAAATTAAAGATTTTGCCTTTAGTGCTGGGTTTTCATAGAAGGTACTTCAGCACTTTTAAGATATTTAAACCATTATTTGATAGTTGATAGGCATTCTTTAACAAAGTAAACATATTGACCGTATATTTAGTATGCTTATTATAAGCTTACATTCTGTTTCATTTCTTTCTGAAGGAAAGTTTTATTAGTGCCAAGTGTTGTAAGTCAGTATTTTTAAATAACACAACCTGCTTCTGAGGTATTAGATATTCAGACACCTCTCCAACGGCAGATGAAGACTGCACCATTTGATGGGTGGAAAACTTGAGAATTACATTGATGGTTCATGATGTCTAAATTGCTTAAATATTTAGCTGGTTGCCAGATTGCTTCGGGTAAGTGACGCAAACACCACAAGGCTTAGACAAGCGATAAAAAAGGAGGAAAAGAATGGCAAGTCAGTGAATTCTTAAACTGCCAAACTGTCCACTTCATGCTGTGTTGATTCTTGCAATTTATAAAGGGCAACTCAGCTACTCTCTGAAAGCAGAATTGGGCAGATGGAATTATGGGTTGGTTTTACTTCTTGCTTGGCGCAGTTGTTGTGTGTAAGTTGTAGATTAATAGAGCTTGTAACAAGGTAAAGCCTCTTCCCATTTTATCAAATTCTCAGGGTCTTGACAATGTTCACAAACAGAGAGTGGCTGAAGTGCTGAATGACCCTGAGAGCATAGAGAAGCGGCGGAGCAGAGAAAGCCTCAACGTGGATGTGGTAAAGTACGAGAGTGGCCCTGATGGTGGCGAGGAAGTGAGTATGAGCGTAGAGTGGAACGGGGTAAGTACAGTACACAGTTGGAGAAAATAGCCTAGGAAATCATCATCTAACAACTAGGGCTGTCCACTCACCAGCCTGCTGTGCTTTCAGGAGTTTCCTGGTTGAGCTATGTTGTATTTTATAATTTTGCAGAATCAATTAAGAAATGAGGAATAACATTTTGTCTATCATAATGCTAAAAAACTAGTAATATTTTAAAATTTTAAGACATCCTTTGTGTTGTTGTCCTGAATGGTGACATTTCTGCAAGAATCCCAAGCAGTTGTATTTAAGGCTAAGTTGTGTAATGCTGATTGAGTGTCCTGGTTGTGGTCTGGTGTACAATTGCTTGTCAGTGGTTTGTTTTTACTGGTAGAAATATTCTGGCAATTAATCCACTTATGCTTTTTTCCTTTTGGTGCCGTATTTGCTCGTAATGTAAATGTTTCTTTAAAAATACTCCATCAGTTGGAATCACAAAGAACATTTGCTATGGAGATACACTGAGTGTTTGCAGTTTCAGAGTAAATTAAAATGACCAGTCTAACACTAAAATAATTCTAATCTCCTCCTTACCCAGTTTGAAAAGCTGCTTTTCAAACTGCTGTACAGTCCATTTCAAGAGGCAGTGCCGTCACTTAACAATGTGATGGTGACTTCATGTTTCCTAATTGAAATTAATATGACTTTCCCATATTAAAATTTGTCTGGAGCCAGGGCTTGTTCCTATTTGTTTCCCATATATTGGCTTCACTGTGTTACACTGATTTTCATAAAGTAAAAACATACATATACATATATATATATATATAATGTGATTACATATGCATTTTTCTGACCATTGTTTTCCTTTAATTTGAAGGACAGTGCAAGCTTTCAGTTATTATCTGGCTTATGTAGTTTGCTTCCGTCACCAGCTTTCCCATTCCTTATCCCATTGCTGGCAATGGGATACATATTGCACTGTTAACTAACTCCCATCTGCAGTTCTGCTGAAAATACTCTCTTAGATTGTAAAAAGTGGTGTTGCTTTTGCTGTACGGGAGGGGAAGTAGCCTACTTTGCAATATTGAGTGTTCTGAAGCTTCATTTCTCTTGCAGTAGCAATCTTTTTTTCCCCATCTTTTTGTAAGCCACATGAGACAAAGCTTAGCATTACAAAGAAACCTTGAGAAAACACATTGTGCTTTAGTCTTAAAGGAGAATGTTCTTTCCATCTTTGCTTTTGTCTCTTTATTACTGTTTTCTTGGCATTGGTGTTCTCAGTGCCAAGACAGTCAATCAGCATCTATTGTGAATTAATACTGCATCATTAATAAAACCAAAGTCAGGTTGGATAACTCTCTTTTTAATTCTCATTTTGCCCATTCAGCATTAGAACTGTGTACTGTACTCCTCCCTTAATTTTCACTATACTTTGCATGACTGTATGTTCTAAATGGATTAAATTTTTTCTGTTATTGACATTAATGCATGCAGGTTTTGGATGGAAAGGGCCTTCTGGGGAAAAGCAATAGACAGTATTTCTAGGTCAATATTTGAATCAAACTCAGTGATAAATTTGCTGGTCTGAAAAATTAAATTTTGACCTCTTAGGGTAAGCAAACTTCATTTTTAGTGTGCTGAAGTGGCATTGCTTCATTCTCATCTTCCTTACTTCTTTTTTCCCCCCTCTTAAGAGAAGGTATTTGGTATTACATGTTCTACGTGAAGTGGGCAACTCTCCCTCCCCGCTGCGAGTGTTTCTATCTCAGTGGTGTTCTTCCCTCTATTTTATATCATGTAGTTTTTTTTACCCTTGTGTGTTCCCTCCAGACAAAATACTCTGATTCATAAAGTGTAGTAGAATCTTTTATTTGTGTCTGCGGAGGGGCCTGCCTTTTTCCATTTAAATTCTTCTGAAGTGGTCAAGCTGACTCTGTCTGTCAGAGAGAAATGTGGAGTATGCAAAGGGACAAATTCAACAAAAAAATTAAGTTGGAAGATGTAATTAAGGACCTTCCACATGCAATGTAATCCATATTAAGCATTGTAGGCTTTGATGTAATGTCTTACAATCTTACAAAAGAACTGAAACATCTATTGAAGTAAATCTGCCAGTAACTATTAAAACAGACATGTTAAGTGAGGTGTTACAGTGCATGTTTACATGCCACTTGTAAAGTTCGTGCCTTAAAGTGAACAGAAGATACTTGAAAATGCAAGGAAGTACTTGGTCTTTAAAATGTAAGGTGGAAAGGCCAAGATGTGGATCCCTTATTATACTTTTTCTATAAAAAACAATAGTGAGTACCTGTCACTGGCATTTTTGTGAACTGATCTTGCAGCCTGCTGCAGGACAGATGAAAGTCTTTGTGCTACTTATTATAATGTTTGTAGTGTGGGGACGTATCTTTTCATACTCTAAGCCATATGCTTCAAACAGGCAGGCTTTTGGGCATGAAAGTCCACTTTCAGGTGTGAAGGGAAAACTATGGATTTCACTACCACAGACAAGAGTTACTCTTGTTTAATAAGTGCCAGACAGGGGGACATTGTAGCAGACAAAGTACAGGAGATGGTGATGGTGGGGAGGTGTAAGCAGCAGTAATAAGATGATTCTCATTCTGAATGACATAAAAATTGGCAATTAAACTTTGCCACAAAAACATCTTGTGATTTTGGTTTTTGATTACTCTGGACTCAGGATTTTTTTTTTTTTTTATCCTGAGCTCATGTTTTAGAAGTGTTTTGTTAATCAAGCAGTCAGTATTTAACTTAGGAGTATGATATTTTTATTTTAGATTTGTAGTACCCAAAAGCTTGTCTGCTTATTCCCAATGTTCTGGTTAGGTTTACTGTATAGAGTTATACTCTATACCTACCGAATTTGTCTTGCCTTTGGATCATTTTCACTACTGTAGTATTGCTGATTTCAGACCACAGGAATAATTAGCCTTTTCACTGATCTAATACCTCTAGCTGGAATTTAAACTTCAGTTTATTCAATCCTGCAAAGCTGAAGTCTGTCTTTAAGTGTGAACAACATAGGCAATTTAGTTTGAAACATAAACACTCAGATTTAGATCTTCTGAACTTGCTAGCAAGGCATTTCGACATTTCCAGGTATCATGAACCTATCTCTGTACTTGCACAAAGAATGGAAAGTGTGCAAATTGAACCACAGTTTATTTTAAAGGTGGATTGTTTCAGCTGCCTCACTGCATTAGGGAGAGTAGAGAAAATTCCACTTGGATTATGTACATAGACACACACAGAGATATGCTCTAAAAATACTTGTTAAAGTGATTTGACCCAGGCCAGTTGGATTCTAGTTCCTTAAGGTAATGAAGAGAATTTTGTCTGGAGGTTAGGTGAAGACCTCTTTCTTCTTGCACTTTTGTTTCAAGGAAAATTCCTGACAGAAGTTAAAGCTGAAATGAATGCACTTTGCTCTATTCCTTCTTATTTATTTATTTATTTATTTGCTTATTTATTCTTTTTGTGCTAACATCAGCTGAAAAAAAATCCCTTTTTTTTGTTTATGAAATGTAATAGCAAAGCTATTTCTTGTTAAAGGTGTTTTGTATTTTATACAAATTCTACTTTGAATGCACACCATCAGTCATGCTCATTTGTCAGTCCCATCTCAGTGATGTAGGTGAAACTGCATGAAGATGTAGGTTCTGGTAGTTGTAAAGGCCTGCACTTTGTACTTAAGGACTGTCCAAATAGTTACTCTGAAAAAAAAGTTTTGAACATGACCTAGAAATACTGTAAACTAACTGTTCAAAATGGAAAACTGTTGAATTTTTCCCAACAGTTTCATTCAGTTTTTCTCTCTCCATTTCTGACAGGCCTAGATGCCTTTTGTGATTCTTATACTGTCTCCTGCATGACGGGCGTGCACCATCTTCAAGCTTTAACTTCTCTCTTCAGTACTGACTGCTGTGTTTTAGCAAACCCCTTAAGATTCCTGTCAGAGCTACACTTCCCTGTAAACTGGCCATTCCTTCAGTGCTGGTGTCGTTTTTGGTTTTCTATTTCTGTATCTGTGTAGCTTTGCCAGATATGTATCTAGTCATACCAAATGTTATTACAACCACTTGCTGTGTAATACATTAGTAAAAAAACCAAACAAGTAACAATGACCTTTATAAGTAGCTGTTCACTATGGAATAAAGGTAGTTAAAAGTATCACACAAGGTATTATTGAAATGGCATGATGGTGATCTTTACAGGAGAAAAACCAAACCCGTAAAAGTAAAGCATGTTCTCCAAGTGCTTTAAAATGTATTTAGAGACCTATTATATGGTTAACATCAATATGGAACTCTGGATGTCTTCACTTACGATTATTCTAAAGTAGCATTGCTGTTTAGTCTTTGTGTGAGATTTTGGCAATTACGCTTTTCTCTACTAATCTTGGTGTTCAGTGATTTGTGTATTTGTCTTTCTAACTTCTAATAAACTCACTCCAACTCAGGTGTCTGTCTTTGCTCAGTAGTGCTTTTTTCTTTTTCAACTCTTCTTTCATAATCACACAGGTTTTCTATGGACTAGGAAGTGGTCACTTCTAATCTTACTAAACTGTCAGGTTTTTGTAAGAGTAAATGATTTAAAAATAGAATTGTGGTCTCTTGCAAGTTTCTCTGGGTCAGCACAGCAGTGTAAAACATGAATGCAATATATGAAAAATTAATTTCATTGTGGTTTGCATTTTCTTTGGTAAAAGTTAAAAACTAAGCACAGGAATTTGACCATAAGTATTCATGAACAGAAATATTTTTTGTTTAGTGATTTTAGGGTTAATTAAACATGTTTGCAAGTAATGTAGATATTTAGAAAAAACAAAACATGTTTTTTTCTTAGACTGATGGAATGCTTTTGCTTGGGGCTTGTACTCTGTTAACCACGGTGTGCTCAAATGAAATGGTGGTGGTGAATTGTTGGACTCCTGTGGTGGGTTTTTATTAATGATGAATTGTGGCTTGGGCATGTCTTCACATTTAGAAACCTTTGTTACACTTTGGAAGGAACCGTTTTGCTTTGGTAAAGTTGTAGCTATATGGTATTACATGTTTAGGTAAATATATATAGTATAAGTATATATTAATAGCAATGAAAAAGTAATAATTCATCACTGAAATGTTTTCGAGCCAGGCTTGGGGGTGGCCAGCAAGCTCTTGCAGTATCACATGTATTCAATTTTTTTCAGGATGGGACTGGATCTCTAAAGCGCAGTGGTTCCTTTAGCAAGCTCCGAGCCTCCCTTAGACGCAGCAGTGAGAAGCTGGTTAGGAAGCTGAAGGGAGGAAATTCCCGGGACAGTGAACCAAAGAACCCAGGGTAATTATCTGTTCTTAGCTGTGCTGGTGTCCCTCGGTCTGTGCCCCAGTGTGGCCCAGGGTAGTTCCTAGGGCAGTGTTCCCTTCCCTGCTTAGCTAACTGCGTATCATACACAGCTCTATCTTAAAGGAAAATAAAATAGGAAATAACTTCTTAACTTCCATTGTAAGTTCTGTAACATCTGAGGATTTATATTTGCTTGTAAGAATTAACTCTATTTAAACAATACTTTTTTCTTTTTGCTGCTTTACCTACTTGAAGATTAGAAAAGCTTCATACAACTATTGATAAATGTTAGTTACCTGCAAAACTATCCTTTTCACACAGCAGTGGAGAATAATAAATGTTACTGATTTTTATAGTAAAAGCCTGAGTACATTAAACCCGCAACTAACATTCTTGATATAGCTTAGTATCTTGATATATTCTTGATATAGCTTTATCTATTGCTGTGAGCATAAAGAGAATTACCAAATGAAGCCCCTCTGGGTTTCTGTTTTTGGAAAGCTCAGATGTCAGAGAGCAGAGGAGAATGTTGAAAGACTTAGACCTAGTTGTGCATCTTACTAGCATTTTGGCCTCTGTGAAGTCAGCGGTAAAAATTCACATTTAATGAGTCTGACTGCTCACTCTTCCCAGTCTACGACCGGATTATGGATTTGAATGTTATGTAGTATTTCTCATAAATCCCTAAAATCATTCATCATTTATTGGCTGCTGCAGAGAAATGGAAATGTTAAAGTGCACCCACTGTTTTTCATAGTGGCACTTGGGAGTGTTCTCCCTCACGATTGCAGTCAGTTTTGCAGGGGTTTTTTCCCTTGCTGTGGAAAACTGGAAGTCATTTAGTGACAGGAAACCGTGTGACAGTGTGAACTTGTGCTTTCAAACAGTCATTTTGGAGCACTTGGGGTGACTTCTGATGGAGAAACTGAATCTGAGTAATGTAGTTGGTGATGATGATGATGGTATCTCATGAGAGAGTGACCTGGAGGCAGGGTCTCACTCTGTTTCTGGAAGTGCTCCAGTGAAGTTTTTCTTAACTGTTTTTATGGCTGTAAAACATTAAGTACAGCTGCAGTACTTGTAGAATTAGCTTCCTTGTGTATCTGTTTCAAATTCATCCTGATCTGAATTTTAGAGTTGTTACTGAAAATTTCACTGCCAGACACTTGATGTTGAAGGCACTGAATAGAATTCAGGGTCAAAATTCCTTTGCTTTTATTGATCCATCATTAAGAACTACCTTGGAGGTAAGAGGTTGGGAAAAAAGCATGGAAAGCATGAGATCAGAAGAAGGAAATGTGTGAATATAAAATGCTTTACGGAAAACAAACAAAGGCAAGCCAAAGTAGAATAAAAGGGAGATTTCCTTCTTTTTCTTCAGTATTAGTATTTTTATACATTGGTTTTCTGTTTCTATTCAGTTCTGTCCAGAGTTCATACATCATAGTTCAGGTATATTGTTGTATTAATAGATGCATATATCCATAGCTAGTTTCTCATTTTCTCCTCATTTTTGCGAGATGTGGAAAGGTTTTCAGTTTCACAAAAGCCAGGAGGTTTATTCCTTATTCTCTATAGTATTTATAGCTAACTCTTTCTGCAGGTAAAGTAACCCCGTGTTTTTAGCTGTAGAAAACTACGCTTACATATAACTGAAGATATTTGGCTTTGCAGTGCCTGTGAGAACTCACCTGCCTTGTTACTGTCTGCACCTGAGTTGTGTTACCTGACCAAAGTCATCTACCCACGTTAACATGAGTTATACTGTGGGATCTGTATCACCAGATGAGGTTTCCTCAGATGAAGGCATTAATGTGAAACAAAATTGAAAGCAAAGCAATATCTTCCTTGCTCTCCCTTTCTGACAAAATAGTCTTGTTTTTAGATGTCACCATAGTTCTCAAGGAATAATTTATTCTTAAAACTTCCAATAAGTGTATTGCATTGACAGGCTTTTATGTAGATAGGCACTTTTAGTGTATAGGACAATAAATACTATAATTTCTGTTCTTGTAATAGTTTTTAAATCCTAATTTATATTAGCTTGTTTTAATAACAAATGCAGAGATTTCTGGTATTAAACACCAGCTTTGTAGGTCATAAAACATAGCTGTACATATTGATATTCCAGTAAATAATTTTGATTTTATTTTCCAAAGAAACTCCAGTAAATAGAATTAATTTTTTTTCCACTTCTGAGTGTGACAGAAGGGATATTCAGTGGTTACCATGCAGACCTTTGGGGTCTAGTGTGTTTGATAGCTGAATATTACAATACAGACATAGCGCACACATAAATCTTCCTTGCTGTGAAGGCAGCCTCTTTAGGTAGAACATTTCTGAGCCTCTGTCCTTATCAGTGCATTCCCTGCCTGTGTCTCTAGGAAGACTTGACTTTGAACTTGATTTACACCTCTTGTTTATACTCTGCTTCTCTAAATAGGAATTGATGGTGCTGGTGTGAGCACTGAGTGAGAAATATTCGAATAGCAATACACTCACATCACAGGATGAAGGAAGGACTTAGTGTTCATGTTGTTGCTTGATACAGAAGGTTGAAGAGATTAAAGTGGAAAACTCATCAGGGAAATTGTTTCTTTACAGTCTTGCAAAAGCCTTTTAGACAAACAACAAGTATCTTAAAACTGGTCTTTGAAACATGCTATACCTGAAGCAAGTTACCAGGTTTTTATCATATTTCAAAATTCAGTTCTGTAATAATTTAACTTTGATTAATTAGTATTCTTTATTTTTTCACTTAAAAAATTTTGACCATACAGCAGAATAGTTAAGATTTCTAATCTGAAAGGGAAAAAACAATTTTTAATTATTGCTGTTACTTACACACCAAAAGAACACCTGCCTGTTCTTTGTCCAGTTGTGTTTGTAACACGGAGGGAACTAAAAGTGCATTTGCCAGACTAAAGTTATTAAAAATGTTGATTTAAACAAACCCAAACAAATAAAAGACCAACCCACAAACAAAGTAGTATCTCAGGTATGAATATTTTTTTTTTAATTGGCACTTTAGCAAGAACCTAAAATATGTGTGTGAATTTTTACTGGTGGAATTTCTGTTTCCCTGGAATGTTTTGCATAAACCTTTATGCTTTTTTGGAGAGTTTTCTGTAACATTTTGTTTGTTTTACAGATTAACTTCCTTTGACTTCCATATATAACCCCTGTTGTACCTGTTTCCTTGAATAAATGAGAGGTGTACACCATGCATGAGTCCTTGCTTTGTTGTTGCTAACACTCGTCAAATATTTTAAATTGTGTGCTTCTGGCTTTCGAAACACCCAGATTCAGTGCTGGGGAGAACCAGCCAGCCTGTGTTGTGTGGCAGCTGTTGCCCTGTGTTTTGGTTCATTGTCCTGCTAAGCTTTTGCTTTACCAAAGCATTTAAAACTTGTGCTTTCACTGTTAGTGTTGCTTCAGTAGAAAGAAAAGCTGGTTAATATCTAACTAACATGATCTTTATGGATAAACCTTTCCATGTTACTGGAAGGCATTGGAAAGTTTGCATCAGCCAGTTGTCTCAAGCTGCAGGTAGCACTGCAGGGTTAGGGCTCGTTGTCTTGTGACCAGTTCATCAAATATGTATTCAAAGCCCTCATTTAGTTCTGAAATAGTTAAAGAGCTCATGAAAAATCAGAGCAAATGCAGAATATTCTGAGGAATGGACAGGCACTGGTGTAGAGGACATCAGACATCCCATGATAGACTATAGCCTTAGGGCTGATCCTGAATTTCATTACATACACTCGAAAATATTTTTTGTTAAATTTTTTATTTATTTGAGAAATGGAGGTAAATTATTAATCTTCATTTCAAACAGCAGCAGATATTGCAGTTAATGCAGTGATATTTTGACTGTCAGTAGCTCCTGGGTAGGTGATTAATTATTTCCCCTCTTCCATTGCTTTCCATACCACATTCCAGGGTGCTTGTTACTACTGCTTGGAGTGTTGTAAAGCCAAAAGCACAACCAAAGTTAACAGCAGCAACCATCTTGTTTCTTTTCACTTTGAAATATTTAAAATAAAATATTCTAAAATGCTTTTAAAAATTGATTCTGAAGACTTACCTCAATGAGGCAGAAAGTACCAAACTAACTTCCGTTGTAGCTTTTTCAAGGTAAATGCTGCCTGCACAACAAACCTGTGTTTCAGATGTTTTTTCCCAAACTGTCTGAATGTTTTGATGCTTTTGTAAGAAGCCACACGAAATTGAAACTGATAATTAATTAATTAAAACTCAGTGTAAGTCAATGTATTAATTTGATGTGGTTTAAAAACTGAGATTTTGAGTTAAATCAGTTGCCTGAAATGTTTAAGCTCTAAGGAGCTTATAATTTGGGGGGTTTATATGTAATTAGAACTGAGTACAAACATATCTGAACTTCTGTACTTGTTACCTTAAAGGCTGTCCCTCAGATCAGTTTTGGGACATTGTTCCCCCTCCCTTCACTGTGCATTGCTCGTTGTTGTACTTGTGTTTTTAGAGCTGTAGTTTTCAGCCATTCTGATCGGTTTATCCTTGCATGTTCACTGTCCTGGTTGCAGCATGAAGCGTGCCAGTTCTCTGAATGTTCTTAACATGGGTGGCAAGGCTACTGAAGATCATTTTCAAGTAAGAAGCCCTACAATACTCTTACAAAAATAAATACTGTTAGTAGGGTTTGGGATAAAAAGAGTGTGATAAATAATAAACCAACAAACTCAGTGATTTTAAGATCCTTCTTCACTAAGGTGTTTGAAGTGTGTGCTTAAGGCATCATTCTGTGACACTTTTGCGAATTATGATTAATTTTTAGAAAGTGTTCAAGTCCAGCCAGTAAAGAGCATTGACTTTTATGATACCAAGCAGTCTCTGGCTTTGGACTTCTGTTGGATATAAAACTTACAGAATATTACATTCTTGTAAAAGGAACTTAAAAATGCAAGAACTGTTAAAGCCCAGTTCAGTGTTTTTTTTATTTCAGCCCCTTTATTGCAGAGAGCCCTGTCATTGTAGTTGCCGTACGTTCCAGGTTCCCTTAAACACCTAAGTTGTTTCTGAGGTGGCACAGGAGCAGTCTCAAAAGTTTGTTTGATCTGTGTTGTGCTTCTGCTAATATAAAGCCTTATTTTGCTTAACTGTTCATGGTGTGCCCAAGTGCTACTCCTCATTGCCTGTTTTTACCTAACAAATCACTGTTTAAATTGTCAAATGAGTGAGCAATGTTCTTCTAAACACTGCTGTGTGTTTTACTAACACAGTAACTGCTACTAATTTTAGGAAGATAAAATTGCTTCTCTACTAACAAAACTGTAGGTGAGGATCTTCACCACCATGTGTCGTAAAGTAGCAGGAAAGCCCCAGCTGTGGCTCTCGTGTCCTTGCCAGTGGTGTAAAGGTGTTGTAACTGTATGATCCCTAATGAATGTGCTGCAGAGTTCTCTGTGGTTGGAAGCGTAAGCAAAACTTTGCTCAGGGTGAGCTTCAGCGAAAACAAATCCAGGGTAAAGCACAATTCTCTGCAGCAACAGTGCCAGGGTTTCAAAGAGCCATGGATCCTCAGTGTGTTTTTAATTGGTGTGACTTCCAGAAGAGGGATTTTTTGTTGGTGTGTACATCACAGTAGTAAAATTGGTTCTCACTTCTTGTGAACTTTTGTAGTTCCTCCACTTATAGACACCCACGGCAATTCCCACAAATGGGCTCTTGCATTTCTGGGAAGGCTTGGGTTGGATTGTAAGAGTGTGTGTTCTTTACAGCATTGCTAGTTAAAAATTGGGGAAAAAAGATGTTTATTGGACTCCGGAAAGCATCCCCTGATCCAGCATGAACAGTTCTCAGTAGTTCATGTTTGTTCCTGTTTGTTAAAACTAGTACTTTTGTTTGTTTGCTTGAACTAGCTGGACATCTGCTTAATTTCTTTGTTTGTTTTTTTTCCCCTTCACACAGGAACGAAATAATTGTCTGACAGACTCGCGAGCTCTGAGTGTCAGTCATTCTGATCTGGCGCATTGAGATTTGGGACAGAAGCTAGCTAATATTCCTGTGTGAATAAAGAAGCACTGAGACCTTCAAAGCTTTGGTTCTTCATCCTTGTTTATAGGAACACCTAGTTTGTAGATGTTGTTGGTTTTTTTCCAATGGACTGCTGTTTTTACTTTTAAAATAGGGACAATTTTAAACACAGCATTAGTGGGTGTTTTCTTCTAAGGGAGAACTATAGATACGTATTGCTCGTTTGCACTGCTCCCGTTCATGCTACTTACATAAATTTCTTTAATAGATCTGACTATTACAGCAGCCAAAAAAAAAAGAAAAATGCAAACACATTCAAAGTGTACCAAAATGCAACGGTGTTGGCAAATGCAAGCAAAATTAAATGTGTGGCAGTAAATACATACAGTGCTGGAATGAGAAATGGATAAATTTATGTGCATTACTGTAGAAATTCCAGTTGAGCGTTCTGTAGTGGTGGGGTTTGCCCTTGCACCACTGATCCTTGTAATGGTAGAAGCCTTGGCTGGCAAAACAGCACTTAGACACAACTGACTTAACCACTAGACTGAGCTATTAAATCTTACAGAAGTGATGGTTGGGAGTAAGTTACATTTAGATAGAATGAATAGCAACACCTGTGACCATAACTTTTGATAATGTAAGTCTTAGGGCACAATAATCAATGGATATAGGATGGTTTGTGTACATCAGGAGAAATGGAAAAAAACCTTTACTTTGTGTGATTGAAGAATACTCAAGTTTCAGACTGCAACTGTCCTAGAGCAGCTGCTGCTGCTCTCAGGGAAACATCGAGCCTCAGGTTGACTTTCTTGCTTGTCCACTGGAATTCACAATCCCATTCTCTGTTTGGTGAAAGTGCCCAATGTTTCCTTATGCTGATCCCAAATCCTGCCTTTCTCCATACCAGCTGGTGACAGCAGAAGCAGGCACCTGCACGCCGGGATGTCACACTGCGGAGTGGCTGCTCTGCAAGGACCACTCCGTGCTAAGGGCCCTCATGGAAGCACTCAATGGCCGTAAGTGGCAAGTGACTTGTGTGACCACATAGCCATGTTAAATCCACTTAGTTAATATATATATGCTGTCTGTATACAGGACTGCTGCTGGAACTATGTATGTTTAAGGATTTTATAGACGTTAGGATTTCCTTTTGCTTGTCTGTAAAGCTTGTAATTTTGTTCATCTTTTGTAAAAATTCTTATTTGTGTGAGGTTGGATGAGAAGGTAAAAAAACCCAAGCAGTGTGTGTACAAATGTATTTGTGGTCATAGTTGCGAGTTGGAAAACGCCGAACAAAATTAACTTTGGGAAAAGCTGGAAAATTCATGCAAGGTCAGCACCAGCTGAAGGAGGTAAAATGTAGGAACATATGCAAGCTTTAGTATTTGAACAGGCTGTGAAAAATCATTAGAATTAGTACTTAGTAGGAGTATTTGACTGGATTTGCACCTGGTTTTAAGTTGGTTACAGTAACTGATGCAAAAAGTTGTCTGTGTAATGCACTTAACAATGTTTACCAGGAGGTACCGTCTGAGCATCTCTGCAGAGGAAGCTGTGCATGGTACACCTGCTTTAGAGAGTGTAGGAATGGTGAGAGATGATGCTGCTAATAATTATGTAGAAGTTTTAGCACATAGTGCAATTCATTAATGAGCTCGAGCAGGAACAGGTTGTTGCTCGGTTATCTTAACAATAGATACTCATATAATGTTGACTCTTGAGTTTTAATCTTTTTATTAAGAGCTTTTTATATTAAAAAAAAATGTAATATATATATTTCTCTCCCCCCTAAAGTCAAATGTGTTGTATGCCCCCACTGGTGAATTGGGCTCTCTGCACAAAGGCAGACTGAGCTGGCTTTGCTGAAGAACCGTGTCAGGCTGCCAGGCCAGGGCTGCCCATGTGCAGCCCCTGCTCTGGCTGGGAGCCGCTCCCTGCAGACGCCCCGAGCAGTCCCTGTTCCACACCAGGTGCTCCCGCTGCTGGAGACACCCACAAAAGTCTGGCTTCCAAAAAACCCCCACAGAACTATTCAAACACAGAACTGGTTTGGTAATAAGGAATTACTTATACTGAAGGATGTGATTCCCACATTCATCTTTCAACTTTGAAGGAAAATTATTTTTTGCAACCTTTCCAAAAAGACCCCAACCCTGTGTAAATAGCAATAAATTATGTAACCATGCCAAATGACAGTGTACAGTAAGTTTCAAAGTGCAAGACTGTGGTATGTTGATGGTGATAGTGAGGGAACTTTATTGGTCGGGATCTTGCTGTGGGTGGCATTACTAATACTGTGCTTTTAAATGTTTTAATCCTTTATATAGTATTTTAAAGTGTGATGGAAGCTTAAGTTGTTGAGCTAATGCTTATTAAACAATTCTTATATTTAAAAGGTTCATTTTTTTTCCTGAGAAGAAACAAATTTCAAGACTTCTTTCATCCATAAAACTCTGAGAATAGTAGCCAGGTCCTTACTGTTAGGAGCCAGTGAGCTGTTTGCAGTTCAAGAACTTGTAAAAAAAAGAAAAACTAATTAAAGTCAACATTCTCTGTGTTTGAATTATTAATGAGTTACTGTCAGGACATGGTTTGTATACATTTACATTTCAGACAGCCTTCTCAGTTCACTTTCATGCAAGATTTGCTTTCTGGGTTTCTCCTTGTAAGGTTCCAGTTGTAGCTAAGAGTCTGCATAAAGAATATATCTAAAATATCCAATTGTATCTTTCTGGGATGTTTTCAGCACCAAACTAAACAGCTCTGATGAAACAGAAAACTGGGAAAGACCTTCAAAATTGACAGACATCTTGTTAGGAAAACTGCAACCTTGGTAGTGCAGGTTGTTTTTAATCTGGCATTTTTGTCCTTGACTAAGATCTGAAGGGTGAATTTGAATAAAAACATGAGGACTCCACATTAGGCCTCAGATTCTCCTGCAAATAGTGGTGAGTGGGTGTACAGCAGGATGTGGGATGAATTGTACATGGAAATGTTACTGTAGAAAGGTGCCTGTTGCCCTTCTGTCTCTGGTTGTGTGCTCTATTGGCAATATTTGGTCTTGAGTTTAGATCTTACTAAATAGTCTTGTAAAATGTAACTGTTTCATGATTTGTTCCTCTTCTAGAGGAGTAACTGACCTATTGCTGTGGTGTGTCTGCACTTACACAATGCAGAAAGTGTCAGTTATCTACAATTTGTACTTTTTCTTACAATAAATGACACCCTCGTCCCCCAAGCACTCCTGAATGGTAGTAAATTAAAATGGTTTTGAGCTTTTGAGAAGTAATTGTACTTAAATGGTATCATTTGAATCCAGAGATCTTGAAAATGGTGTGGTTCTGTTGTAAATATCTATTAAAAGGGGTGTGCAGTGCTGCATTGACAGTGTGTTTACAGTAGTTGATGAGTTTAAGTTACTTTGGTTCTCGTTACGCAGGTCACGTGTTGTGTGTGAGGGCTGCTAAGAGAATGGCATTTTTGGTCATGTTAGTCTGTACTGAGAGAATAAATGTTAACAGATGTGATGCTGAGAAGTTTAGTTTCATTGTCATCGATTTACGGAAGTACATGGGGGGGTGTAAATATTTGGAATTGAGGAAAATCTCCAACATCTACACTGGATTTTATTTTTCCCTAAAACTATTCGCAGTCGTGCCAGTACACTGAATAGTTAAGGTCAGTACTTAAAAAAGCCTGAAACAACAAAGCAAGAAGCCAAACAGAGTGTGGGGGTCTGGTAGAGGTCAGAAGGCCCAAGCTGGGAGGGTGCTTATGCTCACAGTGAAGCTGCAAACCTTCCTTAGTTACAGCTGCTTGAAAGTGAGAAGTGTTTAGGGAACCACCGCTGGAAGTTCATTTAATGCTCCAGCTCCATCAAACAGGTTGAAGCTGCTCTTACACTGTGCTGGCACACACAATGGAGACTAAAATGTGGATACAGTATGGAATAAGCACAGTGAAGTATTTTTAACACCAGATCTATCTGTGGGCTCCCTGTATTTACACTCTCGTCCCAATTCAAGCATGGAAAGCTACCAAGTCTTTAGTTGTAATCTGTGTAGTAGAAGTATTTTACTCTAGTGGTGGTGGGTTACAGGATCATTCAGTCAGGTCAGTTCCATGCAATCCGAAATGGTATTTTCTGTTTTCTAGGACTTGGTTTAAAAAACAAACCCAAAACCCAACAGCAAAACCAGAAAACCATTTGTAATGCCAGTGTTTACTTGAGAACACACAGCACACACCATCCCTCCCCAGCCCCCTGGATCATGACTTTAATGTTTGATTAAAAGAAAAACAAACCCTTCCAAGACTGGCTTTCAGATGCTGCATTTGATTTCCATGAGTAGTAGCTGCTCCTCACAGCTATGTTTGATATCCCATTGAGTTCACCCGTCTTACCCCATAAAACTGCAGAAAATAAACTTCCAGAAATGTTACCTGTAACAGTAGCAAATCACTGTGATTTGGAAAAGAAACTTTTAATGAAATTGTTCAGCATATGTTACTACATCTGTTTTGTTAATAGGTCAGTTGTGTAAATGCTTTACTAAGTAGAAATGAATTTGGTTCTTTCCAAAGCAACTATCCCAGAATCCTGTTTTGAACTTTCTGCTGAAAAAGGCCTCTTCGAATCACAGATTTGTAGTTTAATTTGAAAATGTTTGAAGTTTCTCAAGTGTCATTTAACATTTCAAAGTGTAGAAAAATATTTAAGTAGTCTTGCAGGATAAAGACTTAATACATTCTAGACTGTAAATCTTCTTTGTAAAAACTGATTCAATTTTTTTTCTTGTATAGAAGCAAATCTCAGTTGTGAAACCCAAAGATGAATAAAACTGTATAAAGGGAAGGTTCTTAAATTGCATTTATTAAGCATGTTTCAACACTTTTGACACAAGGCTTCAAAAGACAGAGGCTGTGTTGGGTTCCTGTGAGGCTTTGCAGCCCCAAAGCTGCACTTGGGTCAGATGGACATCCTGGGCTGCTGTCTAAGGGTGGGACTGAGGGACAGGGCAGCAACTGGAGTGAGCATTGGCTTGAGCCTAGTGGGGCTCAGCTGGATTTGAGATTTTAAGGTTTGTGTGTGCTGATGAGCCAGGAGACAAACTGTAATGTACTCTGACACAGCTGGAGAGAGGAATAACCAACAAACCAGCAGGGGCAATGACAGAACACTTGAGCAGGCAAAATGTTACTTCTCTTTGTTGGTAAAAGTGTTTTTCAACAGGTAAACTGGAACTTTGATTACAGACCCATCTGTGACTTTTAACTCTTTAGGGCTGTTCCTGCAAGCAGTCAAGTTGCAAAAAAGAGTGATCAAAATATTACAGACTGAGCCTGAAGATGTTTCACACTGTTCTGGACAGGGGGCACAGCGAGACAAACTCCTGGGATTGGAGCCCACGACTGGATGAGGCTCTTCTGTAAATGAATATCCAGGTAGGGGTTGATGACTCCTATTAATCAGCTACATCTCTCCGTGGCTGCTTTTTTCCCAATCAGCACAATAGGATGAACATTATCTTGGCTGCTTTTCCAGCTCAGATACACAGGCCAGGAAGAGAAGAGAGGAACAGGAGTGTTACCTGCGCTGCATTAGTTGGTCTTCATTGAAACTGTTAGGGGGGAGGCATGGAAGGTCAGGGTTTGAAGGTGGCGGCCCTGCCTCTGAGCTGGGGCATTCTTACTTTTTCCTTAGGGTACACAAACACTTCTAAGCTTCATGGTTGGATTTTATTAAAAAACACTGTGCAGTCATTTCCAAATACAGAGAATTAAGACATTTTAGGAAAATTTATTTAAACACAGCTTGTGCTATTTGCACAAGGTCCCCTGCGACATCTGAAGGGGTTGCAGAAGGCACAGAAAGCAACTCATCCTTTCTGCTTGCTTAAAGTCTCCTTCCTTCAGCTTCAAGCTGTGCCTCTTCTCCTCTGGAACTTCCCGAGGCAGTCACACAGGGTCTCTTTTCCTTCAGTTATATTCAGTTGTCCCTTAAGAAATCTTCTGCCACAGTTCCAGCTGAGGCAGTTTACAGCCAGACAAAACTTTCCCTTTCTGCTACCCAGCTGCATGCTTCCACATGAAAAGACAGATGAATGTCCTGAAGGAGCGTGACTGGGGAAAGGCAGAGGATGCAGCAGTTTCACAAACACAGGGTTCCTTGGCCAAAGACAGACGTGAGCAATGTAACTCCACAGAAATACGTGGAGTTCTTGTCTGGGCCAGCTGGGGAGGCAGCAGGAGGAGGGGAAACCTGAAAGCTTGGTGAGTGTGTGAACAAGTGAGCATTACTCACTGATGAGAGCAGGCACCCACAGAACAGAGGCCTTGGGAAAGTGTAACTTCACCTGGCTTGCTTTCACATAGAATAGAGCAATGCAAAAATTCAGCCATAGGAGGAGTGGATGTCATGGCAGTGGTCCGAGGACAGCAGAAAAATGTGACAAACAGCACGGAGACAGGAAGCTCTAACTAAACAACAAAAATCACCTGGGAAGGGCAGTAGCATCTGAATGGATGGCAAGAGCTGAAGGTGCCCTTCAGGACCACAGCTGAGCTGAGAGCCCAGCAGTAGGGACATAAGATGAGAGAGGCAGCAATCCAGATGCCCATGAAGAATGCTGATCCAGCAAAACACAGCACAGGGCAGAGCATCAGGAAGAACACAGAGAGACCTTGCCCTGAGGTTACACAGCTTCAGCAATGGGCCATCAGAACAAGGGGATGGGGGATGTGGTTTGCTGCCTTTCAAATGAAAGAGGCTAAAGAGGCCTTCACTATGATGGGAAGGGACTGGAAAGCAGGAAAAGAGTGGAAACAAACCATTAAAAAATTTCTAAGAGTGCTATGAAGCCAGATATACCCATCTAGTACAAAGGCAGTACAATTTTAATTCCTACAGTAAGATGTTAAAATCAAGTATCTTTATGGTAGTCCTTTCTTGCTTAAGTGGTTTTAAAACAGGACAGCTGCTTTGTTACAAAGAATGGCTGTCCTTAATTGGCAGCATGAGACCCAGAACCACTGGCAGGAAATGTTAAATGGTTGAATTTCGAGTCCCGTTGGGTGCAGAAACAGAGAGGGTAAAAAACTACAGTAAATGGTGTTTCTAGACTAACATGCTATTAAAATAAAATTAGACATCAGGTAATCCCCATCATGGGGATTGCGAGATCCCACTCCACTGTGCAGCCTCCACCTGCCCACAGCTTCCCTCTCCTTCAGAACCTTCAGGACACTGATCTCACAAGGGAAAGGTGAATATCCAAGTGTAAAAGGATCTTCTTTCACAATTCTTGTTAGTAGACAAGGCTAAATGTAGTCATACCATTGTCCATATACTTCACCATCCATTTCTCTCCTCTAGGAAGAATTGCGTTTTACCGGTAATTCTTCCTGAAGCAAAGTTCTGATATATTTTTGGAGCAGGATACTTTACTAATGCAAGAGAGTTATTTTATTCCTTTTACACCTTCCAGCTGTACTGTATAGTAGCAAAAGGATGGAGGGAGATGAGGAGCAAAAATCACACTTAAAGTCCTCATGCTTCCAGTGCAGTGTGATGCCACTCCAGATGAGTGTCCAGGCAGGGATACCCGGCTGACCATCAGTCTCATCAGCAGCTGATTGGACCAGGTTATTCCAAGTGCTGGAGTGACTCTGTTACCCACTGCCCTATAAAGAAAGTATTACACATTTCTGCATGCATGGATTTCATATGAAATACCTTCTGTTGTAACAAAACTGCACTAGAAGACATCATTTACTGTTTCTCTAACATATATTGAAAACTATAGGTCTTTGGAGACAGAGGTGACAGGGTTTACTCACAAAACTTAGGTTCTCCCTGTAGCAAGGAAGCAGCTGGAGGAGAAGTGCTGCTACACAGAACAACTGTCATTCTTTCAACTACAGCCATGGGGAATACCTACCTCTGTCTGGACAGGCCCCTCTTGCAACAGGAAAACCACAAGAGAAAAATGGTTGAACTTGTAATATTTGAAGTGTGTAACTGTTGGCCTTGGATTCCATTTGCAGGTGTATTTAGAAATGCTGGGTAAACAGAACACTGTATGTATGACTTTCAACCCAATGTTTAAAACAAGTTTTTTTTTCCTGGAAAAAGTGCAATATCTCCAGTAACAGAACTACAAGATAACCAGGCAAAAAATAATAATTGAACCTTATCCTTGTTCTGTGTCAGTTTCAGAATCTGAAGGACACGGTGAACTTCTCACAAACACCCATTTATGTAGCACCCAGCTTATGTAGTAAATCAAGGTTATAGTTAGGATTCAAACAACAAATACATATATTTGAATCCTTTTAATATATTGGTGTCACAACATACTTTTTTGGGTTTTTTCTTAGCTCACTAACAAAGCCACCTGCTAAGGTTTGGTTGCTATATTTTTTAAGCAGACAGAAGGTGCACTCAGTTACATCAGAGACGAGATGCAAAAATACTCTTGTGTAAGCAGGTACTCAAGCTATTAACTCCAGGGAATTCTCCCTGCTAATTTGTGATTAGGGATTACAATGTAAGTGTATATGACAGTTTCTTCCCCTTCACAGCACGAGTTAGTGCTGATCTCCAGCAAATCCAGCATTGCTGGGTAAATGCCTCACTGCTCCTCACATGATCTCCTAGCTTATGCTGGAGTGAGAGGACAGAGTGGTTCAGTGCTGCTGTGTTTGACAGTGTCACACTCAGTGTGGATGACTCACCTACAACTGCACTGAGCAGCTTCCGACTCACCCACTGCATCCGTCACCTGAAGCACAAAAACAAGGTTTGCAGCTGACCTGGGGTTCTGTGTTTGTATTTAGCAAGCAGGAGGGCAGGGAAGGGAACCAAGGCAAGAAAATCCAAGTTATCAGAATATGTATTACGCCAAGTTAGAAAACACTTATTCTTTCAAGGCAAACAAAAATGGAGTTGTGAGTTACAAGCTGAGTTTACAGTGTTAGAACTATTCAGCAAGCTACAGCTTACACTGATTAAACTACTTCCAGATGCTTAATTTGTTAAGAAAAAAAAGAAAACAAATAAAACCCCCACAATCACAAAACTGGTCCAGTGCTGTAGCTGGAGATAAAAAGTATAAAAGCCCAGGTCTCCCAAAGGTGTCCTGTTCTCAACCATTTCACTACCTTTGAAGTTTCCCAGTGGCCTGCCTGCACATTGACTTTCCCCTTCCCAAGGCCACATTTGGAGTGTGAATGCCTCAGCTCTGGCACTCATATGCTCCTTCAATTTGTGAGTGGACTAAGAGCAGTGTCTTGCATTCCTCGTTTCCTCAAAAGAATACTCTTTTTGACCAGTATCATTGTGGCCTTGTTTTGGTCCAGCTTAAGTCAGTGCGTGCGCTTTAGTGCTTCAGTAATCTCAGCAGTTACACAAACATGCTGAGCTCCACAGAAATGCAGCAAAGTCCCTGGTGCTTCACTGTCTCCTGGAATGTACCTGTGCCTGCAGAGTTCCCAGAGCAGTCCTGCTGGCAATGGCATTTGAAGCCAGGGATAAGAAAAAACTCTGTTGTTTTGGTTTGATGCTCTGGGCAGTTGCTACACATACCTACTTTTGTGAGCTTTAGTGGACAATTTTGAGAACATTAACAGCCTATAAAATCTTAAATAATAAACTTTGAGTAGTCAACATTTACTAAAGTACATCAGTTTAAGGAAGCTTGAGTTTCCATCAGTCATTAATAGTCAGCTGACAGTGGTAAACAGACCACCATGAAATCTGCATTTACACAGATTGCACCACTACCCTCCAGCCATTCATTAAACAGTCCCTACAAAATAAGAAGCAATTTGATATCATACCTGATTAATGCACATGATGGGAGTTCTGAACCTAGTGCTCAAGCTGTGAAGCTGTGCCCCGAAGGTCTGCAAATACCGAGCCTTCAGTGCAGACTCGGAAGGGCCGAACTCGCAGCGGAACAGGGCGGCGAGGGAGTCGATGACCACGAGCCGCACCATGCCCCGAGCCAGCAGCAGGGACAGCCTCCTCGTGATGCACTGCTGGAACGTGTCCTGCCACACACACACACAGTGACACAGGGCAAAGAGCCCTGCTGGGACATCAGCAGAGTGAACTACAGCAATCACCACTGCAACACGAGCTCAAGGAGTTTCCAGTCGTGAAGGCAGCTCTTGGATCTCTTAAGTCTCACCAGTAACCACATCTGGTGGTTTTACTGAGGAGAAAACTGAAGAGACCAAACTGCAACCTGCATTTACCTGCAGCTCTGACTTTAATGATACTTCAAAATCTCAAGGGTGTAGTACTCCTAAACTGTTCCTGTTTTTGTAGAGTAATAGAATGTTAAGGGGCTGGAAGACCTCAAAAATCATCCAGTCCCAACCTCCCTGCCATGGGCAGGAACACCTCCCACCAGACCACGTGGCTCAGAGCCACATCCAGCCTGGCCTTGAACAATGCCAGGGATGGGGCACCCACAGCTTCTCTGAGCAACCTCTTCCAGTATCTCAGCACCGTCACAGTAAAGGATTTCTTTCTAATATCTAATCTAAATTTCCCTCTTTCAATCTGTACCCTTGCCCTATCTACAGTTCCTGACAGAGAGTCCCTTTCCAGCTTCCCTGTAGCCTCTTCAGACACTGGAAGGCTCCTATGAGGTCCCCACACAACCTTTTCTTCTCCAGACTGAACAGCCCCAACTTTCTCAGCCTGCCTGGGGAAGGAGTGGTTCTCACTGAAATACTCAGGACACAAGACTATCCTTAAATATTCCAAACAAGTTACAGACTGTGCTGCTCTTCCACTAATGACCCCTTAACAGTAAAATACTGCCTCAAATCCATATTGATCAGGAGTCTTAGAAACATTCTTACTTTGTGCTGCTACTTACCAGGTCTGCTGCCCGCTCAACAAAAATACTGTTTCCAAATCTGATCTTCTGTATGACTTCAGCTGGAACATCTGCACGCAGCTTATGCTGTTGATCTATGAGCTGCTGCAAGCGTTTGCTTGGGAACACATCTTCTGTACAAATGTAGACAGCTCCTGCAGCCAAGGAAACCACCTGCGGTTACAACAGGGTTCTTGCACACACAGTTTTCTTAACAGCTCACAAATTACATCAAAAGCTACACATATGGACCTGGAAATTCATGTGGTTTGGTTTATTTTTGCAACCATATTGAATCAGTGATGAACAAAAACTCCACTCTTGTGACTTTCCTGCAGTTGCCTGGTCCTTTTTTCAGCACCAGCTGGGAAAACTGGGTTTTGTACTCTCCACTGGGTGACACTCACTGTGCACAGCTGTGGAACACCCGACCACCTGCCCTTGGGGATCAGAAGTATCACAGTTTATCCAACCCACAAATAGAGGGACACTGTACAGTCTGCCTGGTTCGATCAGAAATCCAAAACACAGGACTATGAAATATATTAACTATGCCAGCCAAAACCAGTGCTAGTACCTCGATTCATGTCACTCGGTGTTTTCGAGCTTCTTGTTTTTAAATTTTCTTCTCCAGACTGAACAATCACATATGGAAGGATACTGATCACCACTATTTCTACGCCAGCTTTAAGAGGATCACTCATCCAACCTCATTCCAACTAACTCTTCCTGAAAATGGTAATTAGATAAAGGACATTATATTTCAATCATATTACTGTGAGTGATGTCTGTAGATTTTCAGTGTGGTTTCTGGTTAACAAGTTACTGCAGAGAAAATTACCCATAAGCATCAAAGATGTTGGGAAAAGAAAGCACAAATACAAGCAATATTTTCTTTATTAAAAAAGTCTTCCTGTTATTGCAGAACTGACCAGAATTAACAGCTGAGACTTACAGGGCTGCACCTAAGGACTGATCCCACTCACAAAGTGGCTGAGGCTGCTAACACAGCTTGGCAGATGTTGTGTTTGGCAATGTGAGACTTTCCACCCCAATGATCCATGCCAGAGTTAGCTCTCCAGGGAGTCCCATTTCCAGATACAACTTCCAAATCCTCTACACACTCCACTGAAAAAAATATGAAACTATATCCAAGTGGAAATGTAAATATCTCAGAACTAGATCAAGTAAAAATTAATGGTTATTATATTAATAAAAATATTTTGCTGATAGACACCTGTATAAGACAGCGTATTGAATCCTGAAAATCTTCCATATGAGACAAAGAGGTTTCTAAGCCCCAATCTAAGCCCAATTTATTTTAGGACTGAAATTGCATCTTCATTTTAGCTCTCCCTGGCACACTGTAAATTCACCTGTGAACACCCTTCATACCTATCAGGTAATGCAAAAAAAGGTACCTATACCCACTAATTAAAACAATGGTCTTTGACAGGTGAGAATTAAAGACCTTCCCCAATTATTAACAGATTGGAAAAATACATCATCATTCACAGGAGGTACTGAAATGTTTCTAGAATTTCTATTTCCATTCTACCTCATTTCAGGTACCAGTTGTACTCTGGCTCCTTTTTACTTCCCTCGGCCTTGGCAGCCAATAGCATTTATCACTGGAATTTGGTCTCCATTCTTAATTCCCCAACTGCATTATGTATATATTGCTGTAAGAGGGAACTGAGGGAACTGTTTGCAGTTTTCATTTGACACAGAATAAGGACTACAATAAAGCCTTAGTGATCAGAGCAGTCATGATCCGACCATGAATACTGAACTACAACATACAAGAAACTACAAATTTGAACCACAAATGTTTTCTATTCTTATCCCATATTCTTCATAGCATGAGTGGATAGAAATGTGAATTTTAAACTGTGGGCATGAATGCTGTCTCTGGTAATTGCAATTACTTAAGTCATACACAATACCTGTAGACGTAAATGAGAAAGAAAAGGGAAAGGGAAAGGAGAAAATGACTCCACAGTTATTCAAATCCATTAAGTTTACAGTGACATCAGCAGCTTGTGGAATACTATCTGAACCTGTATGAAGCTCAGGCAAGGAAAACACAGTAAACTATTAATTAAACTGCTTAATTGCTTAAGGCTTTTAAAGTAGCTGATTATCAAACAGTTAATTAGGTGAACCTTAATTTTCTTGAGTATTTCCCTTGGTTCATTTCTCCTAATTGGACTAATTTTCTTATCACTGTCCAGCAGTGACAGCTGAGTATCAGACAGGCAGGTGAGTATCTTTACTATGGGCAGTCTATCAAATACTCAGTTTCATGATTTCTCAAATGCCAGTAAGTCAAGAAAAATTTCTAAGCACAAATTTGACGTGATGTGTACCTAGCACAAACACTCACTGAAACAAGTACAACAGTTACACCACAAAACTGAACATCATAACGGTGCAAATTCGAACCCAAGTAAACAAACAGAAAATAAAGTCAACCCACTAAGATACGCTGCTTCCTTAATTTCATGCTAAAAAAAGCTGTGCTAACTTGTGTTGAGACAACAGCTCCTAAAGTAAAACACTCTGGCCTTCTCAGCTACCATTCTTATTCAAGCTGACTGCCTTTGGCACAACGTTGCTTTAATGCTAATAGACAGGGATTTCTCTACCATGAATTTTGGGCTCCCAGAGAAATCATCTGCTTTCTAAAAACCAGACCTGCCTTAAGCAGGACATCCTTTGTCCTCTCCTTGGTTTACTTAAAAAGGATGGAATGTCTGTTACTTCAGATTTCATAGTCACTGGGGTTCTTTCAGATGCAGATTTGCATTTCTAGATAGATCAATGCTCCATGGATTAAATAATTGTATTTTGATACAGAGTTACTGCAACATTCAAGATGCTGAAAACAGCCACAGGTCCAAAAAACCCAAACAAAAAGCAGCAATTTCCGCAAATCTGTCTTTCAGGCCAATAAATGTGTTATGCTGGTTGTTGACAAAAAAATACCACCAAAAAACCAACCAAACAAGAATAAAACCCACTAAAACCCCTCAACCTCAAAAAGGACAAGTTTTGATTCCTATGATCATAATCTGCTATACACCAAACCACTTTGTTACCAAGAATCAGTAGCAAACATTGTTTTCTAATGCAGAATTCTAATATGGACATTAATTTGTCCCATTATATTCATGTATTGCTTATGAATATGGGCATATAAAATAAATTCAGCCAACACACAACTGACATCCCTAGAACAGTGGAAAGATATCCTGGAGGCAAAGGAGGCCTTTCTTTACTTTCAGGATTTCTTTGCTGCCAACCTCCTTGCACTGAGAATTACAAACAAGACTAGCACTAAATTTAATGAAGTAAATGTTTAAAGAAATGTCTTGCAACATCACCACTTATGAGAAGGGAAGTTTCTAAGCAGTAAAAAAATACAATGCACCATAATTTTGTATCAGTAGCAAAGTTTTAGCACTGAGATTAATCTTCCACTGGTAGTGCCAGAGTTCTGTGGGAGTTTCTGAGCATTGCTGTTCTCCTCAAGTTTCCTAAAGGACAAAACTCCTCATAGTTAACCTAAGCTTTAATTGCTGTATTTCTCATCAGAGGCTCAACACAAGAGTGCCATTAGGGTGTTGGGCACCTTCTTCTGTACCTCATTCTGGTTTGTTCCTTGATTTCAACATAAACAGGGAGAAGTGCTGGAGCATGGATAAAAATGTATTTGCATTCAAACTACGGGCAGCAGTTAGCAGCAACACACAATGGAATAGAGAAAAATGTAATTGCTTCTGCTCTGATTAATGACATAATGTAATGTAAGCCACGGGCTACTCACAGCCCTTTAAGCAAGATCTTAATTTGTACAGTCCATGATTTTTCCACATGGGTGGATATAGTTCAAGAAATTACTAAGTTTCCCCACAAC
Source organism: Struthidea cinerea (assembly GCA_013397865.1). Taxonomy (NCBI): domain Eukaryota; kingdom Metazoa; phylum Chordata; class Aves; order Passeriformes; family Corcoracidae; genus Struthidea; species Struthidea cinerea. The sequence goes on along the minus strand of VZTI01004555.1, from coordinate 1,459,594 downwards.
GAACCACTGAGCTGCCAGATAAAGCCAGTGCCGTGTGGAAGGAACAGCAAGGTCACAGGCAAAACACACCTAAGGCAGACTACCAGAATTCAGAAGTGACACAGGTTTCCTCCCTTTCAACAGCAGCATAGAATAGTCAAAAAAAAAAAAAATTAGGAGTTAGATTAATGTGATAGAAGGGTAAAAAAAACCATACTCAAGTAAAAGAATAAACCCGTACATTTAGGCAAACCCAGGGAAATCACAGGATAAAAAAACAACATTACCTTTCTTCCATTACATTTCCATCAATTTTACTCTGTAAACCAATACAATTATTGTAATCAAAACAATCTTTGATTACAAATAATCTTTGAAATTTGAAATCCCCAGGTAGGGAATATATACCATATACCCAAGATGTTTGTGGAAAGTTATCTGGGGAGCTGTTTTGCTGAGGTGGATACCTGAGGAGTCAATGAGCTCTCGTGACAGCAACACTTTTCTTACATTGTTTGAGTGTGTTTAGTTTAACCCAGAGTGACAGGCAGGCAAACAACAGCCAACAGGAATTTTGAATTAAGTTATGCTGTGCTGCAGGACATGCACAGCAAGCTTTTCTCTCTGTACAGACACATTTCTCACTCACTGGCTTCCAACTGAAGTCAGGCATGCACTGAACATGTGCACCTGCTTTAAGGATGTTCCTAAAGACAGTATATTCCCCCAAATGGGAAATGAATCCATATTTACAGTTCAGCACTTACCAGACTCTAATCCACCATACTTGTAAGGATACTGCACACACAGGCAGAGCTGTAAACTAATCTGAGTCTTCCCAGCAGAACTTTCCCCAGAAAGCTCCGTGATTCCCACTAAAGGAATGCCACCTTTTAACAAGTTGTCTAGCACTGAACATCCGAGGCTCAGCTTCTGGTGCTGGGAGGTGAGATGATCTTTATCTTGGTAGAGCTGAAGTGCTGCAGGGTTTGGGAGTGTTTTTTAATGATTAAAAAGGAAAAGAAAAAAGTAGTTTCATTTATTATTTTTCTAACACACAATGGTACAAAATAGAAGCTGTATACAAGACTTATGTCTACAAGGGATGTTTTCTTTGCTGATGGAAAATGTCCCTGATTCAGCCTGGTCTTCCCCACCTCCCTCTCCCCACAAGACCTACTGCTCAGTGTCTGTTCAAAGATTGATAATTTACACTGAATTCTTTCCTCCTCTCAAACTTTTTTTCCTTTCTCTGCCTCTAAGGTGTCCCTGTGGAAAGTAACTCTGAGAAAACTTTGACAGGAAGGTTCAAGCACAGCAATTATGGAAATGGAAAGCTATAGCAGAGTATAAAACAGCACAGCAGGCATCTGGTCAAAGCCTGAAGACACATGCAATCACAAGAAAATAGATTTTAAGTACAGAGTTGTCATTAAGAACTTGTACAGGAGGAGCTGCTTGGTTTGGAATGAGGCGTTTATGACAAATCAGTTTATAAAGCTTTTAATAGATTATATAAATTTCTCAACTAGCCTTAGTATGAAAGGAAAAGAGAGAGAGAGAGGAAGAAAGTGTGAAAGAAAAAGGAAATATTTTGTTCCTGTAATTAAGTTTTTCAGACTGGAGAATCATTTTGTCCTGTTTCAAGTAGGCTTGATCCTGACAAATGACACCCATCCACTTCCGTTAACCCCCAGGCATCAGGGAAGCTGTCCTCAGCACAGTTAAATAATTCACTGCAGCATAATAAAAACACTTGCTTTTTCATTTTAAACCCACATTACCGTGTCATTGAGGAGCCAGAACTGTATTTTCTCCCAGTGACAGTTACTTTGAGTTTTAGATGGAAGACTTTTTATGCCCTGACTGCGTTACCTGTGAGCATGCTGTTCCTCCTCAGCGTGCGAGAGACTGTTTGCAGCAGGCACTGGATGTCTGCACTGGAGAGCTTCATTAATCTCTGCAAGTCTGCTCCAGAGAGGTTTAAAATCTCTTTTACTGATTTTATGTCAGCTGAAATAAAAAGAATTTTTAAAAATACTTTTGGCTGGATTACAGTCTTACACAGAAAAGTTTTCCCAATTTCTAATTCTCATTTACTTGAGGTTTATCTATGCTGCATTCTTGTAAGGTGGGAAGGCAACATTCACTTTGAATGTACCAACACGAGCTGTAAAATTGGAAAATGATTATTGAAGCATGGGCAAAACCCCACACTTCTAATTACTCAAAAATCTTCTTTATGAAATATTTAATTACAGTTCTAAAATGTTAGTGTCCATCTACATGCTTATACCCACAAACACACAATTATGTCAAGGATGTCACTGTGGTGACAGATCTGTTAGTGAGACACTGGCAAATTAAATTACCTTTTTTCAGGGCAGCAATTGTTTTAGGGTTCAAGTCAAACTGGTCCCAATCCATGTCCTGACACAGCACAGCAACGAGCAGCACATCCCGTAATTATCTGTGATTAAAGTGCCTTTTATGACAGACACAGGCAAGAAAAAAATAGGCATAAATCAGTGTCAAAAATTTCCAGGACTTTTTTTTCCTATTTTTAACAATATATTTATCAGTTATCTTACAGAAGTAATAATTATTCTGGGACTATATTATTATTACTATTATCATTGTTGTTGTTTTTTTTGCTACTAGTAGAAGTATTTTATACATTGGTATTATTTTATTATGGGAAGAGTGTGGCCAGCAGGCTGAGGGGAGGTGATCCTCTCCCTCTACTAGGAAAGAACTACGGGTAATTTTGAAGGGCTGTAATTCTGCATAGTGCTTTTGCTCTGGACTGCAGCCCACAAGTCAGCTGCACAGTCACTTCTACCCTGCCAGTCTTCACACGAGGCTTTCATTTTCAAATAGAAAAAAATCTCACACACGAGCAATTTGGGATGACCCAGGATTACTCATGCATTGGACAGTGAAATATACAATTACTAGCTAAAAGCAAATTTAGTATTAAATCGTTAAAATCTGTTTACTTCTCGTAGCGACATTAAACAGCTCTTTTAACGCTTTGGTCCAAAACACAATAGTTTAGCACTATGGCTGCCTAGAAGAGTATTGTGAGGTTCTTAGCATCAGTCTGACAAACTTTATGAAGGATTGCTGCAGAGACCCAGGAGTTACACGAGAATACATGACTTTATGAACAATCCTTTTTCCAACACGCGGACGAGAAGTTGTCATGGGTCCTAATGACAGATTAAATCTAAGAGAGGCAACAGTTACTTTTGAGCAACACCCATTTAAAGCAACATTCTGAAAAAGTTTAGAAGCCGAAACTTACTGAAATCAATCATGATTACGACGACCTTTGACTGAAGGGCTCCAAACCATTGCGCACCCTCCGCTCACAGGAAGCCGCTCCACTGATGAGGCACAGGGGGAGCGAAACACCGGGAGCGGGTCACGGGGCAGCCAGGGGTGTCCCACGGGCTCGGCACCGGCTGGGGGGAGCGGGGCGCGGACGAAAAAAGTAGCGGACACCGGGATGGACACCGGGACGGACACCGGGACGGGCACAGCGCGGGGCCGCCACGGCGCCCTCACACCGTCACGAATCCCCCGCCGCCTCCGCAGCCAATCAGCGAGCAGCTCTCCCACCGCAGGCCAATCAAAACTCCCCTGAGCGACTACCCGGGCGGAACAGCCAAT
>VZTI01004555.1:1401938-1455771 GCA_013397865.1 Struthidea cinerea | reverse complement strand
CCCGCCCGCGGCTCGGTTGTGGCGCTTCTTGCAATTCGGGGACGCGGCTGTGGCGCCCGCGCCCTTCGCTTCCGGGTTGCGGGGCACGAAGGAGGGCGGGAATAACGCGCCAAGGCGCACGGGATTGGCTGGAAAGCCGGAGTAGGTGGGCGGGGCTGACGGGTTGCTGCTTCCCATTGGTTGCTTGCCGTGCCCGTCCCGCAGGGCCGCGCGGCCATTGGGCGGCGGCGGTGCCCGTCCCGCGGCGGCGGTGGCGCGCGGGGGAAGATGTCGGGCGGCGACGCGAAGAAGCTGGTGCGCTCCCCCAGCGGGCTGCGCATGGTGCCCGAGCACCGCGCCGCTCGCAGCCCTTTCGGCCTCGACGAGCCGCCCTGGGTGCCCGACAAGGAGGTACCGCTGGGGGCAGGGGCGCCGCACTTCCCTTTCTCCCTTCCCTTTCCCTCTCCCCTTCCCCTTTCCCGTCGCTTTTTTATTTCCCTTACGTTAATGGATTAAAGGACGCAAGAGTAGGTCTGTCACTCGCTTTTCAGGGGTGTGCGGCCCCGTCGCGAAAGTTTGGGAGAGATTTGCGGATTTAGAAGTGTAGCGAGCTGTGCAGCGTTGCTTTAAATGCTTATAAAGGTGGTTGTGGAAGCCGTGTAGGTTCAAAACTAATTGCGTACATTATTAAGGCAGTAAGGGTGAGTTAGAGCAGCTCATCTGGCTCCTGGTGTGAGTGTTTGTAGTGTTAAACAATAACTGAGCAACTCAGTCTATTTCAGTCAACTTTGCTTTCAGTACTTAGCAAGTAAACAACGGGATGATGATATTTTTAATTTCATGTAGTGAGAGCTATTTGTTGCCAGTCCCTGCAGCCAGATGCTCATACAACATAGAATCCATTGTTTGTTTATTTATTTATTGCCAGCGTTCTGTGGTGTGGACACACGCCAGTGTATTTAAATGTGACCGGAATGAGGATTTATTTTAGATGAGCCAATGTGAATTTAAGCCGGGACTCGTCCAACAAAGCCGTTCTTTGGCAGATACGGCCGTGGTTGGTCTGTTTTGTACGGGAACACTGAGTCCTCCCTTGGTTAGGCAGGAGGAAGAAAATTTTTTCCTCTACCTGGTATGTCTTGATGCTGAAAGTTCTGTGTAAAAGTAATAATAATTCTGTAGGCTCGTTCTGCCAGCACAGCTCTGCAGCTACGGCCAGCCTGTGCTGCTATAAAGGGTGGGAATCGTAAGTCACTTGCTGGCTTTGTCCAAAACAACGCTTTTTTGGAAAGTGAATTTTTAACTCATTCCGAACAAGCCGTCTGCTGCAGTATCTTGTGAGAGTTTTCTCAAGTTACTCTTGTTCATACACAGAAAAATCAGCCATCCCAGCCTTCAGCAGCAGCTGTTTCTGCCTTACATGAAGTTTGGGTACGGTAAACTTTCAGTGGAGTGTCCTTTGAAGGAGTGAGCTCCCTGTCCCCACCCCGCTGGCACCGGCTCTGCTCTGGGGTCTGGGTGTGTCGCTTGTGGGGTGTGTGTTTTATCTGTCAGCTGGTGGCGGAGTCTGAGCAGTTCTTGTGCAAGTGGTTTCCCTTCGTGCTGCTTCTGCTGCCCGGGGGAGTTGCTGCATCCCGTACATTTACCTGGAAACCTGATTCCCGACATCACATTCATCAGGGGATATCGTTTGTGTAACAGTTCAATTGAAACTAGTTTTCTCCCTGACCTTCTGAAGTGCAGTTTAGCATGTCAGTAGTCCTTGATTATAGAAGACTAGTTTCATTGAGGAAAACAAAGTACCTCTAACTCAATTCTAATATGTACAACCGTCTTAATTCAACTAAAGACTGTTTGGGGCTTGTGGTAGGATTTATTTAAACTAGTTAGATATATTTAGAGAACTATGTCTGTATATTTTAGATACATCAGTCTGATGTGTGTTGTTAGTTTGAATTTTATATTACAGTTGTATTGCAGGTATTTATTCTCCTTAAAGTTCAACTTTTTGCCAGTAGGCTGAGGGTGTTGAATTGTGGCTGCATGTGCTCAGTGACATTTGCTATTGAGAGAAAGTGTGATAGAGGCAAATATTTTAAATGCATTTGTTAATGCAAAATTAAGAATATGAATTCTTATTTTGTGGCTAGTTATTTTACTAAATTTCTGGAAGTATTTTAGAATTCTGACATCCCTTTGGTTAACAACTGCCAAATATGTTACAAACTTTTTCCTTAAATAAAGCAGGCATGTGATACACAGGGAAGCTTATAAACTCCATGTTTTGTTAAGAAATTAAATTAAAGAGGCAGAGTTACCTAGACAGTGAATTAGTTGAGAATGCGTGCTCTTGTTACCATGTCAGACATAATTAAAAATGAAGTGTCTATGTCCAAGACAAGACCTTGAATGGTATTAGCAAGTGCTGATCTGGCTTTTCAAATCCATTGTCTTTTGCTGTGCAGCCAGTAACACTCACAAATCCAGTGGCTTTATTTTTCTTATGCAAGAAGAGTCTACTGGCTTATTTTTTAAAATTAAGGCCACCTAAGAATTACAGCAGTTAGTAGTTTTGTGAAGCTTATAAAGCATTGAAATATAATTCGGTTTTTAATTTTTAGTTCACAAGATTATACAGTCTTAAAATATCAGTTACTATGAGGAATTTGAAATGCAAGGCTGAAGCAGGACTACCGAAAACTTTACTTTTGGTAGTCTTACTTGTAATACAGATAATGAGGTGGATTTATGAAAGCCTGTGCTGAGAGCATCATTAAACTCAAGACAGACCTTAAAATGTTGGTCTCTGCATGTGCCTTGTCTGACTCAGAATTTCTTTGTTAATCACCAGAAGAGCTTAATTGATGAGATTTCTGTTGAGGAAATCTTGGACTAGAAATTGAGTAAAATGTGTGAGTTTGCCTGCAGAGGTGGCCAAACCTCGTGATACCCAGCTGTGTACCAGATGTTTCCGTGGCTGAGGAACACTATGTGCTGCAGAGGAGCTGACAGATGTGGTGGAAAGGGTTCCCTGGGGCTCCTCCGTGGCTGCAGGAGGGAACTGAGCTTTCCTTAGCTGGCTCCTCTTCTGGCTCAGGCTCTTGGAGGGCACTGATTGTTTGGCAGAGCTGCCCTTGGACTCCTGGCAAAATCCAGGCCCAGGCAGTGAACTGGCCTGGGCAGCTGCAGTGTCAGAGAGCACCGTGAGCTGTGTCTGCCCTGTGTTTGCATCCTGCCCTTTCCCCCTCTGGCCTCAGCTGCTTTGGCCAGGTGTGTTCCAGGGTGGGATTTCCTGAACTTTCTTGTTTGCAGAGGGTCACTGTGTTAAGGAGCTTAGCCAGGTGTTCCCATTCATCACTTCTTGAATCACTCTGTTGTTATTTATACAAATAAAGCATGTGAAGTGTAACTGTAGATTCCTGTCCATCGATGGGATTCTCACCTCTGGCTGGATCTGTGGGATTATGGAAATAAGTTATCACACTTGAGCAAACACATGAGACGTTTGCAATGAATCAGCTCTCAGTATTTTTAAATTAATTCAAGATCCATCAGCTGTTGGATGTTCTTCCATTTTCCTCTTCCCAGATGAAGTAATCTGATACTGGTATTGATGGTTGACTGCACATGAAATGAATGTACTTGTGACATGAATTCGTATTTAATTTCTTGCTTCCCATCTTTTGAAGACACAAGAAGTAACTTGGACATTGTGCTTCCTTCTCTGTTAATGTGATAAAACCCCTCCAAGCAATAAAGCTTAATTCAGTACTTGTTTCTCTCTAATTATGTCAGTGTATAGATGAACAGGAAGAATTCACCTTTCGAGATGTTCTCAATAAATATCTTGTCCCAGGCAAAGTAGAAGTTGACATTATGCAAATTGTTCACTTGGTTCTGGTTACTTAAAGCAGAAATACCTTGAAGGAACAGTGTCTTGAGCCTGCTTGTGTCAGAACATTTTCCTAGGAAAATCCCATTTTGCAATGCCAGCTACCATGTGCAGCTTGCCTTGTGATTTATTTAGGACTGCTCTTTGTATCAGGCAGGGCTGTCATTGTGGGTCTGGAATTCAGAAATATATTTCTATAGTTTGTGTCAAATAAGAAGATGGATAATTTTGTGCCTTCCTAAAAAACACTTTTATGTTTAGCATAGCATTCTGTATGAAATCTATGTAGGACAGTATTTAGAAGAGTTTGGGGTTTGATTTGTTTTTTCCCCTCTAGCTTGTGACTTGTGCTTTCTGCTTTTTGGCAAAAACCAAAGAAACAAATAAAAAAACCCAAACCCCAACCCCCCTAAAAACCCAGCCCAGGCCAGCTTAAAAAAAAACCCTAACCAAACCTAACCAAAAACTCCCACGTATTTTCTTTAAGAAAATGAATTAGAATCCAGGTAAATTCAAGGCATACCAAAATTATTGTCAGGTCCAGCTCCCAGGCAAGCTATTAAACTACATGTCAAAAATTAAAACATTAGTGTAGAGTAGAACATGATACTAGCTGTAGAGTACTACTTGTTACAGAGGTGAAATGTGGTGAATGCTGAAATTGCTTCATGCTGAAGGTTATTTATCAGGGAGTGTTGAAATTAGCTTTTCTGCAGCCATTGTGAAAAGATGTTTGGATGCCTTAGTTCAGTGTTATTTAAAACAATTCAGGAACACTTCTATTGCTCTTTTGTGTGGGATTTAGAAACAGATTGTTGTAACAAATTCTGCAAGTAGGTGTTTATGTTCCACTACAGTGACTGCCATTGCCCTCTAATGTGTTAAAAGTCTGTTTAGACAGCAGAACCTTCCATGTAAACTATTGCCAGTTATTAACAAGCTTACACTTCAAAAGGACGTGAAAAGTTTCTGGAGAATTTTTAATTTAGGTGCTGTAATATTTTCTTGGCTGCAGTTGTTGAACTTGTGACAGTGATTGAGTATCTGCTGGAGCAAAAGTCCCGGAATAGAAGCGGTTGTAACCTGAGGGGATTTATAGAAGAAAAAGGGTTAAGTATTGAACTATGTTAATTAAAGGCAAAGGATGATTACTGTGTGCTTAGCAAATAGCACCTGCTCAGCTTAGGGCATGTGTTCAAGAGGACATTCTGCTGTAGTTTGAATTAGTCTGGTTTGAGGAGTTTCTGTTTCTAGAGTTACAAAGCTTACTATAGGATCTAACCATGTTCTCCTGAGTAAGATGTCAGGCATAATTTTGCATTAATATTTGCAAGTAAATATAGAAAAAAATTGCATTATAAGCCTCAGACACTGGGGTTTGATATGGTGGATAAAGATATGTAAAGTTTTGTTGAAAATCAAGTGATCTAAGGGCTAAGTATCAGTCCTTTGGTAGGTGACGTTTTATACAGACAATTTTCATTGTCCAACAGTCACTGACCACTTCTGGTTGTTAACACAATCAAAACTGTCACCCCTTAAACTCTACTTAGTTGCAAGAGAGAAACTCTTTCAAATTTTTTCTGGCATTTTTTTGAAGGGAGTGTGGGTGTAAGTTTGTTTTAGGAAAGAGATATTTCAGGAAGTGACTTTTTGTAGCTGGAATAAACATTAGGTCTTGGTGGCTTGGAAAAAAACCAAGTATCTCGTAGCATGTTTCAAAAATGTGTGAGTATTGAGAGCATTAAATTGTGTAAACAATGTTTTAGACAGCAGAGCATCGTAGTAGAATACAGTGTGGACAACTTACAGAAAAACAGTTGACTGGAATTTAGGACTGTCTGGATAGCCAAACATTATCAAGAATGGTAGATACTTCTGAGATGTAGTTTTGCCTGCTGGCAAGATGCACTATTCATTAGGGGGAAGTTTGGAAGCTTTTTTTTTGCCTTGCCAATGGGGATGACATTATTTTGCTACATCAATATTAAATGAAAGCCATCCAGGTAAAAAGCACAGATGGAAATTTGTTGGAGATGTTTCTTTATAGGGCATAATATAAAGCTTATTCTTTGTATATGGTGGTAGAATTAAAGGTGTAAAAAATTTGTAGACTAATCTTAATTTGTACTGTTTTCTAGTGCCCAAGATGTATGCAGTGTGATACAAAATTTGACTTCATAACTAGAAAGGTAAGAGAAATCAATGAGATATAAACTAGTAACTGTTGCAAAATACTAAAATGGACATATTTTGAAAAGTAAATAAGGATTTGTCTTGAGTTTGGAAGAGAGAAATTCCAGTTGAAGTAGAAAGTGTAAACTACATAATTAGGCTCACTGGATGAAGAGAAAACACTAACATTAAATTATGTTTATTAATGGGAAGAGGTCACTGTGGAATGCATGGTGGTGTACAGAATATGACGTGGAGAATTCTGCAAAGCACCCTCCCAAAGAAGGCCAAAAATGATTTCTAGGAGGGAATATCATTCCTTTGTATAATTCCACTGACACTTTGTTAGCACGGGCTTGTGAAAGTGAAGAAATATGTGGAAGTGTGACTTGTAGTGCAGTGACATAGTTCATGTTTTTTAGTTTAACTGCTTGGAGGGAGAAGGTAGGAGAAATTTAAACCAGACACACTCCTATGTTATACCAGAGAAGAGGATTCTTTGTTTCCCTTGTGTTAGCTTTGGAAAGCCATTGAAGGTAGCCCTGGGAAATAGGTACTCCAGAGAATTTTGCAGAACATTTGGAAGGAAAGCCTAACACTGACCAAAACTGCAGTGTTGTCAGTTACTTGTCTCAAACTTGCAGGCTTGCTTTGAGCCACAAATTAGTTCCTGCTTGCCTGTGAGTACTTGTTCGGTCATGAGAACTTGCATCAGGAAGAGCTGGCACTGTCACACCCCAGCAGTGATCTGGAGCACAGGCCACTGGTTGCAGATTTAGGGGCTGTGAAACACACTGCAATACTGGTTCTGGTTTTGCAACTTCATTGGATTTGTGCTGTGCTGCCTGATGTTTCTGATAAGAGCAATAGCTTTATGTTAGAAGGATGAAAACTTTTATATTTTTTCCTTGGGAGAAACTTGAGAATAAGTTTTAAAGGAAAAGTATTTTCAGTTGAAGAATAGAAACTTCGGTTGAAGTTCCCCAAGATCTTTTCTCAGAAATGGGAAGGGACCTGGATTTTATTGACAGTGAGGTGAAGGATTTCCTGGACACCAGAGAAGCCCTTTCCTGTCTTTTCTGCTTCAGAAGCATCTTTACAGAGAGCCAGCAAAGGCTTAGAGTGCTGCTGTTCGTACTGTACTCAGTCCTTTGTGTCCAACCTTCGGAGATTGCCCCTGTCTGCCACAGTAGCAGTTAATTTCCTTTACCTGTCCCTCAACTTGCACATTTCACACCTGAGAAACTGTTGTAGCAACCTTACCAAATCATTCTCTACCAGTTTCCTTTGTAAATAAATAAAGGAAGTGTTCTCTTGTGCTTAGCATCACTGCCGAAGATGTGGGAAGTGTTTCTGTGACAAGTGCTGCAGTAAAAAAGTGCCTCTGCCTCGCATGTGCTTCGTGGACCCCGTGCGCCAGTGTGCAGAGTGTGCCCTGGTCTCGCAGAAAGAGACAGAGTTCTACGACAAACAGCTCAAAGTGCTCATGAATGGTAAGCACTGAATGCACAGATGTGCTGTTTCTATCTCATTTGTATTTATTCAAATTCTGATGAACAGTAAGAGCGATGCCTCTTGTCCAACAAGCTGCACTTGTCTCCTCTTTGTCATGCCTCTTGTTTTTCAGTTAATAATTCTGCGTTACTGGTTTATTTAGAGAGAGGTTCACCCTTCTTAGTCAACGTTTACAGCTCTAAGTTTGTATTTCTTGGTCTTTACAAAGAGTGACTTAATTAAAGACAAATTTTTAATGCCTGTGAGAACAGATGTGCGTGCAGTTGGCATTTTTCTTGAAGTAATGCATCTTTTAGCCATATTCCTGTTACATTAAATAAGGATGAAAAATACTTTAGAGACTATTTTGGTATTATTTTCATACAAGATACAGTGCTTGTTTCAAGCTTCATCTGAGAGCTTTGATCTTGTCCATGGCCTACAGCTGTGGTTTATGGCAGATCATCACGAGTACTCAATTTTCCATAGGATTTAACCTACATGCAATACAGTAATTCATGTTCCAATTACATTAACAAAGCTGAAACTTCAGTTTTTAAAATATTCCATGATCCTTCAGTGCCTTTTGATGGTCTCTCAGCATGATGCCAGTGTGCATAATGGGTAAGCTAAGCCCCAGATGTGATGGGCGTGGATGTTCCTGGGGGGATCCTGGGTTCAGAAGGGAGTGTGTTAATTCCTGGAGCACATAACTCATTCATCACTCTACTTTGCCATGAGGGTGTAGACGAGTTTTTAAATCACATCTTTTAAACTGAAGACTTTTTTTAAAGCTTGTCCTGTTTGCATTCATGTTCTGAAGTTGTTCCTGACTTGATCTGTAGAGCCACAGATCGTGGTCAGAGAGATGGTGATGGTGGCTGTGATGTCCTTGTGCTGTGATGTCCTTGTCCAGCCTTGGTGCTGCTGTCTCTGTCTGCATCTCACTTCAGCAGCAGCACAGGGTCTGTGCTGGGGGTCAGTGCACCCGGGTAAACTGGGAAGTAACGAGGTGAAACTCTGGGGCTGCTGCATGGTTCAGGTTATGGAGATGGATTGCAGACCATTTGGCAGGGCTGGATGTTACTTTCTTCCTTTCCCAGGCCAGCAGTATTGGGATTAGGTAATACAGGGAGCATGAGGCACGGAGGAAGTAAGGGGTCGGGCGTGTAGGGCTGCTTGGAGTTCTGAGTCACTTGTCTGATGTAGCAACAGTGACTTTCCCCATGCCAAAGCGCTTTTGAGCGGGAAGAAATACAACATGAAGGCTGAAGTTCATTGACCTCACAATAAGACCGAGCCAGTCTTCAGTAATGAAAAAGAGATGTCTTTACTGTTTATTAAGCATAGAACTGAAGGTCACGTCCTGCTATTAAATTGTTCTTTTTTTTTAATGCTGAAATAGTCATTTGTGTTACAGTGACCACAGAGGTCTTTAATTGCCTGTCTTTGCCACCTGCAAATCTCTTCTCATTTTTAAAAGATTCCTCTTGGATATCATCTACATTTTTACATGTGGGAGAAATCGCACAGCACATTTGATAAGGTCCTGTGATTCAGAACATGATAATTAAAGATCAGCATTTTATACTTGAGTGTTTTGCTGATGTTAATCAGTTTAACATTTCAGTTATTCTCTTATTTCACTCAATTCAGTAATAGTAAGTAAAGGTTAGTTATTCTTTCTGATACTTGAATGTTGCTTCTTGAATTCTGTGTTAGTATGCTAAAACATTTCTTTCCAGGTGCTACATTCTTTGTAACTCTGGGAACATCTGATAAATCTGAGCTCATGGTTTGTCGACTTTCCAGCAACCAGAGGTGAGAAAGATTGATAGAAATTGCACTTGTAAACTATAGCATTGTTTCCCTTACAGCTCTATTATTACATAATAACCTAAAAAAATATGACTAACATGCCCTAAGGATATTGGAGAGAGTAATCAGACTGAAAGGATAGATCCAACAATACTGGAATGTTTGTTTGAATTTACTAGCAATGTGGATCAGAATGTCTTGGAACGGTGGAATTTCAATGAAAAGTAATATTTTCTGATTGATTTCTATCCCTCCTCACCCCAAAGAACACATAAACAGCGTCACTGAGAGATTGTGTTATTTTTTTTTCCTTTGATTTGGACTTGATATTGTAGATTAAAAAATTGAAAAATGTTTTCCTTCTATTATGTAGATACCTGGTTTTGGATGGAGACAGCCATTATGAAATTGAAATTACACAGATTTCAGCTGTTCAGATACTTACAGAGGGATTTACTCCTGGAGGTAAATTTTTCTTTTAATATAAATGAAGTATTAAGAAAAAAAATGTGAAGCTGCAGTTATCGAGGTAGACAATGCATTCAGTGGTAACTGTGCTAGTTCCAACTGCTCTCAGAATAGAGCAGCACAGTCTGTGAGACCCTGTCCATATGGCTACTGGGATTTGGGGAAACACCTAAAGATTGAGAAGTTCCCCTACAGCCTTAATGTTGGAGAGCCTCTCGATAAACCTGAGTATGGGTGGTTGTCATCTGTTCTCTTGGGTAAACACAAATGTTTACTGATTTAAGAGCTTATAGGAGGGAACTGTTAGTCTTTGGTAGCTTCCATTTCAGAATCTAGCTGGGATTTTGCCTGGACTGGTGCAAACGTTCACAGAATGAAACGGGGAAGGGGGAAATAAATAATTAAACTATGCTTTCTTAATTTCATTCAAGATTTAAGGGGTGGCCAAATGAAACTGGTAACATCTAAACTGGAGTGCAGCTACTTACTGCCCCATCTCTTACCAGATTTTAGAGTATTTCAGGATGAACCTGAATATGATTTGACTGAAATGAGAACAAACAAGGTCAGGAATTTCGATAATTGTTCTTTATCAACACTTCTGTCACTGCTGGGTTTTTCTAATTGCACAGCCCATCTGTGCAATATTCAGTCAGTATAGCATGTTAACTTGAATAAACTTACCTTGGTATTCAAATCAACCGGGTGTATTGCTGAGTCACTTAATGCTCCTGTAATTCCTTGTTCACCACTCTTCTGACTGCTTTATCTCTTTTCTGCCTGCCTGCCTTCTTGATGGTAGGAAAAGATATTCACACTTATACCAGCCTTCTGGAGAGCCAGCCTGTTACTGAAGGTATCACCAGTGCCTTTCAGCATGACTCACCCAAGCATGTCATGACCCCCTCACATCTTTCTTCTCTGCAGTGCTGATTATTTGCTTGATCCATAATTGCTGTTCAACTTGAGTTATGTTCAAGTCTGACATGTATCTGTTCCTTCCCATATGTCTGTTTAATAAACCAAGAGTGAATGTTTTATAACACTCTGGAGGAGAACTAAGGCACTCAAGGCCTTTTTTAGACCAATGTGCTGTTGTCCATGCTGGGAGGAGGGAAGATGAGAAATGGTATCTGCAGTGGTACACAGTGTTACAGATCACCTGCTTCAGCAGGTTGCTGAATTGGGCATACTAGAAATGAATATACTCGCTGTGTACTGTCTGGAAAGGCTTTGCACTGAAACTGTTAATTAATGGCTTGCTTTTACACATATTTAAAAGAAAGGCCTCTTTGTTATGGAAGGTGTGTTCTGCCTTAGTAATGCCAGACATGGGCAACGTTTGGTCAAGGCTGTAGGTGTTTGATTTCCACTGGTTTATCTTTCAGTAGACTCTTAATCCATTACTCTGACCAGTAGGTGCAGGGAAGCAATTGATGAAGTTGAATTTCCATTTATCCTAGGGAGAGTAGAAAATAGCTCTTTTATAAACCCTGCTGTGGGCTTCTGATCGGGTTAGGTGCACTACCAGCACTAACTAGATTGAGTTTGGCTTAGATTGTGATTTGTTTTGGCTCCTCAGATATTGCAGTAACAGCCTCCAGGAGCCCTCTCATGCAGACACTTTTAAAAAGAGCTTTGCAAAAAGTGTCCTGTGTATGCTGGTGCTGTTCCTAGGGCTTATTTTATGCTCCACTGCTGCAGGAAGTAATGGCAATAACGTGTCATTCTGCAAGTTCTTGTTTAATGTCTGTATTTTTGCTTTGGTTTATCTTCATCTCTGCAGCCTCAGTATGAGAGATACAAACACCTCGCTATTGCACTGTTGTCAGAGCAGTGTCTTTTGTAGCAATTTCCTTCAGTAAGTAAATGATGTTGTCAGCTGTTCTCTATTCTTAAGTAAGCATCATTCCCAACCTTTGCCAGGTTTGGAGGGACTGCTGCCTGCTGTTCCAGAATCTGTGTCCAGCAGGATCCTGCTTTGCCATCAGTCTAACTGGACACTAAGCCTACAGACCACAGGCTACAGTATGAAAGTGTGGTATCAATGTCTTAACATGGTGATAGTAAATCATGAGGGTGTTCTAGATGTGTGTGGCTTTACCTGAGGGCTGGTGCAGCTTCTGCCTTAGTGCTTGGTAGGGAATGAAACAATATTGAGGCTGCAGGTTCCACTGCCCTGGCACTATGAGCCGTGGTCACGAGCTCGTTGGAGCCTCATGCTCTGAACTGAGCAATGAGCACACTTCTTCAAACATACTCGTGAGCTGGAAAAGGTTGTGTTACTTAGTTGGTAAAACCTGCTGCTGGTCCAGAAGTTATTTCTCTTTTCAGGAGGCAACACTCGTGCCATAGGTATGATCCTGCAGTACAAGGTACCAGGGTCGGAGGAGGTGACGCAGATGAAGTTCACTGCCGGTGAAGACTTCAGCTGTAACAAGAAGCTGTCAGCAAGCTGGCTGGCAGCTATGCATAAGGTAAGCAAAGCAGCCAAAACATAGACAAGGCTGAAGAAAATCTTTACATGGGGTGTTTAGTAGCACCAAAGAGAGCATTCAGCTTTAGTATTTCTGTTATTTTTTTATTAAGGACTTTAGGGCCTTGTTGCTTAGAAAACAGAAGTTATGGCTGGCTGTAATGAACATGACTTTAGCTTTACGCTCAGAGACCTGAAGAATTTATGCATTCTGAAGGGTTTCCCAAGATCTTATATATGCTAGTAGATGACTTTAAAGTTCCTTGGGTTTTTGTTACTGACTGAAAAATGTGCATTATGAAATATACTTTTGAACCTAAATTCAGCTAGTTGTTTTTACTACTTCACAAAGGTTCGAAGTTGTTGAGTTTTGGAAACGGAAGACTTTAATCTTTTGGTGCTAGGCCCTGTATGGGTAATGAAACTGAAGGTTCATATTTCCTAAGTCAAAGTTATGGTGGAAAGAACCAAAGCCACACTCAAATCATTCACCTGATCAATTGCTGATCAGAACTGTAATTTATAATGTGCCTGCATGGGCAGGTTTGTGGCTCTTTGCTATTTTATTGCCATTCTGGAGCTCCCCAGGTGCCCCTACCCCAGCTTTTAACTCTGTTCAGCACAGCGTCCTCAAAGTTTCTATCACCATGCAAGTGCATTCAGCACTTCCTGAATGCTAGTACATGCCTCAGATGGAGGAAAATTGAGGAAGAATTTAAAGCCCTGGATTTAAAGGAGATTTTTGGAGGGGTAGGAAGCAGATAAGGCGGCTGCAAGTGGAAATTCAGTTAATACTGCCCTTTTTCCGTTCTGTTAGGCAACAAAACTTCTCTATGAGTCTCGGGACCAGTGAGAACTGCAGATGTGGCCTCCTGAGGGCACACACAGACACCAGCCTCCACAGACCTGCCTCTCTTTGTGCTGATTTGACAGCTGGAAGTATTTGCTGTTCTTGACTCTCATTCCAGTGTGGTTCATTATGTAAGAACTGGCAAATGCAATGTGAGTATTTTTTTGAACCATGAGTATTCACGGTAGTGTGCAATATGTATACAGTTAATGCTTTAAACAGCCTCACCTTTTAAGACTTTGTATATTTTGTTAAGCCTTTATTGGCACTTAATATGAAAGTGACCTGCACTACAGCTAATGTACAGCACAACTTTTATAGTAACCATTATATATACTGTTTGCTACAGGAAGCAAACAAACATGTATGTCTCTTCTGCAGAGAATAGCTTTTGGGTATAGATCTCAGGTTTTTCCCTCTATCCAAATGTTTAAAATCAATGTACAAAAAAAAAATCTGCCTTAGATATGATTTTATAGAAATCACGTGGGTTTTTTTAAACATTTCATTTTAAACATCTAAATATTTCACCAACTACCACCAAATTTGACTTACATGAACTTGACCTTGAAACTTCACTTCTGTAATAAGCTTCCAGAATAATTTTTAGTTTTGTATTTTCTTTTTTGGTACCTAGCCTTTGTTACTCTAACTGTAATGCTATCTGAAATTGTATACAATTTAATGTACAAATATGAATAAATTAATTCACTTATTTAAAAAAAATTAGGTGCTGTTCAATTTTTTAATATACAACTTCTTAAGTGATTGACACCATGGTCTCTGAACTCTGAAAATTTTAACTTTTTCTAAAGAGCACCCGAATTTTAGTTCTAAGTTAATTTGTCCCAGTTGGAATACTGGGATACTAGTGTAAGGAGGTTCCAAAAGTGGCACATCTTCAGTGAAGCTGATAAAACAAGGCAGAAAGGTGGGTTGATAGCTGGAACCTTGGCAAGCTACAATTAGTGTTTTCCTGCAGACTGACCAAAGCCGTATCTGCTGTTGAGACCTCTGTAAAGAGAGTGGAAAATGCAGCCATGCCTTAGCAGTACTTTATTGTGCACATTTACATGTTCTCTGAATTAGTGTATCATAGGCTCTTGAAATCATCACATTCATGTAGCAAATTCTTCAACAATAATACCCTTTCACTTTTCACCACAATATATACAGTTAATGCTGACCTGTGGTAAAAGCAAGTTACAGCACTGCAGAAATGGATATATAAATTATACACAGAACTTGTACATGAAGAGTTAATCAAATTGCATACTGTTAAATGGGAGAAAATTACAAGAAATATGGCTAAAACTTACAATGGGAAATTCAAAATATACTTTTGGTATATAAAATCATGTACAATTAAAATTCCAGTGAAGTGCCTGTTTGTGGGGTTTTTTTTTTGCTTGAAACTACAATGTAGTGGAACAGGTTATTGCATAACTTGCCTCGGCAGCAAGTGTAGGCTGCCAAGAACCACAGAAACTGTCCTCAAATAAGCTATTGCCTTTCTTAAATCCTTCTCTAAACCTTGTTTCTTTCTTCTCCTCGACTTGGCATCTACACGACCCTCTTTCTACTTCTATCCAGTCCTTCATCGTTTCTTCTAGACTGACTCAGGCAGACTTCAGGTGACACAGTATAACCCTTACCAGACTCTTACCCTTTTCAACTATTGCACTTTCATCCCTGCAGACATACAAATCCCTTAGGCTGCTGCAACTTCAGTACTAACTGTTGTGTCCAGGCTGGACGAGCTCAGGGGGTTAGTAGGGGAACCTTTACAGTCGTAGAGGTAACACCGGTGCTTGTAGGCTGAATAATAAGAAAATAAAACACCAAGTGAAATACTGTGTAGGGACTTCGAGAAGTGTACAAATACTGTTGGTTTTGTTAGTTCTCTAGCTTGATTCTAAATGCAAATAATGCAAGATGCTAGACTAGGTAAAGCTTTTGTTGGGGTTGTCCAGACTAGGATTTAAGTGTTTAGCATGTTGTCACCTAAAATCCTAGCCTTCACCAAGCTTTGGTAACTACTTAATTATGCATATAACAGGTGAAGATCTCGTGTCCTAGAACCCAAAGAGTTGACCAGTAATGAGAACTCAACATTCACTGGTATCGAACAAAAATACCCAAAATCCCGACGTGGGACAGCTGCTGTGGGGGGGTGGAGCAAACTGGACAGCGCATCTGCAATCCGCAAATTGACACCTCTGAACATGGAACACAGGAAAGCTCCTACCACGGAACTTTGACTCAAAACACTGCATTAGACGAGAGTTGGCGCAACACTGTCGGTAGTGGAGGTATCGCTCTCCTCATCAGTGCTGGGTCACACACAAATGATCCTCATTTACAAACTGCAGGTCTTGGGAATCGTGGATGCTGTCCATTTAACAAGAGAAAGCACCATTAAAACTAAATATCATAGTTTTATTTCTCTGTGTGAAATGATCAAAAATGATAGCTCCAGTGTATGTTCTAAGTTTCCAGTTACCAGCATGGTACTGCACTGTTGTTCAACTGAATTCAAGCAAGGGTTCGCTGTCGAGGTTTTATTCGTGGATATAACTAAAAAAAACAGAATAACAGTATTAGGTTTTGCATGGTTAATACCAACTTAAATAATTTGTAACTAAGGGATACTTATTAGGCAGAACTGGGTGACGAAGTGTTTTGGGGGGAGAGGTTTTTGTAAGCTACAGCATGTTCTTAGGCAACTTCTGAAAAACAAGAGCAGGAGGAAGAGGGCTGATTTACTCCTGCCAATGGCAGCAACATGGGTGCTCAGAAAATGACATGGTGCATTTAGCTCAAGATCCAGAACAGACAAAGGATGCTTTTACATAAGTACAAAAATTCCCTGTTGAGTACTCAAGAGAGCTTATTTCCTGCTCTGCCAGGTTCTCTTACGCACTTTGTCCTCAGTAGCTCTCTACTTAGTCACCTTACATTCTTGGCCTCTCCTGACAACAGTGTTCCATCTGTCTGAGAGCAGCATAAATGATGTGCCCACAGTTGTCATCTTCAAGGCTCCTTCCTGTTTTAAACTCACACACACCTATGTTCTTATCTTGTGCCAGGTATTAAAAACATTCCCAAAGAACTTTCTGGGCCAAGGCTTCAAGCTGCCTAATAGAGCCACCATGCTTTCTGTAAGGGCTCTATATTTTAGACAAGGGGGAGAAAAAAGTCTTATTAAAGCATAAACTATATTAAATATACTAACTTGCCCAATGAGAACCAGCACTAATCTCCTAATAGTAGCCTCTCCTTTTTGTTTACAATGGCACAGAGGCCAGAGAGAATAAGGATAACCTCCTTTACACCACTTCATGGTGCTGTGTCTGGATGGTGTACAGAGGGATTCTGACCAAAGCTCCATCTTGTGTTCCTACTTCAGGTGCACATGAAAAATAGAAGGGAGAGGGTGAAAGAACTTACCCCGAGGAGGTTTTTAGGCACATAGCCTTCCTTGTCATTGAGGCGGGCCCACCACCACTCCGTTTCGTTGTCATCCTTGCGCCTCAGAATAGTGATGGCATCGCCCTCGTGGAATGACAGCTCGTCATTGTTCTGGGCTTCATAATCCCACAGAGCATACACCACCCCTTTATTCATCACTCCCAGCTTCTCCTGCACGCCTGTCAACAACACCAGATGGTAAAATAGCCTCTTTTTCCCCTCTGAGATTTTTACTATTGACACGGTGGCCCAAATATTAGTCTCCTGTTAATAACATTTCATGAGCGGTTTTCAGCACTTCCATGATTAAATGCTGTCAGAAATCTAACTGCATGATAAAACCAAGTCTTAAAGAATAATTCAGAGAACGACGTTTTTCTCTTTTATTATACATGCAATGGAAACTGCTTCATACAGCAGGCCTTGTACAGGGACACTTCAGGCTTTCGGAACTGTCTTGGGGTGACTTTATAATGTGTATCCCCTATCGCTACCCTATGCCCACCAATCTTGTCTGTGTCTTTAAACTGAGCCTGAGAAGGACAGAAAACAAAAAACGTTTCAAAGCAGTTGTTTCAAGGACATGGAGATACACTCCTCGGCTTCAGCAGTACCCTTGGGTTTTTTTTTTTTCTTCCCACAGTCAACTTTTTTTTTCTCTCGGCATTTTTTTTCTGGCGAGAGACGGACAGTTGAACCTTGTTTTCCTAGGATTTTGTTTTTTTTTTTTTTGTTCTTTTCTTCTCTTCTGGACTGTTTCAACAACATCTGAACACATCAGGGGAATTTTCCTGGAGGCCCACGGGCGGGTGGCCCCTCGCCGACCCAGCTCCGAGGAGGAGAGAGACCACACCTACAGAAGGACTCTGACATCTTCCCAGGTTTTCTCTCCACAGAGAGAGAGATCTCATTATTTAGCATCATTATTCCCCTCTTGTGTGTTTGTTAAATAAATAGCTTTTATCTCTTTCACTTTCCTTCGAGGAAAATTTTTTTTCCCGAACCTGGGGGGAGGGGTGGTTGCAATCTGACTTCTATCAGAGGATATTTTCCTCCAATTTGTCCAAACTAGGACAGGAACTCACACAATGTCAGATATAACAGAGCCTTAATGCAGCTTAAATTCTCTGAAGAAAATGAAAAATTTGTCTGCTCCATCAAAGTGCTTTTCTTGCAAAATATATTTTAGTAACTAAGCACCTTCTGTAAGTTAAGTATTCATAAAGTGTACTTCTTTCTTTGTGTGATCTGCTAGAAATTTGTGCATCTGGAAGCTGGGAGTCTCTCTGTCAAAATACTTGACAACTCACTGTCAAAACCTCCCTGTAGAAGCATTTCCTTGAAATACAGCCAAATTAAAATTTTAAAAATCTTAACATTTGAAGGAGCCTGTGAAGTAATTCAAAACCCAGAAGGACTAAGACCAACATCACAGTGAAAAGATGATTCTGATTTTAGCACTTTGAAAGCACAGGGACATGATGGGCCGTATCATGAAGTCTGGGGCCTAAGCAGATGTTACACACAGATCAGAGGGACAAATCAGGATGAATCTTAGAAAAGTGGTGGTAGGTGTCACAGCTTACCATACAAAAACTGGGAACACTGAATATAACCTTCTTCCATCTCCTCACACTTGTCTGCAGCAGTTTCTATATCACTTATAGTTGAAGCAAAAATAGCTGCCCCAGATTCAACCAGTAGTTTACAGAGATGAACACTATTGCAAGAAGCTGCACAATGCAAGGGTGTCCTGAAATAAAGCAAAAAAATGTGCATGTGAAAAGATAAGCTTCTGTGAGTCCTAACTTTCATCTTGCCATGTAGAGCCTGTCTATATTAAAAGAAGATTTTTCTTTTTGTTTGTAGTATGTGTATGCATTGTCCAAAACCTGTCAAGCAGCTGGGGTGCATTTCAGGATTTACCTGACTCCAGTAAAGCCAAGCATTATAAAACAGATGATAGCAAAACTAGTGATTTTCTCAGCTTACAAAGCTGCTGGGTGTAAAAGGGTATTTTCCAATACAAGGAAACCTGAAAGGTAAAACAAAGGTGAGGATTCACATCACCCCAAAGACTTCAGGAATTCCACAGCTACCCATAAGGTGAGATTCTTCAAGAACACCAACATCTGTGGTGGGTTCTACGATGATGAAACTTAAGCAAATTTTGTCATTTGTTATTTACGGTTTTAATTATTTCAGCATCTGAACAAGAAATGCAACTGTACCACTAATTAAAGCCAAACTGTAATCTAGTTTATGGTTTAAGCATGCTTGCTTGGGGGCTGAACACACTGTAACCTTGCATTTGAGTTCATCTCCACCTAGAGCTTAGAGAATGCTCATTTGCTGGGGATAAAGGGGAAGGAAATTGTTCCCAAAACAGGTCTCAACTAGATTTTGAATGTGCAGCTAAATGATGTTTCTCCCAGACACTAGGTTAAAAATCTTTACACTTACCACCCATCACTATCTGCTGCATTTACATTTACACCAAAATCGAGTAGGAACTTCACAATGTGGTGATGACCAGCACAAACTGCATTATGCAAAGGTGTAATGCCTTCATCATTTGGTTTACTCGGATCATCAACCTGTTGAAAACAAAAAATAGTTCAGCACTTTCTTTTTCCTGAACACTGAATGAGGTTGCCATTGTTTAAAAGCTTACCTCATATATGATTCGTTGTACCAGATCAAATTCCCCCTCCAAAGAAGCATCTAGGAGGAGAGCCAAGGGATTGAACTTCACTCTCAAACCATGGCCTGTTCTTTCTGAGTTGGGTTTCTTCAAGTTGGTACGCTTTGTCTGAGTAGAGATGAAGGTTGGAAGGCATCATTTCAGGTTGTACAAGTATAAAAATGATTCATTTATGAATCTCATCTTCCTTAGATGATATTTAGAACTGTGCAATCATTTCTATTTAAAAATCTCTAGAAGGCTTGACACATTACTACATTTTATGCAGTTAAAAAACAAAAAAGCAAGCCAATATAATTTCAAAGCTTCTAATTAAAGATAGTGAGTATAAGGAATGAAGTACTTAAGTCAATGTTTTAAGCATCATCATCTTAATTGTATCTAATATAAACTGTGTGTATTTCTGGTGGATTATCTGAGACACTGTGAACACTTTTCCTTAGCCTGGAAAGCACCACACAATTAAGCCAGAGTCTGTACTTAGAGGAATCAACGCCTTGAATTAGCAGGAGTCTCTGTTATAGATCAGGCCTGGCAAGTTGGGAGTTTTGTTGCAGAAATGAAAAGAACAGAACATGAACCTATTTTATGTGACATTCTAGCAGGTGTTATAAGCAGCAGCATTTTTTTTCAAGATCTGAAGCACATTTAAATGTGTTTCGAGAATATTCTGAATCCCTTACATGTGTCCTTGTCACTTTCTGGGGGAAAAAAAAAAATCTATTATTAACTACAGCTTTTATAGAATGCTTTTAGTCTCTACTTCTGTAAGATCTGTTTTCACTTATGGTCCTATATAGGATGGCTATTTCAGTTTGGAAAATAAACCCTTCACATTATGAACAATATTAGTTGCTAGCATATCCCATTCTCCCAAAAGTATCCTGGCCCTTATGCTCATGGAAAACCATACAAAGCCTTGTGCACACTGCAGTCAAATTCTCAAAGGAATGCAAAGTTCCTACCTGAATCAAAAAGTGGAGAGGGACCTTGGTTTCAAAGTGATGCCTTAGGTTTTGACTTTTATATTTTTCAAGTCCTGCACTACTTAATGTGTAGCTCTGAGGTTTCTTGTAACCTGTTAATTTCTGCTCTCTCATGCTAGTTAGACATAACAAAGCCTCTCCAGGCCTGCTTCCCAAGGACACCCAGACTGTCCTAGGCCCAAAATGTGTAAACCAAAGACTCTAAAAGGGGGGGCAAGCTTGGAGAAATTACATCATTAAACTAAAGCTTTAACTGGAGAATTAACCCTGATATGTAGATGAACCAAACCTATAGAAGTGTAAAGAACTCGTGACCTGTTGTCCATCTTGGGGTCCATCTTGGCAATAGCCTCTGGCTCCGCAGGGTGTACCTCTGAAGGCCTTTCAAATAAATACCTACCTTTATTCCCTTATTCTGTCTAGTCTCTGTGTCTAGGAGGCCTGATAAGTCATCAAAAGAGTGAGTGATATCACAACAACAAAGAATAAAATCCTTTTTTTTCTGTATTTTTCAATTCTCCAAATGTGGTAGATTTTGGTAATGGCAAGTATTTAAAAGATTTTAGTGCAGCTGGAGGAGGGACTTTGGAAGCAATTCAGAGTATGTGACAAGCCCATCAGAAGAACATTTCTGCTATCACAAGCCAGCTGTGCTGCTGCTGGAGTTAGCCCCGGTTCATCTCCTCTAGGCTGAGAGGGCAAAAGGAGTGCATTTTCCCCAGAACAACTATTTCAGCTTGCCTGCAAATTAAAAAGCTTCCCACTGACACAGCTTATCCTTAGTTTCATACAAATAGTTATCTTTGGAGGCCTGGAAAAATTACAAAAAAAAAAAATTAATGGAATCTCAAATTCCAGAATTAGTTCTACAACAAGAACCTCCAAAAAGTTGAAAAATACATACACCTCCCACTACCTGTTTGCATATTTTCCTTATTAAGCAGCTAGAGTAGTAAAGAAACTAATCCATCAGAATTCTCCCTGGAACTCCCCTGGTTTTCTTTCCTTTTAATATCAAAGAGATTTCAAGTGCAAAGATACTGCTGAGCACAAGCTTATCATATTCCAGTTATGCTTAAAAACAAAGCTAATTGTGTAGTTCGCAAAGTTGTTCTTTTGCTTTGTTACTTACTGGAGGAAGTGGAGGAGGAAGAGCAGGTGGCAAAGGAGCTTCATCTTCTACTGGAGAACTGACCTCTGGCGTGGGACTGGGTGACTGCTCAGTAGAGGGAACGATAGGAAGATTGTTGTTGTTGTCTTCAGTTGTCTCAGGTGTTTGATTTGTGGTTTCAGTGCTTATCAGCTCCTCGGTAGCGGGAGAAGGTAATTCATTATCATTGGCATCTGACGAAGGGGGTGGTTCATCAGGGACAGGAACTGTAGGTTGCACGGGGATTGGTTCTTCAATATTGCCATTGGTGCTGGTGTTCCCATTATCAACGTCAGCTAGGTTGCCTATGAAGTCCTGTGGATTGCTTGGCTGATAAAAAGGAGCACTTTCTATCCCTCCAGCCAGGGTATTAAAGCGCTGATACAATAATTTTTGTATATTTGGTCCACTTGGGCCCTCTGGCTCAGTGATGGAGCTGCGTTTCTTTAACGGCCTCGGAGCATTGGCCAGTTTTCTCCTCAGAGCCTCGAGGTCAGCATCGCTCTGATACCGTAGGGGCGAGTGCACAATAGGGGTGAGCTTAGTAGGACTAAGAGGACGGGGAATGTTTTCCACATTGCTGTTTTCACTGGGTGGTGGAGCATTTTCCAGCTCTTGATCTTTTTCAGTGACCTCAGTCTGAGGCTGAGATTGTGGCTGTGAGGGAGACTGGGCAGGCAAAGAGCCATGAAGGAATGGCAAGGGTGAGGGAGAGGTTGAACCAGACTGTAATACAGGCTTTCCATAAACTGAAGAAAAGAAAGATGGAAAACAGTGAAGAGCTGTTCTCAAATTACGTGATAAAATATTTATAAATAAACTGTTGCTACTTGTTTGACACTAACACAGAAAAAAAATTTTTGTTCTTTGGACTATCAAAACAGAAATAAATACTTACCTGTTGGTGATGCTGATGCTTCTTACAATTATAAGCTACAAGTAGCATCTGGACTTTTTCCTCTTTCAAGAGGAAACAGTAAGAGGAGAAAAACTCTCCTATCTAGACTCTGTTTTTTCAACTTATTTATCAAAGTATTGGTAAAGTATCCAGGCTGTATTGTTCCAATAGCATCTTGTTTTAAAATAAAAGGTAAATCAATGCATACTTATTGATAACCTCAAAAATGTATTAAATGATTTTGCTGCTATTCTGCATACACAAAAATAACTTTCCTCACAGATTTAGACAAGTTTTCCAAACTGATATGGGAAGCAAGCTAAGCCAAACAAGTAGATCTTAATGGATTTCAAAGAAAAAAAAAAAAAGCAAAATATATTCTACCTGCTTTTACCGACTTATTTAAGGTATTGTACACAGCTTGTTGGTAATTCTTTGGTGGTGTTGCTTGCTGAAGATACACTGAGTAGATGGAACTGGAGTTCACTGTCTGTGGCCCTTTTCTGGGAGACTGAGGTCTGGATCCTTTATCAGCGAGAAAAGGTCTGATTGCCACAGTCAAAGGCAGTTCTGGCCTGCCCTCTCCTCCTGGGAACAAGGGGGGACCAGAGGGTTGATACGTGGGGCTGGGAGGGACAGAAATTCTCTGCTGGATCTGCTGTGAAGAGCTGGGCTGGTGCACGTTGCTGGGCGGTGGGAGCGGAACTGGCCTTTGCCGATTCGCTATACTGGTGCCAGGTCTGGGCAGGCTGCCATCCTTCCTTCTTTCTAGAGAGTTTGTAGAACCTGTTCCTAAGGGAACTGGGCTTGGATAGGTCCCATAGTTCTGAGGCAACTGCTTGCTTACACCAGGAACTGTTGGTGGCACCTTCCCCAGGTCAAGACCCTGTGTAAGAACAATAAATAGTATATACCATTTAATTAAACAAAGGATTTCCGAGCAAGAACATTCCTCTTTCAACATACCATACTAGCAATCTTGTGGGACAGCAAAGGAGTCAACGTAAGCAATGTGTGTTCCTTTATCACTAGATATGATTCTACCTGAGTTTATCATAGGATCTCATCATGCCTCAGACAAAGGCTACTGTTTAAAGGCACCTTCAGCTGTAACACATTCATATCAATTCAAAACTATTTGCATTCATAAAGCCTGAATAACTTGTTCTAGGTTCTGGATCTCAGTGTCTAGTTGATAACATACTTGACAACATATACTGTCAGAGTTTACCAAAACAATTTAAAGACTAAGTCCTTATTCTTTAAAGATTATAGTCTTACAGAATTCATAAAGTACTAGTACAACAGCCCAGACAGACACCACTAGTGGGGTCACTTGTCACTTAAGGATGGATTTAGTAACTTCTTTTATGAGATTTTTATGAGAAAAAGAGTACATTGAAAAAGTAATAATCTATACCAAGGAAAAAGACTAACAAAGATATGAATTAGAGAAACATGAATGAGGGGGGAGAGGATTAGGAGAAGCAAAGAGAGAAAAGGGAAGACTAGATATGTAAAAAACCAGGAAGGAATACAAACTACTAAAGGTGAAACAAACCCACACATTTTCATATGATAAGAACAGAAAGGAACAGAAGAAATACAAAGGTAATTTTCTTTATGATTTTCTAAATAAACAGCAGCAGGGAAATGGAATGTGTATCTAATTGAAGTGAGTTCAGCTATGAAAGCCAAAGGTTCATAATTTCAGGAAAGCAGATCTATAAATACATTGCAGATGAAACCCACCAGCTTATCAGTACTTCCTAATACTGAAGTTGGCAAAGGCTGGCTGGATATAGTTCCTTGTTTTAAAGCAGTATCCATGCTTGATTCTTTCCAGTCTGTGTTGGAGATCTGAGGGGGTTTTACCACAGGGGCTGAGCTCTGTTTAAGTATCGGCCAATTTCCATCATTAGCTTGAAAACAGACAAAAATACTAGATTTAAGATAATCCATACTAGCATTGCAAACAAACAAAACAACACATGAAATAAAACACCTTAGATTACAGTGGGATTAGTTTTATTCTAGAAGTGAGATAAATCATTATTAATGTTTGATTCAGAAATCAATACTGAAAGCCAAATCACTGCATAGAATGTGCTGTTCACTACCCTTTAACATTAAAATTCCACTGAAATTTTTTGTGGAAAAAATATGATTAAAATTTTGGCTTGAGTGTTGCATATTCTGCTATTAGAGGGCAAACAAATTCAGAGTAAAAATCCTTACAGAAACACTTCATCAACACAATTCTTTGGGTACCATCCAGAGACACTGTCAAATTACACTAAATGTTAAGTCTGTGTAAGCCCCGAGTGGACTTGCTCCAAATTTAAACTATGGTTACCAGATTCATTCACCCATAACAGGATGTAAAAACTCCCTTCAACAGCAGGGTGGAACAAAAGTACACATTCCTTTGCTGGAAGTGGTGGTTAACTCACCTTTTGTTTTTCCTCAACATACTCACCCGATTAGAATTGCCTCAGAGATTTAATATTAAATATATTTATAAAGCCAGCTGACAACTTTAACGCACAGTGTGAGGACACAAGTCATGGGCTTTTATCTTCATCATATGCAAAAAATCATGCATAGCTGCACATAAACTGAGGCAACAAATCCTTAATGAAGTCCTAGATGCATTGATATGTTACTTTATTAAAGTGTGTGAGACTATTTAGTTTCAGTTCTCTAAGTAAGCAAAAGAGTTTCAGTAGCCTAATAATTAGATATGGTTTATAATAACTAAATATATCCCATGTTAGAGCCTAAGGATTTGATCTGCCTTTAAAAGATTAAAATTCAGGCATCTCTTCCTCTAAGGAGACCAGAGATCATTACTCCATCCCTATGGCTTGTAATTGTTGTAGTGCCGCACTTAAATCAGCAAAGATGATGTGTAACACTTAACTGACTTTACTACAGGATAGCAGCTACAATGGAGGGGGATTGTGCGTGTCTGGAGATTCAATGGTATTTCTGGATCCCACAGTAATACAGTATCAAATGAAAACCAGGTATTTAGAGGCCAAGTTTCCTATTTCAGTTCTAAGCCTCTAGAAAACAGAATCAGCAGGGCTATTTCTAGAATTCTCTGTCTAGTATAGTAGATAGTCTCAAAATAAGCTGCATAGGAACATTCTAATGAGAGTGATTTTTCCATCACCATTCTACTTTCTATCCACGAGCCTTACCCTCTTTGTTGAGTATCTCTCAAAACAGGATTAACACTTGCATATTTTTACACTAAAAATACAGTATATAGTCCAGAAATCACTTTTCACACTTGCAAACTGCCAGGAAGTAATGAGGCCCAGCTTTAATACTAGCAACATCCAAGAACTGAAAATGCTGTGGGTTTTGTTTGTTACTGTTTTTCATCATCTTGTTATCAGGAGCAAGACAAAAAATGTGTCTAAGCACTTAGACCCTAAACAATGGCAAATTTTCCAACTATGCCACTGAATTAATGTTTACTGTACAAAACACACAAGACATTCTCCACCTCCAGTAAGGTTACAGTTCAGTAAAACCTTTGTTTTGAAGATCAGTATTATGTGTTATAATTGATTCATGCTAAATATGAAAGCATCTGGATCTGTAAGTTTAGTTATGAGGAAAGCACTTACAGAAACACCACCAAAAGACTTGACAAATTTAAACATCTTACCTGCAAATTCAACCCACATATTAAAAAGACAGATACACAAAAACTTACTGTAATCAGCATGTTTATGCCCAAATTTTGAGGTAACAGACTGGAAGTAAATTCAGACTCCCCCTCCTCTCTCTAACTTACACTGTGAGGGTGGGGAGTCAGTGGCACAGGTTGTCCAGAGAAGTTGTGGATGCCCCATCCCTGGAGGTGGTGTTTTCAAGGCCAGACTGGATGAGGCTTTGAGCAACCTGGTCTAGGGGGATCTGATGCCAACACCCTCCTGACAAGGCCACGCCAGCTCCTGCTCTCAGCCACCCCACAGCCAGCTGGCTCCATCTCCCCCTCCCAGTGCACCCTCTTGCCTGTGCCTGTAAACGTAACACCCAGTGTACTTCAGCTCCCACCAGGCCATTGTGTATTTACATAAATAAGACACTGACACACAGACACAAAAGGTTTTGTGCATTTTCTCTGACTTCACCTAAAATTTCTGTAGGTCTGGATCCGGGATACTTACTATAGCAACTGAAGCACACTCCAAATCCAATGGAAGGCAGCAAGATTCTGGGTAGGCTCTTGGACAGAGTGAGCTTTTATCCCAGCTCTGGGGTCAGTGCAACATGGAAACTTGAAGTTTTCCACAAAGTAACTCAAACTAAGCCTGTATTTTATACATCTATCCAATCCAAGATATACTAAAACACACTTTAGTGATTGCCAAAAATTTCTAACATTTTGAAAATTTTGAGGATTTTCAGTGAAGAAAACTCATCCTAGGTACACTACTCTAGTACTCCTGGGATGAATTTGCTGCAAATCTGTTTCCTTCAAAGATGAAAAGCAACTTCTCAACCATTTTACATTTCAACAAATTTTGAGGAACACGCCAGACCACAACACAAGTTCTAAAGATGCTGTTTAATATGCATCTGTGTGCAAGAGCTCAGATGACCATATTAAAAACTGAGTTCTTAGCTAGCCAGAGATCTTCTACGGACTCACAGTGCTGGGTGTCAAACAGAGTAGGTGCCAGGCGGATGACATTGTGAACAGCAGACTGAAGAGAAGTGGGAGGTGACAGAATAGGATCCACTATTATGTCTAAATCAGAAACCTTCCAGGTGTCTGGAGATTTTTTCACACACCCACAGTCTGTCTCTACCGGACACACCAAGGCAGATCCAGTTACACAGAAAAAGAAAGAAAAAAAGTGGTGGAAAAATTATAACAATGACAATGGAGAAAATTAGAACAGGAACACTCAGATAATGAGAAATAAAAGCATGACAGTTGAAATAAATTCTCAATTTCTTTTCTTCCTGGAAGCATATAAGCTTCTCCTTACATAAATCTATTTTACAGAACTTAATTCAAGTACCTTCAAAATAATAAATACAAAGTCAGTCCTAAGGCAGAATAATTACTTCTATAATATTAAAAGTCCTGAGGTAGGTCTAGAAGTGGTATATATATTTTGGGAGGTTGATATTACAAAATTTTGATTTTTGGTTGGTAAACTTAAAAATTAGGAACTGTCCTTTTCCGTATGTGGAAGAAGGATCCACAAATCTGAAAACTAAACTGTTGCAAATCTCTACCTTCACCCCATGATTAAGTCATTCCATACTCTTGGGACTTTTCCATAAAACCACAGTGATGGGATTTGTAGATATTTTCAATACTTTTAGCTGATAAAGGTATTGCTAAATCACTAATATCAATGGGAAAGATTGGGGTCTTTTTCTTTAAGTTCTGTTTGGCTAGTTTTACTTCCTGACTTTGGGGTTTTTGGGGGGGGACATTTCTGACATTCTTTCCTACAGAAAGGTTCAGATTGTCTTCCCTCTATCTCTTCCTCCCCATCTGGAAAGCCTGCTGCAAATTTTGCTGGAATATTCAGTTTTAAGTACTTGAATGTATGTGAATATTGCAGCAGCTTTGGTCTCCTAGTCATTCCTTATCCCATTTTTGATCTCTCCTAGGATACCAGGTAAAATAAGTCCTGTGGTTAGACGAATGGGATCATGCATTTTTATATGTATTACGCATACTTTCCTAGCTTATAATTTCTTAAGAATTCTGACACTTCTAAGATATGAGCAGAGATGTGGGATTTGCTAGAATTGAGAACTTAAGGCAAAAATATGACCTGCTACATTTAGTCTCCAATGCAAATTAAATAATAATTATATTTTATAATGTAGATGGAAGTATTAATGATGGGAGACTTGGGAACCAATTTTGGACACAAAGTTCTGGAGACAACTCTGGAAGGGCAGCTTCTTCACTAAATAGGGCAGAAACAAGTAAACAGCATCAATGTTCAGGTTATTCCATTTCAGAAATACTTCAAGGGCCACAAACTCCCCTACATTAGACGGAGCAAAAAGCTCCCATAGTTTTATTCTATTTTCCTACTTAGTCTCCTTCTAAGAAGTAATATTGTTATTATTTACTCGCTAGCTTTACTTGACAAAAAGCAACATACTGTAAATAGTTATTTATAATACAGTTTTCCACAAAGTTGATTTCATTATTGTATTCAAACACACAAACTAATGGAAAAAGCTATTAAAGACACAACATAGAATCTGTGAAGAAAATGTGCTCCTTTTAGGGATGTACCAGCCAGTAAAATTTCAAAGAAAACACTCAATCTCCTAAGTAAAATTCATGGAAAGAGGCAAAAATGCCACATATCAAATGACTTATGTCCAATTCACACAACAGTATTAACACATCTGAAACTTGCCTCTTCCACTACAGAAATTATGCCAATACTAAGATTACTCCTTTTCTTTATTGCCCCTTTTCAAACCACGTGTATTAATAAACATCACACAAGCACTTACCAGATTTTGATCTTCCATGTGTTGAGTTAGGAGCAATGGTGAGAGACTGTGGCTTAACTGGATCTACTGGAACAGCGTAAGTGCCAGCACTTGGAACTTGGATATAAGGTCCTACTGCTGCCACCCTTCCTGAAGCACTCAGGGATGACTGGGGTGATGAAGTTCCATTAATACGATTCAACTGAAAACGATCAGACAAATTGAAACGTGAATGTCTATTTAATCTAGACCTTGCTGCATGAACAGGGAGGTCTAAACTTAATTATCTAGAACCATGCACTGTAGCTAGGGCACCTTATTAACTAAGTTACCATACTCTATGTTTCTACAAAAAGAGGAAAAAAAAAAGTAATAGAAAGCACAAACATTATCCCTTAAAATTAACACCTCAAAAATTAAATTTCTTAGTCACAGCACATACATCTCTTGTAGACACCTTTACCTCTGTAAGGTCTCTTTCATTGTGCCTTTCTCAAGCAAATGGTCTAAAATGAGTTCTTAAATGATCAAATATGTATGGGTTGGGGTTTTTTAAAGCAATACCTCCAGCTAATAATACATATGGAAATCCAAAATTCATCTCTAAAATCTTTTTGAAGCTCCAGACAACTATTAAGCCTAACTTTATCAAACCATTTATATTTTTATCCATTTTCCATACTGGAAGATCAGTATTTTATAAAACCCAATTTTTAATGCAGCCATGCTTTTAAACACGTAGCACATCATCATACTTTCCTTCCTACAAATATAAACTTTTCAGATTTTTAATATAGTATTGTCTGTGCCATAAAGAAAAATGAAAGGAAACATATTCTGTCTTACAGTTTTTGAATATCTATGAGAAACCTTAAAATAGTTTTTAAAA
Source organism: Struthidea cinerea (assembly GCA_013397865.1). NCBI lineage: Eukaryota > Metazoa > Chordata > Aves > Passeriformes > Corcoracidae > Struthidea > Struthidea cinerea. The sequence continues at coordinate 1,426,020 of VZTI01004555.1, read as the reverse complement.
ACCTGCTACTCTTATTATAGGTTCTTTATCTGTAAATGTACTGAGTGGGAAAAAGTGAGATTCTATGTAGTTTTTATAGGCCCTTGATAAACTGAAGTGTGGCCCTTTTAACAGTTTATCTTACAGGAATGTTTTCTTTTTGACGTGCCTCAACTTTTTTCTTGTACAGTCGTTCGCGCAGCTCGTTGATTCGCTTGTCCATCATAGCCACCTCCATATTGCGTTTGTTTAGGAGCTCTTTCTGCTGCTGGAGCTTGGAGTTCTGCTCCTGGTTAAGTCTGTTACGGATCTTCAAAAACAAAAAAATAAAAAATAAAACCCCACTTGTTAGGACAGTTCTTGTTCTGTCTCTTGGCAAGTTGGTTTCTAATACAGTGTTAAAAAACCCCAAGCAACTTGGATCAACAGCTTGTTCCGGTGTCTCTAATTTACGCTTCCACACATCCTGTAAAGTTAGCATTTGCAATCATGAACAACTCTTAGAGGAAAACAGTGAAAAAATATCCTAAAAAACCTAGTGGATGCCTATTAAATACATACAGACTGCATCCCATTTATAGAAAATGGATTGAGGAATTAGGCACAAAGACATTTCAGAACTGAATTCTACTGTGAAAAACTAAATCACAGAAAATGTTTGTGAAAAGTTATGCTTACCCAAGACAGCTTGTTTATCACGAAAACTAAGTGACACCAAACTTGTAACAGACATTATGCTATTGATTCTGTTTGCAGTTCCTCATGAGACTTCCTGATGTCTGGAAGGGGCAGGTAACTGAACTGCTAGAGCAGGGACTGGGCACAGATTTTCCTCTCTGCATGGGGATTAAACTGAAACCTTCACAGCAGTTTTCCAGTAGATTATGAGGTGGATTACTTTTATGGTTTAAATCAACCATGACACTCTTTATAATTATGTCTCTTGCTTTGCCATTGGCATTTTTTCATACCTTCAATAACTCAGACATTGTCTCAGTGTTCCAATTTTCATGGTAATGTTACAAGCAAAAAACACCTGAGGCAAATTTAAGTCTTGATAAACACATATGGGATCATTGTGAAGCACAAGAGAGAAATCTTCATCTACTGAGCATCTTTGCACTTAGAAATACTTAGAGAAACACTCAAAGGCAGACAGATATGCCTTGTATAAATGGGGAAGGGGGAAAAGGACTGTTATTCCTAATGCATGAATACATGATTGATTGATTTGTATGTTGTATTTGCTCATCTAAATAAATGAGACTAATTTTGAAATTTAAATTAATTTTAAAGTATTAAATATATTGGAGCTGTTACCTTGATCACAATCAAGTACATGAATAATAAAAAAAGCCCTCAAAATCCTGATACATTAGCATACAACTGGACAAAATTCCAAAGTAAACTGAATATTTAATTACTCATGTGAGAGCTACACTCCAGATATAATCATCTTCTTGGAGGAGATATTAATGCAAGGAATACTCTGTGAATATACTGCAGCTATGTTGCACTATATAGTGCAGGGAATATAGTGCAGCTTGTATTTTTGATTACTGTATTAAAATGTGTTATTTTATGTATTTTATTTACACCAGACAATATAGCTACGTTTTCACAACACACTTTTAAAATTACAGTCATGTCTCCAAGTTGACATCTAAGCATCTGAGCTTGCTATACCCAGAGTTCAGTGCAAACTAGAAAAGTACCAAAATGAGTTTTACAAAAATTTTTTTGAGAGAGATTAAAACAAATAATAGGGTATGTGGACATTTAGGGGGACATCAGAGGCTGAGAAGTGCCCTTCAAAACACTTGCACACTTTGTATCATTACGTGTATAAGAAACAAACTAGTTTTTAAAGCTAATGAAGTTCTTTCTGAAAAAAGGTTGTATGCCAACTACAACCTCACGCATTAACAGCATTCTAAGACACTACTTTTGAGGTGTAACACAACCAAACTGCCACTCATAAGAGCAGTAATACAACTTTTAAAATCCACAGTTGTAATTCAAAAAGCATCTTTTTGTTACTTACCTGTAGCTCTTGATACAACTTTTTTAATTCTACTGCTGCAGGCCCTGTCATTTGTCCATTGTAAGACTGAAATCCATTCAGTTTCCCTTTCCTTAAATCCTCCAGTTGCTGAGTGAGCTGATCCACTTTTAACACTGCAGCCTGCAGCTCCTGCTGCTTTTCCTGGAACATGGCACTTATATGCTCAATTTCAGTTGCTAAAATTAACAAGATAAAAATAACAAAAAAATAATAAATAAAGCAGAAGTTGTTAATTTTTTCATTCTACAAGTATTAACAAACACACCAGACTAGCTTTACATCTAATATATGTATGCACCTATAAAATACTTGTATTGCAAATTTGCTAACAGTCATAGTATTTCCTAATACAGAATAGACTTATTTGACTTTGACTATGTAAAACTAACAAGTTCTGTCCCATACAAATTTCATGGAAACACAGAACCCCCTTAAGACAACATTCCATCTGAAAACCTGCTTCAATGCTATACTGACTTACAACATAGCATTATTTACTAGTCATGCAGTGAACAGTAAATTAAATCAATTAAGAATTCCACATACACAGATTGCCATTCATCATCTTGCTGTAGTCCACTTGTCCTCTCATGGCACGGATTTTTTTCAGCTTTGTCTCTTGGGTTTCAACACGTTCTTTAAGTTTTTGAAGCTTTTCACTCTCAGAAACAGACTGCTGCTGGCGACGTTCTTGCTGCTTCAGGTAACGCAAACGTTGTTCCTGACAAAAGCAGGTTTTAAACAAGAGGCACCTGTTACCCATTTATTTTTAAAAAAACCCACCATATTAACTTAGAAAAACATATCACTTTGATCAGGTTTTTTACTTCCAAAAATCAGAAAAGGTTGTATTTCATTGAAATATGCACGAGTCCTAGAAAAAACTCTTAAACATCAAGTTAACAAATCTGTTTTAGAGCAGAGATTCAAGATTTTTTTAGACACAAAAATATCATATTTACATAGATATGCAAATACAGCCCTAGTCAGAACACTCATTCAAATACGTCTGTGATGCTTCTTCTGGCACTTTTTTTCTGACACTATTAACAGTTTTCTTGCTGTTGGCATAATAAATTTCCAGCGCTGTTACCCAGCTTCCCAAAGATGACAAAATATGTCCAACAGAACATTTTAAACAAGATGACCTGCTGTAAGATAATGGTCCAGTTCTAAATAACAGTTCTTCTGCTGGGCACACAAGGAAAATTTTTTTAAAAAAAATTATTTCCATGAAGAAAGAGCAACAGAATCAGTACCTAGGTTGACTCCTAGGTACTCCAAGCATTGAAGGCATACTGTATACTAAAATATTTTGAACAACATCAACAACATCGAAACCATTAAACCCTCTCTCCACTCTGCAAATATACTTAGATTCTTCTATCTCCGAGACTCAGAAATGTAATACTTGAGTATTTATGAATGGGGCATATTCTCATCTCACACCCCCATTACCGCAGTGGAGTGAACGAGCTACTAAAGATGAGCATGGAGTCGAGCTTGTTCTGCCACAGATCATGAAGGGGGCCACATAAGAGAGATAAGTAAGCCCTAGCAATATTTTTATTTTAGTGACACAGAGGTTGTTCTAGTAGTATTTATGCTGAAAGACTGTGCATTGCCTGGGCTAAGATTATTCTGGTAAAATTATGGATTTCTCAAGCTATTTCTTGAGCTTAAATGAAATGACTTGTTGGAACCCTGGGTATCGACAATGACTTAATGTGTTTTTCTCTATCCATGAAACTTATGCTCGCATATGTTGAGAAAAATGGGTCTGTATATAATTATTACCTTAGCAACCAACATTTGCTGTTGATTTTCAATCTGTTGCTGTTGTCGGGCAGCCATATCTTGCAGTTCAGAAAGAGTGAGCTCAACACGTGGATTCCCAATCTGCAGAACAGAAAATGTTACATGAATGTGTTGATGTGTATCAGGCATTCTGACCAGCCAAGCTAAACCCCCACTCCTCAGAGAAGGGTTAAAGGCTCCTCCCAAGTCCTCGGAGAAAAAGGAATGATGAGCACCTGTGAAAGAGTGAGGAACATCAGAGCAGAAAGGAGGGACACAGACCATGCAGGGGGACAGAAAAAGCAGAAAGTGGAAAAGTGGATGGAGAGGAAAACACTAAGAGACAAAACAAACAAGAAGAGAGAAAAGAGCCCTTATCTGACATTAACATCTCTCTGTTCAGGTGTTTGGTAGCACTGGCACACAGTCCTGGTAAGGCACATGAGAGCAGGTAAACACATGGAAGCAGGTATTTTAGGCAGTACGAGAATCTGAAGCTGCTTTCTGTTCCTAATATTTTCAGCATAACTGCCTTGGCAGCTTAAACTGCTCCTTCACATTATTTACCCAGCACAGGACAAGACCACATGAGAACTCTTAGATAAAGGGTCACTAAGCTCACATCAAAGATGGTGAAAATTCTGATATATTGGGTAAGAATCTGTAAAAACAGCCTGTAGAAGGGAAGCAAAGTAAAGCTCATCCCCTTTAGATAAGTAAGTGGCTATTACTTTGAATGAAATGCAAACTACTAGCAAGGCTTTCTCACTCTTTCGCATTTCAAAACTAACACAAGCTACAAAATGAGGATAGAGACAGAATTGATGAAAAGTCTTTAAAATTCATACCATGTGTGTGACCAAATCTCATATGTTTCAAAAAATGAATGCATTGTTTCAGTATATCCATAGTTCTATCAACAAATACAATTTACATTTATACACTAAATTAGTTCAACCACACTTTTTTGTATGCAATCTCAAGAAAGAGAGTGCAATGTACCAAGAAAAATTCCAGAAGCTGACGCTACTCAGAAACCCAAAACCCATAACCTTAGAATTGCAGGATTTAACCACAACTTCAGAATTTCCACTGAAAGAAAATACCAGTCTTTGAAAAATTATGCTGCAAAGTTCAGAATAGCCCAACATCTGTTCCAAAGTATTTACAAGTAATTCAGTCAATTTATTAGATCAATGTAAATGCTGGACTACTGCACTCTAATAACTCAGTAAACAATGTAGTTTTTCCACCAAATTACATGACTACACTATTAATAAACCAAATAAAAGTTAAATCACTTGCTACCCCCAATACAGTCAATACTGCTGAAAAAGAAAAGATAATTAAATATTTTGGCTATATTGAGAAATAAAACTGTTTCAAATGCTTGTAAAATTGAATGAGGTTTGAACATTTTACAGACATACAGGAAAAAAAAAAAACCCAACCAAAACAACCCCCCAATGCCCAAAATCAATCCCACATCAGATTACGGATCTGATCACACCTGATCCCACAGGAAAACTGAATTAGCTGCTCTGTTTTTCTGGGCCCACCCTACTAATGTCCAGTGATGTATCTCCTGCAGTACTTCACTCTCAGAAACAGTTTGTTGATACCACAGTATCTCAAGCACTTTGAATGGCTTTTTTTATATTTCTACATCAAACTCCTACATAAGTAACAATTCTCCAACCAGTGCACAATACAGAACTGTTTCTTTAAGCATCATTTAGGAAAGGAGAACACAATTTGTTTTAAAGTAACTGAATTTTTTTTTCTACCTGAATTAAACTTTCATGCTGCTGCATATAATTCTTTAAGTAACACAAAGACCTCAAAGTCAATCACTAAAGTGAGCCAGATTTGGATCACTAACTTTTAAAGCTGCTGCACTTTGGATACATGATATAGACATGTCAGCTAAAATGTTTAGATAAAGTTATTGTCTCTGTTTGAACATTTCCCACTGAATAAATTATGAAGTGAAATTATAATTCTTACTGGAAATGACAACAGAAATGCCTCTTACCAGTCAACAATAATGAAAGAATTTTATAGTAGGGAAGCAATTAAAAGAGGTGAAGTCCACTCAAGATACTAATTTTCTATTTCAACACAGGGAAAAAAAATAGAATTTATTAGTGTGCACTTTTTTTATTAGCATGACTTATGCAGAAAAGAATCCTTCCCAATATTCTTTCAGGGCAAGTAACTTGTACCCACCTGTGGCCACCAAAAGAGACATTTATTATTAATTACCGACTGAAAGGCACTAATTGGCTGAGAAAGTAAGGAAGCTTCTCTAAGTGCCATCCACAAACCAAAATGTGCTTACTTGAGACAAGAAAACAACACAGAAAACCAGATGCTGCTCCCAAAACATGTTCAGGCTCTGCTGACTTCAGTTGGCATGACCAACTGCCAGAAAAAAAATAAACCTCTACATCTGCTTCTGCTGAGCTCTGCAGGCAATTCTCACAAGGGGCTCAGAATGGCATGAAGGCTTCCCTTTGGATCACTGATTTTAGAAGTTAAAGGAGGAATGTGTGTGACTTGATAGTGTTTTCACAATACACATATGTGCTTTCTCAGAAATATGTAACTTGCATTAAACTATGCAAAGTTTTCCCAATGCTTCATTTCTCTCCGCTTTGATTACCAGCTGAAGTTAGAAACATTGATAGCTCCAGTATTTCCAGTAGAAATTTTGAGTATAACACTGTCCAAGAAATAGAGAGCTGTTTTATTCCACTAAGTAATCTTGTTAAAAATATATCCAGACTCAGAAAGTGGTATCTGTATAGTGGTTGTGAGCATTTCAAGGTAAAAAAGCCATTTCACCACATGAAAATGAAAGATTTTCTAAATGGCTAATGTAACCTGGAATGCACAATGGCAATAAGAAACTGGTTTGTAAAAGCACTAGAAACTAACAAAAAAACCCCAACCCAGTTTAATCCAAGAGCTCAGAATTTTTACTGCTTTAAACACGCATATTTGAAAGTGTCTCTCATAATGCCTGGCAAAAGTACGGTATTATTTTGCATCATGTAAAATACAGAAGATTAATTACAAGATTAATGCAAATATTAGCGTCTCCTTGAAGAAGCTATTAACTACTGCAAAATGTTCCATTTAGAAAGTGTAATATCTAAAAACCTTTTATAAATGGCAAAGCACAAGAACATGGGAAACAGTGATAATTAACCATTTAAATATAATGAGAAATCTTTTAATGTTCACCTCAATGAATACCAGTAAGTATCCCTTTCACTTCCAAGAGCTACAGTATACTTAGGAAAAAAAAATGACAGCTGAGGAAACATAGCATTGAACCTGTAACTTCACTCGCAGTTTTCTCCTTTTCATCCACATGGCAAAAGCAGTAAACAGAGCAAGCAGAATTCCTCTTCAACATCAAATAAATTCTTTTCAGATAGACCGTTGCTGGTTTCAGGTCTCCGAATCAGCACAGCTTCATTTTTGAAACAGCATGAAAAACACTGAATCCTTCTCTTGTCGAGATCCAGATAAATCAATTCGTTTAGAGGACTTCATATTAGTTAAGTCTGCTTGCAATAATCTATATGCAAACACCACCACAAAAAAAGTCCATCTCAGTCCTCCTCCAAAACCTTAGGCTATGCCAGGCAAAGACAAGCACTGTGTTTTCAGTTCTTTAACGAGGTTGTTGGTTTCTCAGATTCTTAAGTTTGTGATGTTCCTACTAGTTATTAACAATTCCATCCACAAAGTCAAGACACTCACCTCTCATAACAAACACAAGCCTATCACATTTAAGGTCCAGACCTCCTCCTTTCTCCTGCAGCAAGGGAAACAGACCTCCTACAGAACCAACTTCTGAAGGAGGTACTAAAAAGCCACTACAAATACCTACTCCTCCAGATTCCACAGATTCATTTGCTACATAGTGATACATCAAAGCAGACAGTTTTGCTGAATTGTAAATTTCTTTTCATTGATTCACAGCAGCATTTACACAGGGATGAGCTCCTAAATGAAATGCCATAGAGCAAACACTGCATTATTAGGCACTGAAGAAATATTATGTATGTCTCATATAGACAAGAATAATTTACACCTATATTCACCAATTTCTTAATATTGACAGGGATCTTAAAAAAATTGTATTTATGTCATTTAACATGCACTTTAAAAAGGCATGATGAAAGATAGAATTTGTAATGAACTTGAGTTTCAGCTTCTGACATCACCCTCCTATTACAAGCTAATATTTTACCATTTGATGATTAATATTTTTGAGACAGGTGAGATGAATAGTACAGTAGTAATTAAATAGTTTGGGAACCAGTTTACAAGCAGCCTCAAAACAAATCATACCTTAGGCATTTAATTAAGGAAACAAACCTCCTTTAATATTTATTTCTACATATTTTAGTCTTGTCACTCTGAAAATTTATTTTCTTATTCCTCCTTCCTTTCTATGCTGTTGAATATCACAAACTCCTCAGAGTACATACTTCTGGGCCATTATGAATGGCTTACTCATTGGCAACTCGCAATGGCAAATGAAAAATTGCACCTGAACTCAAAATATTTCTTTGACAAGCAGGATGTACTGTAGTCAAGGGATGGAAGCAATAAGGGCAGATTCCAGTGGTTTTTGTGCCTTACTCCCAACAGAAAGCTCTCTTTTAAGAGGGATCTAATTATGTCAATATTAAAATAAAAACCCCATGAGACCAACCGTTTGAATAGATCATTTTTTAAAAGACGATAATTGGGATGTGGTCTGATTTTATGCATTTTTTTGCCTCCATGCTTAACCCATGAAGTTACTTATTTTTGATAATTTTCTAAGTTTGCACTACTAAGAACAGTTACTTTAAAAATAATAATGAAACATACACTAAATCCACACCTGAGACTGTTATGATTTCAAAAAAGCTTTAAAGGAAAAACCAAATATTCAAAAGCTTTACAGGCCACCATAAGGACTGGCAGTCTCATGCTTTGGTTCAGCAACACCCAGCCACTCAAACAGCCAGTGTAAAGCATAATGTAACCAATTAATTGAAAAAGAAAAGCAGAGTAGTACAAGAACTTACTAATCATTTCCTGCATACTATCTCTTCGGATCTTTTTCTAGGTTTGCAAGAACCACTGTGTCATTAACTTCCCTTATCTATTTCTTCCTTCTTTTCAGTTCACACCCATCTCCCACACAAATCTTCTGAAGTTCCCTTCCCAAAACCCTGCATGAGGAACCACAGGTTCAAGTCACTCAAGCTTCCTGAAACTGGGCAAGCTCCACCTTCTCCTGTGCATATTCTTGTCCACTCAATCATGTACTATGAACTCTCACGTATTTTCTAGTCTTCTTCCTATCATTCACCCCCATCACCTCTATCCTTACTCCCTTATTTACTACTTCTCTTCTTGTACTTTGTTCCACCACTTTGTTCCTCTCTTGTCACAGTCAGAAATTAATCTGAGGTTAAACCACCAATTGCCAAGGTCAATGTAACTTCCAATGTGAACAACGAGCACGCAGAGAGTCAGAAGTCTGTGCCTTAGCTTCTACTGTGGAGCCCAGAAGGGCTGGTTCTGACTTTGGCCATCAAAAGGGCAACCCAGAAAGTTTTTGCTTGTATCCCACTACTTTCAACCATCTATTAATCTATTAAAAAGTCAATACAGAGCAGCTACTGAAGATAATGCAGCAGATACCCCACCTGCAGCCCAAGCTACACTATTTATTCTTTATATAGGCTGCCACTCTAAAACTGTTGTACAGATAAGGAACATGAACATTTTGGCCAAATGACCTTTATAGCCAAACTAAAAAAAAAAAAACCAAAACAAAACCTTCTCTGAAGTCCTCCAACCTCCCTTCTTATGATGGTAAAAGTAACCATATCCTCAAGGAGAAAAAATGTGAAAGAAACACTCTTTATCCAAACGGGGAGACCACCAATATATCGAAGGCCGGTGGGGGGGCCACACCCATCACCAAACCAAAACCCCAACCCCCACGCAACACCACAGTACTATTAGAGGCAGAAACTGCAGCAGAGAGAAAAAAAATCCAAGAAGCAACAACTTTGAGCTCATGAAAGAACTTATGCCCCCCTATGTGGGATTCATTAAGGAGACACACAGCTTCGCCGTGGCAAAAAAACCCCATCTTCACTACCCTAATAGGAGAGGACAGCAGAGGCCAGAAAGATACTGCAAGTTGCTCCTGAGAAGGCTTAAAATGGCTACATGGAAATGCAAAATAAATACTTTAGTTTTACTGCACATAGTGAAAGACTCAGCTTTCCACGATCCATAGCAGTTTCAAGTTGCTCGTACTTCCTAGGGCACAGGAGGGAATACAAAACTCATCTCCAGACTAGAGATTTACCTTTGCAGAGCTGTCAAACCCCAGAAATCTACAGGGCTACATGACAAACAGAACTGACAGGTCTGGAACTAGGTATACAAGCATGTGGGCAAAAAGGGAGTGAAGTGTATTATATAAATGAGCATTTTTCCAGAACAGAAACAGAATGATAACCATAAAATGAAAAGGGGTGGGTTAGAATGCTCTCCAGCCAGTGAATTCCAGACCAGGATCAGGGCTCTGACAATTCTCAGCCTCCCCAAACCACGGAGCTGTCACCACTGTGGGCCATCCAAACATTTCCTCCCCTGTGTGGCATTTACAGCAAAGCAACTCTGGCTGCAGAACTCCAAACTGCCAGGGCAGGAAAGAAAGGAACAGCTTGCTTTTCCTGCTGAACCTACCAAAAGACTTCCTAATTCTCCAGTGCTAAGGTGGACACGAGCAGCAGAAGCCCAGACGTGCACCACCTTTGCCTTATGCTGCATTGAAAATAACAAAAGTTTGGGGGATGCTCTAAAAAGCCCACGTGGCAACAAAGCTTTAAGGGTTGCTGGTGAGAATATCCTACACACACCTTTGGTACCTGTCCTTGGCACAACAGTAGTGATGAGGAAAACAGATGGAAGATATCTGAGTTTATTATGCATCAGATTAGGTGAAAAGTACATGGCCTCCTTATGCTCTCTGAGGTCTGTAAAAGGAGATGGAGCATCTGCTGAAGATTAGTGATTCTGATCTCCATACGTATCTGAAATGTACTGATGCTATGCATCACCAAATTCAATAATTTTAATAGATTTTTGACCACATTTTCCATAAAAGCTGATCTTAGTGACATGCACAACAAAGACAACTTGAAAATCCTTTGTCTAAACTCATGTGTAATGCTATAAAAAAGACAAAAGAAAGTATCTGTTTTTATTTAAACTGAAATAGAGTTTTTGCTGATCTCAACATGGATGACATTATTTCCAGTTTAGTGGCTTTATCCACAGCTCAGCCTTGCTTTTTTTTTAATTGGGTCAGAAACATGCCGATAGCAGAAATCCATTTTAAAGAATCCAATGACAATAGCACGTGCCTTTTTTTAGCTTAATGGAAATGAACAAGCTAATTAAACCCAGAAAAGATACCCAGAATATTGGGAATTAAAGAAAACTCTACCTAGTGTGTGCTATCTCATGATAATAAAATAATCCTGAAATTAACATCACAAACAGAATCGGGTAATTTTACTCCCAAATGCTATTGTAAAATATTATTGTATCATGGAAATAAATACACTAACAGTTTCTTACAATAAAATTGCTTCAACTGCATCACAGTTTGCTGAAAACTGTCACATTTTTTCTACATTTTATCTACAGCTGATAAAAATCTTAACCTCTCTCAATCTATACTATCTTGTTAACGATTCCTCCAACTTGCTGATGGTTGAGTCACTCCATTATAAAATGTTTAAAGTCTACTCAGTATAAGCTACAGACACCAGATTTCCTGTTTTCCCATATTAGTTTCTTAGTAAGGCTGCTATTTTAAGTAGAACAGCTAAGAAAAGGCAGAACTTAAAAAAAATTAAAACAATGTTAAAATAGGTTTTTAAAATTAGAAATTGATTTAAGCATTTATTGAACATCTGCTACATCTGAAATAGACTGCTTATAAATTACTTCTAGGAAAGTGGCATCTGAAACTTGTTTATTTAAAGCACTACTTTCTTCCATGTCCTTGCAGCCACTTTTAAACAGCCACAGAAATTTTAAGCATGTTTATATTAATTTTAGCGTTGGCTAAAATACCCAGTAGCTGATTTTAATTAAAACACCAACCTCATACTCCTTAAAAAAGGATGTTAAAAGAGATAACACATTCTTGTTGAAATATCAGTTAAGCACAAAATCTCAGACCTTTTTACAACCCCAATCCTTTTACTCATAGTGATTTTGAGTAACAGACAAGTTACAATACATGTTGAAAATAACTGTCTAGATCCTTTAGAAACAGTCATGGAACTGTATTCTTCTGGGTCTTTTCTAAAAGCAACAGCTTATTCTGATAGGATTGCTAAGGGTGGTTAAGACGCACTTATCATTAGTCTGAATAACATGTTTAGCACCAATTCTGTGTTTATTCTTCCCTTAAGTAATTGTTTCAATATGAAGTTTTTCTGTAGTGATGCAATATTGTTCATATGAGAACAGTATAATAAAACATTTCTAAAACACAAAAGCACTGAAAATAAGTATCCTGTAACTGAAAGATATGTTGTGACCTTACTGTAAGACTTCCCACAAAACCAAACTGTCAAAAGCAAAAGTTGACCATGACATTAGGAAGTAACAAGCTTTTGATAAGGTCTTAAAATGTAAGAAAGATAGCAAATGCATGTAAGAAAATCTGATCAACTAAGAACTTCAATTCAGAGATAAGGCGTTACAAAACCCGAGCTGGTGTGCATTCCGGTCATGTGACAACTAAACCCACAATCATTTAAATTAAAAGTGAGAAAGCTACACAGCACTTAAATAACATGTCCACCAAAGTGTAAAACTAACAAATTTTGAAAAGTAAATTAATTACCTGTTCGCTATTTTCCCATGTAACTGCAAGAGAGCACATCTTTATTTCGCAGCACTGCCCGTCAGCTGTAAACATTTGCGATGCTTCAACACGCTTCAGCTCCATCTTTCTGCTATTTTCTGTCTACACTACTGGTTTAACAGTTTGTTGTGAACAAGCCAAATCAACAACCCTGCACATCTTACGAGTTCCTGCATGGCTTTCTGGCTCAGTGCAATCAATAGTAAGTAGGATGCCTTTTAATCTTACTCTATATGGGATAAAGGTTTCCCCAAACTCTTTATCGATATGAAAAGCTGTCTCTCTGCATTCATCAGCAATCAGCTAACGGAAAAGGCTAGTGGATTTTGCCAGCAGTAAAAGACCTAATCACGGCAAGATCAAGCCAGCTGTCAACTATAATCAGCTTGATTCATTGCACTTTTCATATTCAATGGAAAATGTTGAGCAATACACAGTTCTTTCACAGTTACCAGGTTAAACTCAAAATGTAAGAATATAGACAATTTAGCTTTAAAAACACATGGATTGTTTGTTCCTTTGTATTTTTGTAGCATTACCAATGCTGGGCCAAAACGGAATACCAAAGAGATCAGGAAAATCATTGGTTTTTGTATGTAATTTCACTGTTTAAAGTGACAGCAAACCATACCACCTTAAACTTAACACAGAGTTTCTTTATTAACAGAGACTGCCTAAGATAAAAGGTAAACAGTACAGCCAGAATAGATACCACAATCTTATGCAAATAACCTTTCCAGTGTTTGCAATTTGCTTTTCCCTATATAATTCGGCTTTTTCTTAAATCTTACATGCAACAAGATGAATACATGAGCCACCAATAAAGCAAAAGCATGTGTGCAATAGCATAAATCAAGCATCTGCAAGCCAGAGAAGACTGGAACAAGCCAAAACCTAGATCTAAGGGTTTTTAAATATTACACATTACAGAAAATACTAAACCCCATTAACAATTTCTTATGTATCTACAAATCAGGATATTGTAGAAGATAAAACCTCAAAACATAAAAAGCTGTAATTTACCTTGTAAAACTCACGAATGACATACAAGTTCACCCTCTCTTCCTTCTTTCAAGAAAGTAATTTGAGCATGATTCAGTGCACTTATACAAGAGATCCAGCCAAATGGGTCTCCATAAGGACACTGAAGAACCCTACATCCAAGCACAATACAGTGACTAATCCAGCTGAATAAAGAACAGGCTTATTTTTAGCAAGCGAGTAAAGGTACGAGCTATAGAGTAAGATCATCCACTAGGAATATGAGAAGAAGAACAAGCTCAACTCCCTTGCTCCTAAATTAGCCAGAGGGACTTTCATTTTTCTCGGCTTTGATCTGAGGAAGACTGCAGGGGGAACAAACTTAACAACAATTAGATCGGGAGGCAGCTGCAGAAACAACAGAGAAATAGAAAGGTTCACTCGCCTGGGAAAAAAATGCAGGTGGGAAATAGGTATGCCTGGTGTCCAGAGGCGAGATGGACAAGAAACTAAATGAACAAGTCAGTGAATATGGAAAGGTGCATCAGAGAAAGGAGGCCACGGCAGCACTGCATAAGAAACACCACAGAGACCATGGAAAAGATGAGAGAAAACACTGATCTGCAAATGACACAGCTACATAAAAGACAGAGCTCGAAAGGTGGACTGAAAATGAATAGCTGGCATTGCATGGAGCAGTAGAGTCTCCTGCTCTGACCTGAAAGCTGCTCAGAGACAGAGCAACAGTCTAAACTCTCAAACTTTCACATTTAACCTCTCGGAGCCATGCAGTGAATTTCATAACCTGTCTCCTGTAAAGATCTACAGAAATAAAGGAAAGGACAAGTCCCATCTTCCTTAAAATAACTGGATATTAAAATATTTGGCTTAACTAAAAATGATACTAATGTGACTGCAAAAGGATACAGCTGTGACACAGGGGACTGAAGTTTACAGTCCAGGTGAAAGGGCTGCACAGCAACCCTTCAGAAAAATAAGTCTTTACATTACATTTACTTTATGAGTTAATGTGTATAATGTTATACCTCAGCTGAAACACTCATTCTAAATTGTTCTAACTTTATATAAGAGCCAAGCAGCTCAGGATTTCTGTGTGCAGTTACAACTGGAAGCAATTCTTCACATGCTTCATTTAGTTAGAAATCTAATTGCTCCATGTCCACAACACAAACATAGGAAAATAAATACCATAGTTAGGGGTTGAACAAACATACAGACTTCTCTTCCCCTTCCCATGGATATCTGCAACTAAGTATTGCTGTAAAACTGCAAAGCCATGAGTGAGGAAAAGCAAAGCTAGACCTGTAAAAGCAGGAACTAGAGGTAGAAATACAGTAAGTGGTGCAGTTTAGGTATTCTCTCCTCTGCAAAATGGGAACCCATCTGGTGGTTGTCATGGACTAGGAAACCACATATTCAGTGCCTATAACTTGTTGAACAGAACTCTCTTTGATGCCCAGGAGAGCAGCAGAACTATGAAATCTGCACACTGCAAGTGAGTGTGTGTAAATGTCTGTATACTGTGACTCTCATATCAATGGCCATCTAGATAGATGCCTGGCATCTAGACTGACGGAGATTAAAAATTATGTAAATACATGGAGAAGACATGGAGGAAGACAGTCCTTTCACAATGTTCCAAGTAGGTTCCAAGAATGTTTCCTGGTCCCAACTAGTCAAACAATCCTTAGATTCCTCAAACCAAATTAAGTCAGATGTTAAAAGTGAGTATTAGTCATAAACTAATGCTATCATAATTAAAATTGTAACAGGAAAATAATCACAAAGAAAGTGCAATGAAACTGATGAAATTATTCTCATAAAATCTAAACATCTAGTAACTTTGTCCATTATGGACCGAAATATATTTGAGATTGCACAGGACAAGTCAAAACACTGTTTTTATGACATTCCAAATCCAAGAAACCTAAAAAGTTTAAAAGAGGGAGATATGAGGTCAAAATCATTTGAATTCCCTACAGTTTCACAGAAATTCTGTGAGATCACACCATTATTAGTCTTGTAGAGATGCTACAAACTATCATCCCCTACATAACTATCCTCTACTGAGGTGCGAAAAGACTCGGATTTCTAGTCCGGCAAGAATTCAAAAGCTATTTGTATGTATTAAAACTAGCTTTACACAGTAATATTTTTTTCTGCTTCCTAATTTAACTTTTTTCCCTTAAATCCTTTAGTTGGATTAGCTTTTCTATTTTTTTGAAGAGCAACATACTGCCAGCTGTCTAGAAAATGCTTCAGACAGACTTTAAGAACTTTATCAGTCCCTGGAGAATCCAAACTCTATTAACTCTGACCTAGGAACTGAACTAGGAATTTGATGGTGCAGAAGGCTGCTGTAAGGGCAGCAAGCTCCCCTCTCTGACAGGTAAACAATTTTCAGAATCTATGTCTCACACAAGAGAACACCACTGACAGCAGGAGTGGCAGATAAAATAATACTTTGTCTCTTTAACAAAAACAACAGAGAAAGTTGCAGCAGAAAACTGGGGAAACTTGAATCTGATTTAATTACCCCTTTATTAGAAGGTCAAAATGTTCCAGGAAGCTTATATGAATATTTCTTCAGAAAAAAATACTTTTCTTCAAACTGTTAGAATTCTTCGTGCTTAAATTGTTTAAAATCATCTTTTAATGGAATAATTTGCTTTGACTTTGCTATGAGACCCCTGAATCTAGATTTCAAGAGTGACATAGCTTTTTATTCATTTTAATCAAATTTGATTAAAACCTGTCTTACGTGAATGGCAGCCCTTTCCAAGCACATTGTTAAATGTTATAAACAGAGTGCTTAATACTTACAAGCTTATATTAAATTGAATTTGCAGCTCAGTTTTGAAGAACAACTTCTATCCAGATTAAGCTCTTTATCCTTCAATAGTTTAAATGAGAAACTTCAAGCAAGTACATATAATGTATTTTTCATCTGAGTTTATTACTTCTGTTAATAATCTGACTTGTTTGCTTTTTTTCCTCACAATTAGATTTTGTTATATCTTTGCCTGACAGGTTAAGGAAACCTTTAATTATTTTGTCTGTGCAAGAATACTTGTAAATGCTCCCCCATGACAAAATGCACATTAGATGTTTAATGACTTTTTATCTGGTCACATTAACATGGATCAAATGGTTAAAACTAATGAACAATACATAATTCTATTCAAGGATTTTGGCACCACTTGTAAATCTATCTGATCTCTAACCACAGAATTGGACAAGTCACACCACAGGCACTCAAAAGCAGCGTAGCTTTACTGCTGTCATGAAGGAGTGGAATACAGAGACTGCATCAGAGGGTATCTACCCTCTATCAGCAAGCACACACTCTCTGAAATGAAATCAGTACTATGAAAATCTGCAGTGTGTATATACATGTATGTAGAAGCAACTGTTAATGGAATTTCCGTAAGAATTCCCTCAGTATAAGGGACACTAAAACAGCTGGACTACCTGTTGCAATTTTTGCTAAAAGCCTGATTTGAGACACTTTCACAGAAATAGTGAAGATGAGTTCTGTTATTCAATCAGCACAGAACTTTAACACTCAATTTCATCTACCGGTCACAGCTTCAAGACTAAGAAAATTTGCAGGAGTGTGTGTCTCCAGTTTGGGATGATGGCAAAGACCTTTTCCTCTACACAAGTTTCTTTTACACTAATGTTAACATAAATTCTGTAGTGAGATAAAATGAGGTTCCACTTTGTATTTCTTGGCAAAGACTTCAGTCAACATCCATTAAGAAAAAAACTTATTGATATTACTCTCTCTAAATCGAAGGAGCAATTTTTGAAACAGCAAAAATAAGATAAAAAGAAAATGGCACAGGAGACCACAAACCGACATTTTATGCTCCTCAAGTAAATGATCATGAATAAAAATAATTTATATTTAAATAATATTATTTTATATTTATATATAAGCAACTACAGCAAATGAATATTTCATCATATACACACTGTTTTCATTACACTAATCTACTTTTATTCAGTCCAACACATTTGACTTCTGTCATGTTCCTGTACCACATCCTTTTTTCCCCCTGAGCTACGTCTGTTTTCCCATCTCCAAGAAATTTCTGTGTTATCTGATTACCTTTTCATCTGGACAACTGTCATCATCCAGTCAGTGCTCTTTCTGGGAGAGCAACATCTGATCCACGTCTCCTACCGAGGGCAGGCAGCTGCACCGGGATGGGGCTCCCCAGTCCCTCTCCTGTCTGCCACTGACCCCCAGTGGTTTCACCTATATTTGCTCTGCCTCACTGTTCACAGACTGCTGCTGCTACTATGGAATGATGCTTGGATCATGCTAGGACATCTGGAAGCAAAGAAGACCCAGCACTTGGATGACCACTGTTTCACGGCCACCAATCACAGAATCAAAGAATGATTTAGGCAGAAAGGAGTCTCTAGAAGTCATCTAGTTCAATATGCCCTGATTGGAGCAGTTCAGACTGCTCAGGACTTTATGCAGCTAGATCAAAATTCCACAGACTCTGAACAGTCTGTTCCAATGTCTGTTACTCTCAATGATAAAACATTTTTTTCTCATATTTATTTAGAATTCCCCTTGTTACAACTTGTGTTCAGATCCAACTGGCTCAGTCACACAAACAAAAAAAAAGGAAGAGGAAGAAGAGGCAGCTGTTCTCAGAGAACAGAATCCCTCCTGAGACACTGTCCAGTCTCCCTGGTGAAAGGAAATGTTTAGTTACGTAAGTCTGGTCTTCACATATCTATACCTTTGTGTACTGAAAGGGATCAGGTCCCGATTACAGCATAATTCCACTTCCAAGAAAAAAAGTTGTAAACAAAATGCAAACCCCAAAAGGTCACCTCCAGAATAAGAGCACTTGTCAATTCACAAAACCTCACAGAGTTCTCCTTTAGACTTTGTTATGGAGAATGCAAAGCTCCCAGATGAGTACTTACAGGTAGGTATTCTTTTTACAACAATGCATGTTTCACTGCTCGAAGAGACTTAGCCTATTCTATTTTTAACTTGAAAGATAATCTAATTAAATTTAAGCATTTACATAATGTGATTTTAAGCTAACCATTATTTAAATAATTGCTGATCAAGCACATATAGTTTCAAAGAACAACAAAAAAATCTTACTGCATATGACAAAATGCCAATTAATAGAATTATCTAAATTTAACTGGATAGATTGTCCAAAAATTTTCCGAGACTATTGGTTCAATCAATAAAACTAACATTCATCTTAAAGTTTTCTATGCATGTCACACTTGCAGCTCTACCCAATATTAAGCAAAAAATCAACTATTTCATCATTAAAGCAGTACACATAATAAAAATGTACCTGAATGCAGAGTATTTGGTAAGATTTGAGCTGTCTTCAATGTTCCATTGGTTTGTGTTGATTTTAGGGCCAGTCTAACATTCAGCATGCCAGCAACAATGAATAAGCCTAATGCATTACGTAAGTGTAAGCTGATTAAATCCTTGATCCTGAAGCCACCTCTTTTTTCCCCCCTCCCCCTCTGATTTAAAACTTAGCACAATTGAAAATCTTAGTTTTAAACACTTCCAAAACCTAATTTGTACCATTTTTAGCATAAAACCCACTACAATTTTACATTACTATAACACCTTCAGGTTTTAGTCTTCTATTTTAATAAACCTGTTATTTAATACACTTTATTTCCTAAACCTGGTAAAAGTCCTTTTTAAAGTTCCCTAACAAATTTTAATTTTGTGGCCAAACTTTGGGATTAAAAAAAGAAAAAAAAAAAATGTACTGAATGGCATGAAGATAGCAGCGTTATTCAAGTTACCAAATCTGAGCTTTACGTATAAAAACAGCAAATTCAATTCAATACAGAGCCAGGCTATCATAAAGCTTAGTCCTGCCCAGAAGTGAGATTTTAAGGCATTCTGCACATGCCAGTCCTAATTTCCAAATATACTATATCTCAAATGTAGTATATGAGCTACAACCCACATGGAGGAATAGATCAGGGGAGGTCATGAAAGGGTTATGTTCCCCCAGCACTTTACAGCACCATGATCTCACTACATTGTCAATATGACAATGGCAGCCAGATAAACGGATCCATGCAGCACAGGATATCAGCCAGTGCTCTCTACAGAACAGGAACGTAGAAAGCAATACATGATTAACTGTTTTGAATAGGGAAAAAAATTCCTTCCCCTAGGTCCACATGCCATACACAAAACAAGCTGCAAAGGGAGCTGCAAACTGACTGAACAACTCTGTTTCTACATGGGAGTGTGTGTGAATTGTAGATGTTAATTATCAGGCAGTATGCAAGCACAAAATTGTTAAATCTGCACAATTATTTTTAACATTTTTGTTTTTTTTTTTTTTATTTAAAGACTTCTCGGCTTGAAAAAACTGATTTGTTTGCTTTTAAACTTCAAGTACTATTTTACTCTGAGAAAGAGCCATATGCACATTTGTAAAGTGACAGCGCTTCATAGAGACAATATAACTATGAATTGGTGAGCTCACATGTTTTACTGAAATTTGAAAATGTTTAAAAATAGCCAACTATAGCTAGAGTATCTTGGTAAAGGCAGCAGAATGGTCCTGAGCAAACGAGAACAGACTATGCTTTGCAGAATCTTCCTTAGTCTTGAGGATGAGACATGAGAAGACAGTAAGGAGAGGTTCAGCTCAGGAGTAAGCCATGGTAGTTTTGAAAGAGATATACTATGTTTTATGTGTAAAAGAGAAAATGTTCAAGCCAGGAGTCACAGATGGCCTATGGTATGTAATTTGTATTTTAAATTAGAAACCTAGTAACATATTAGTTAAAAAAACTCCATGGGTAGAAATTAATCAAGTGCACAAAAACAGTATAAAAAGAATGCTCTGAGGGGTATGTAAGCTCTTCCATCAGCATCTGAAAACATCCCAATCCATAGATATATCCTCATGTTTCAACATATAAGGGAATGTCATGAATCAGTCCCAGTGAGAGAAATCAAAGAAAAGACGTGTGGACAGGCAATGCAAGTGTGAAAGAATAATGTGTCTTGGTTTTACTTCACACAGAATGAGTAAAACAGATTAGAACATGAATTAATAAGACTCCGGGGCTTCTCACATCACATAATTTCTTTCTAGACTGAAAATTCAGAGTAGTTGATGAAAAAGACACATTGTACCATTTGCTTTCTAACAAAATAAAAACAAAACCAAGACCAGTGTATTTTTTCCCCAGTTCCCATCATTACACACCTTGAAAAGTAGTAATTTTTAAAACACGAAGTATTTGAGTGGTGTTGATCCAAACCTCTAGGATTTATTACATACCCCATTCTCTGTACGTTTCTCCACAGGTATATTTATGCCATTTCTTTGATTTTGGGCTTGCCGTCCACCTAAAAGTAAAGTATCACTCTTAGTGCAAAGTTCAGTTTTTCAACACAAATGGTTTTCAGTCTTGAGTCTGTTCTTGAATGTTCTGAGAATTCTGTTCAAGAATTTGTATGAAACTTTTACCTGTGGATTTTTATTCTGCTAGTTCCAACTCTTTCTTACTAAAGTTACTTTTTGTAAGCAGTGAATTAGCAGAAACAAAGCTTTTACTTCACAGACTTCCTCAGTTAAAGGTACAGACATGCAGCTCTATTTTCCTGACTTCTCTTTGGGCAAAGATGTCATGACGGGCAATGTACTCAAGTTTTATGATTTGCGTCCATGAGAAGCAGTAGCTTCAAATGAATACATTATAAATTAATATAGTAGAGGAAGCTTTTCTAATTTCTATCTTACAAACAACTTGAATGTACAAATTGATCCATAGATCAATGACGAATTAAAAAGCATTGCATGCATGGTTCAGAAAAAATGCTTTCCTTGTACATTGAAATTCTTTGGCTTTAGGTGTATCTTAAATTTCTTAACATACTTCATATTTGTATTGCCCAATGGATAGCTGACTATTTCACAAAGTACCTAATTAATACAAAATTCCCTCACACATTTTTGGGTCTGCTACTTCTGCATTCAAAACAAGCAGGAACCACTTAAAAATAAGAGAAGAAACCTCATCTGAAAGCAGTAAGGACTCCGCAAAGACTTGAAATCCTGTTGTTAAAAGTAGTCAGATTAGTTGAATGAGTCAGGATAATCTGGGCATGCAAACACACTTCACTGAGACACCTTTCCTGTCCTTCAGACAGTCTGACAGCCATTAAGTCTATAATGCACAGCCTCAAAACTCTCTCATAGATTAAGTACAGTCTACACCAGTAAGTTCAGAAAACTAAAACACTTCTGTTTTTTTAATACAGTCTTTTAAGAAAGCCCACTTCATAGGGCACTGTTTCATATAAAGGCTTCTCCTATAGAATCAAGCAGATCAGCAATTTTTCAAGATGCAAATTATCACCACTATTAAATATACCTGCATGAAGTTCCGAGAAAGTAAAGGCACTGACTGAAACCTCTGCCAGTGATGTCTGGCAGATCTGAGTTTTTAAAGGAGGCAAAGGGGTTTACCAAGTCTTTCTCTGTGCAACTGAAAGAACAGGAGGTCAAAAAGAATCATTCCACCCACTCAAAAAGTAGGGACTTTCTCTCAATAAGAAAAAACTACATCAAGTCTCTAATATCCACCAACTTTTTCAGACCCAAATTAAGCAAAATACAAAGTGATTTTACCATTATTCAGACTGGTAGAAATTATTCTAAAGAAGAGAACTGGAGAACAAGAATAAAGGTGCCCCTCAGGAAGGTTCAAAATGGCTTAGGTATAAGGAAGTTGTATTACATATAATCACTGAAGTTCACTGAATGAACTGAAAACTAAACTCATTTCAGAAATCTTTTAAATCTGTTTCAGTAACAGCACTACAGGATAAATGTACTTACTCTGTTCATTGCTTTCAGCTGGTGACTCTTCATGACGAAGAAAAAATTTCACCTCTTCCCTGCGGGGCCCCCACTTCTGTAGGTGGTCATACATCATGTGATCAAAGGGTATGGGCCGCTCTAAAAGTACAAGACCAATAAACCTCATCACAACTCCTTAAGATCAAGCAGGGTTATACAAAACTTTTATTAATGATCAGAATGTCCTTTTTGGTAGCAATTCAGTATATCCAATGTATTTTGTCTTACATGAAGTCTAAGAAACAGGCACCAGCAGACATTGGATGTATGGTATTAAAAGCTGGCCTGTTACTGTAACACAGCACTACAGAACCTGTTTGCAAAACCATACCAGTGTTCAGCATCCCTAATTTAGGAAATAGCAACTTTGCTCCCCATCACCACCAGATGGGCAATTTGTTCTATTATTAAAATGATTCACTCAGTTTGAGCCTCTGGCTTTTCACTCAGACTAAAAGCCTTATCATTATATTGACATTTCATCTCCTAAGAACTTGAGCAGGTACTCCCATTCTAATACACTTTGCCAGATGCTAACTTCCAGTATATGTGGAATTACTGGCAAATCTTTGAACAAATAAAGGCTAAGTTCTATGCAACAGTCAGCCTCTTTGCTTTTCCCCAAGAAAATAGGAAACATTCTCATAGAGTAATTATTTCTTCTAAACTGATCAAATATATTATTGAGGCTGCACACTCTATCTTTAGTATTTCATAATGAAAATACATTTAAGAAGACAGGTTTTTCACTGTTTCCATAATTACACTTGCATTGATTACCAGATGTTTTTACTAAGATAATAAAATCTCCGTACCAAAATACATCTTCTAGCCAGAATAAAATTATATTATATACTATACTTTGTTGTTAAAAGCAAAATGCTTTTGGCCTCCAAAACCCAAACCACATTATCTCCTACCAGGAAAAGCACCACTAACAATTTGTTATCCATTTCATACTTCACCCATTCGACATGAGAAGACAAAATGATGCAAAGATTTAAGAGCAATCTTGGGGAAAGCTTGGGAAAACCAAATCACAAATATACCTTTATGTAATAAAATTTACCTAAATTTATATGCATTATCAGCTATAGATGTACATGTCTTGATACTCTTGGGATACTTAACTGCAGTACTTAAAAAACAATACATTTTTATCAATTGTTTCACAATGTATTTAATACAAAAAACTTTTGTTAAAATGCGTCACGTCAAATGGGTATGTGATTAACACAATTTAGCCACAGTTAGATCTAGCTGCTTTCAGTGGGGAAGGGTCATTTAAACCACAAGGAAATCATATTCATCAGGTGACTGGCTACTTATCTTTCTTTAAAAAAAAAAAAA
>VZTI01004555.1:1370936-1401870 GCA_013397865.1 Struthidea cinerea | reverse complement strand
AAAAAAAAAAAAACAACCAAAACCACCAAACCAACAAAACCCCACCTCCCCAAACCAAAACACAACAATTGCATGAGAAAAATAAATTATTTTCTTAACTTCTTCCTGTTCCTCACTCAAGTGGTGTCCCAGAAACATTGTCAATAATGTTTAAGCACACAAGAATAAGGTCAGTGGCTTATTACAACTCAGTTCTTGAAAAGGTATCTTAAAAACATGATTTTCAGGTTTTTCAACTCCTAAAGTAAAGTGAGGTTTCAAGTGCTTTGAAGCATATCCACTAAAGTTGCAGCATAAGTCTTCTAAAGATCACTGAATGTAAAAATATTTAAGTGGTTTAGTTCAGCAACTTTAGGACACAAGATATGAATCTTTAGGAATTTCTCTCAAACAGAAAAATTGCTAGGTAAACCCAGCTAGAACAGGGCTGGGCTAATTCTGGAATGGTGAGGAGTAGCTACAGCTTCACTCCTGGTTAAGCTGGTCTCCCATTAAAAGTAGGGCCCTGATCCCAGGAGCTAGTCAGAGGTTTCATTTACATAATGCACCTTCAATAATTAAGACTAATATTTTTCAGACGTGACAATGGAAAGAAATGGCAAAGACATTTTCTACTAGTTTAGCAGTTCTTTCACAAAACCAGTTTGGGATGTCATCCTGATGTAGTCAGAAAACAGGTTAAAGTAATAACAGCATCATCAGCATCACTGAAACAAAGAAAAGAAAGATGGAGCAGCCCTAACCATTCTGTGCAACCTGGCTACATGAAACAAATTCAGGAAACAAAGAGGAAGAAAAATGGACATTAACACCTAAGACATGATGAGAATTGAAATCCCCATTCCTTCCCTCAGTTTAAATCCTTTAAGTCTATAACAACTGCAAGAAGTATGATCTTACATTTGCAGTATAATAGTACAAAGAGATATTTTCTGAAAATCCCTGTTCTTTAAGAACCAAAATCAAAACAAAACAAAGAGAACAGGTACAGTTAATTTTTTCCCGGTCGTCATAGCTTCAGAAATATTTGTCAGTAATTGGTTTCTCAAAACTATTTCAAACTTTAATTTTTTTAGAAGTTTAAATAGGAGAGAGCATTCTGAGAGCAGGAAATGGTTAAGAGAAGAATAGGTGTAGAGTAATAATAAAAAGGTTGGATCCTTATACTTTAACACATCAAACATGATCTAGAGAACATTTATTTTCATTAGTAACAAAGCAGAAAACCATGATAAATGCATATATCCATACTTACCTGAAAAAACTGCCTTAGGTTTTAAGTTGGATCAAGATTCTAAAATATTTTTGAGAAATGAGCTATACTCCTTTCCTTTTAAGTAGAAGTTTTGAGGATGGGCTAGTTTTAAGGATTCCAAAACAAAACACTCTGTAAATCTGAAACACAAATACTGCACTCATGTTTCAGAAAAGAATTACAAAATCCTTCTGGTGGAGCTACAAATCCACTACTTAAAATAAGTTTCAGTCTTCAAAATCTGTTTTTATCCTGACTTCAAGGATCCTGCTATGTGTAATAAACATATTTATGCCTCGTCTACATGAACCCAGAACAAAAAGTCATAGATTATCTCCATAGGGGAGCTCGCTGTAAGATCTGGAATGAATCTTTCCCTGCTCAGGTTTGCAGAAGTACACTCAGAGTAAGAAACTATTTCTTTCACACACTCTTGCCTCCTATGTTACCGCCACATTGAGGAACACCAATTATAACCAATTGCTGAAGGGCATTCCAGCTGTAAATGAACTGAATAATTCAGTACTGGGTGGATTTAAAGGTTGAAATCAATTGTCTCTTGAAACATACTACAAGTTCCTGGCATCACACCTGTCTTTTACCCTCCTTACCAACTCCTATTTGCAGTAACAGCGGAATGAGGAAGAACATTATGGTTTTTTCCTCCTGTTACAGCATGAGAAATCCTTGCAAAAAGGGGAAGCTTCAAACTGACAAAGCACAAGGTGGTACAAAGTATACTGATATATCAGGCACAAATGCTATTGACTTTTTCAACTACTACTCATGTCAAGAAACTGGAAAGGAAAGGGAACAGGGAATGAAATACCAAAACCAAATGTGAATAAACAAAATGCTGAGGCCAGGCAGCTCTGAGAAGAATCAGTTTCTTAACTCTAATGCAAACAACACCTAAATTATTTTACAACTATTGTGAAGCCCTCAACCATTTCTTTGTCACACAAAAACAAACAGATAAAAGCTACAATAATAAATAAACCAATATATTTTCCAACAGCTAAGATACTGTCATCTTCTTCTGCACTGCAGAAATCTTATATAATTTTTGGATTTTAGTAACATTTTTCTGGAAGAAAAATGGTCTCATTCTCTAAAAATAAAATGAAGTGTTTCTCATTTACTTGTACATACACATTCAAAACAGGAAGACTATTAAAAGAGACAGTATTTTGTTA
Source organism: Struthidea cinerea (assembly GCA_013397865.1). Classification (NCBI taxonomy): domain Eukaryota; kingdom Metazoa; phylum Chordata; class Aves; order Passeriformes; family Corcoracidae; genus Struthidea; species Struthidea cinerea. The sequence continues at coordinate 1,399,419 of VZTI01004555.1, read as the reverse complement.
GAGCAATACAGATTAGAAAGGCTTTTAGGTATGTAAACTGTTATTTGTACCTGATAATAAGATTACAGTTCACAAGCCCCAATGCTTTGAATTTGAATAGACATGTATTATTCAGCCGGGCTACCTAAAAGAAGCTGTGGCTACCTGTAGAGCAGAGGAGTTAAGTACATTCACAAGAGGGCAGGTAGACAGCTCTCTCTTACGGAGAGAGGTGCAATTTGTCATCTGTGCCACATGGAGAGACTGTCAGGAAAACAGACCACTTACAGTGTGTGACGAAATGTAATGTGTTTTTTCAGCCCGTGATTTGCTGTATTAACTTTTGTTTTGAATTTTACTTACCAAAATGTCCTCTGAAAGAACACTTGCGGATCTCTTGAGGATAAGGGTGAGGGATCAGAGACAGTGTAATAGAAGAGATAAAATATGCTTTTTCACTGGCACAACATGAAGCAGTTTTATTGCAAATTGCCTCACACTTCCCACTCAGAACCATAGTTTAAAGTTTGTTGTTGTAACTGTCACATTTAACTGTTCAGAGTCTTGTTTTCTACATCAGATCTCTACTCCAGGCAAAACTAGTTTTAAAAACTTCAGTGGAAAGAGTTCAATGTAGCTCTCAGAAGCAGCAGAAGGAAAAATTATCAAATTTTGCCCAGGTCGTTCCACTGAGAAATCTATGTACCCTAGACTTTGGGTCAAGAAGCTGAGGTCGCAGATTTTGTAACAGTATCCTACATTTAAGAACAACAAAATAAATGTTTGTGCTGAAAATCCTGTCAGAGAGCCTTAAAACCAGAGTTCAGGGTGCAGAATCTCTTTTTTGCTGACACTACAGGCCTTTTTGAAAGACCCAGAAACATAAGCGAGTGTTCTAGTTTTTCTTTCATTCTCTCCAGTATTTTCTGTTCTACACTTTCAGTGGAATAGAGCTATACAGTTATCACCTTGGGAATTTAGAAAGCAAAGCCACTGTTGTAAAAACACCTTCATGTGAGTTTTACCAGAATCTTGGAGCTAACAACAGGCTCTGGGCAGGCCTCTGCTCCTACACCTAAGTTTCTGTATGAAGATCTCCACTTCAGAGAACTGGGTGAGCTCCAGTGCTCAAAATTAACAGAAAACAACCAGCTGAAATCAGTCATCTCCTTGCTCTATTCACAGTAATATCCAGATCTCCACTGACTTTACTGGGATCAAAGACAGGTAATTCTCAGGGTAGATGCCCAAAATTTAGTCTTGGTGCCTCCATCGCAACTTCCTGGATAAATTTGATTTCCCACTTTATAGAAGCTTTTAGCTTTAGATATCTAACACTTTGAGAAATAAAGTATTATACCCACAGATAAAATATTTTCTCAATCTTAAATGTCATCATAGAAAACCTGCGCTTCTAAAGGTCCAAGGTTTGCAATGTGTAAGTGTTCCACGAAGATACTGTAGATCACTCTTCCAGTTTCCAGTCACCCTTTGAAGCTAGTTGACAACATTCTTTCCTACACCTTTTAAAGAAGTACACCTTCAAAAGTATTGTGAAAGCAGAAGAATAAATAATATCATGTATGTTACACTTTCACAGATGAGTGATTGGAAAATATTAGGAATACTGGAGTGTCATTAATGTCTGCAGATACATTTTAGAAATCTGTGATGCACTTGGCATCGTAGACTCCATAATCCAAATTTCCAATTTGAAAAAGTTTTAACCCTTCTTCAAGTTCCATCCTTAAAGACAAGTTTTCTAACTAAGCGTATACTGACTTCGTATTCCTAGAATTGCAGGCATACAATTCTTAACCTTTCCCCGTTCACTCTTGCCTAAACTATGAGTTTCCATCCAGGTAGGAAGTAACTTCTTGAGGGACCTTTTCCTTTTACAAAGTCTTAAAACAGTTTAGGAAAAGATGAGGCATAGTCTTCCTAGGAAGAAAATAGTCTAGATTGCCAGTATGTAAAAGTTCCAAAGGCATCTGAATAACGCCTGTTGTCTGTCTGGCAAAAAGGCCCCAATCAAAATAAAACACCTCTATGCAAAATTTAAGAATTCATTATCCAGTTATGACCTCATCAGTCTTTATACAGAAGAAATTACATTAAACAGGGGTCACTTTAATAACTAAGAAATAAGAATGGGGGATTGGGGATTGGAACTAGATGATCTGTCAGGTCCCTCCCAACTGAAATCATTCCATGGTCCCATTCTATGATTCTATGAACATGTCTGTTATCCTCATCCATCCACCAATTCTACTTACATCCATACATTGATAAACTATAACCTGGAGGTTTGTACTACATGCAATTGCAAGAAACCATTTAAAAACAGAATCCACCATGCATGGACTTTGACACATTCCTGAAAAAAACTGCCTGCCTCATTATTCTGTGAAATAATAATTGCAACACAAATAGAATATGGACACTACTACCTGCCCCAAGAGAGGCTGACAAATCCTTGAGAGGAAATGTTCACAAACAGGCTAGAGATACTAACTATGTTCCATTCTGGCATAATGCTGTCTGCAGAGCATCTGCTATTCATGATACAGAAAGGAAAAAAAAAAGGCTATACCCTTTCTTAAATTTCAGCTTCTGTTCACATGCTAACAGTGAAGAAATAGGACTGGAAAGAATGCAGGTGGTGATCTGCACCCACTGACTGTAAAAAAATCATCATGAGATTCCCTATTGTCATTTAAATGCCCTCCATCCTATTAGAAAAACAGAAATACAGAACACTAACAGACCTTACACATGCATTTTATCGAATGCTTCACGCTGAGGAAGAAAACAGAAAAGAAAAAAGAGTCAAGAATTACTAGACTACTAGAAGAAAAAAACCAGAGTACAATATGCAATTGAAATAATTAGTATTGAGAATTCACTCTTTTTTTATAATTGGTGCACATATTAAAATCCATTTCCAGTGAACATTTTACTTACCATTTCCACGCCATACTTCAGCCAGATGGCAGCTTCCTTCTCCAGGCTCTTTGCAGAACTCCACTACATCGCGACAGGTTGTTTCTGGTGTAATTGGAACTTCTGTCAGAATCTGTTCATTGTTGCTCAGAAACACAGTTAATATCATCTGAAAGAAATAAAAAGAAAAATAGCAGAATATTAAAGAAAAAAAAAGACAAAAATAAGATTATGGGTAATTTTTTTCCCCCTCTATAAATGGAAATGTATGCCTAGGATTGGTTACTATGGTCCAAAGTAGTTTTTAGTCTCCTCTAACTTTGACAAAGATTTAGTCCTTTGTGTTCATTTTTTTTGACAGTACATTGAATTGACAATTTTTTTTTTAATAAAAACTTGAGTTGAAATGATTTCGTTCTGTCTGAAAATAAGGCTGGGAGGAAAGGAACAAGTTTCAGCTATGTTAGATGCTTGAAATCATAGCATTTAAATGTTGAAAATAAATGCACACTTTGGCAAAGTAACCAGAAGCTTCAGGATGTACTCAAAGACAAGTATTCCTAAAATTCACTAAATCCTCTGAAAGACACCTGACCCTAAGCTCCTGCTTAAAATTAAATGAATACTTTTATCCGTTCTCCCTGCACCTTAATTCCCATCTGTAGCCACAACACTGTTCTGTAAACTCACAGGGATGGAAAAGAGAGAACATCATGACTTAGAAGGCAAAAAATACCATAACAGTAAATGTCCCTAAAGAACATGATAAAATTAATAACTTTGCTTGCAATGAAAGTTCTTCCAGATCTTTCCCATAAATAAAATGTGGCATCACATATGGAACCTAATAACAGCTCTTCATTAAATAAGCACTCTCCAGGTAAATAAAAGTTGTGCTTCAATTTGCATAGGCAACTCCTAAGAACATTCATAGTACTTTTATCTGTGGGACACATGCATCAGCCAGACTGGAGACTGACATTAATAACAGCTACATACTGAGTGAGAGCAGTCTGTCTGCTTTAGAAATAGACACAGGACAAATTCCAAGAAAGCCCAGGCTTCGAGCTCTCAGTCTCGTCAGTCCTCCAGGCTATTTCAGTCCAGGTTTCTACTCTCCCTTAGCCTGCCAAGTTTGCATGCTGTGTCCTGAAGTATTCAAGTACCTACACTTCAACACAAGAAGCAGACAACCAGAACTGAAAATACACCAGAATTCAGCCCTGAGTTTTTTTAACAGCAGCATAAAGGAAGCCATAGTAAAAGCTATAATACAAGCTGAAGGAAGCTACAGGATACAGCAAACAGAAAATAATGAAAGTGCCTGTAACCACCTACTGTAAGCAGCTCAAAACATTATTGTTCCCCCAACAGAAGATTCAGACAGTCTCAATATTCAGTGGCTGTGGTTATATACCAAGTATCTGATGTGGAATCTACTATTGGAATTTGACCTCGTATTTAAGAAGAAAGAGTCACACGCATGAACGTAAACCAACAGGATTAGAAGAAACCTTAAGAGGTCATCTAATGCAGTCTCTTGGCCTCAGGCAGGATAAACTATACCAGTATTATTCTGCAGAGATGCTTGTCTAACCTGTTCTGAAAAGCCTTTCATGATGGAAATTCCACCACTTCCCTAAGCCATCCACCCCAGAAATCCAGGATTCCTGTTGCAAGAGGAAGTTTCTTGAAGTCTAGTTAAAAGTTTGCCTTACCGCCATTTAAACCCCATAGTTCTTCTAGCCACAGGGGTAATAGAAAAACGTATTTTTTCCTCTTTTTCCCTCTGCAGTTAAATTTAAAGAACGCGCAATATGTAAGTAAATTAAGTAACTTAAATTAAACAACACCAGTTTAACAAAGTTATTAGTGCCAGTATTCTAAACAGTTTTCCTGTAACACTTGATAGCAGTTTCAAAATAAAACCCAAGCTCCTGAAACTTTTTGAGAATACAAAGAGACCCTGGCTTTACAGCCTCAATCATTTCCGTGAAAGACCTATATTCTTGGCATGAAAGGACAGTTAGAATGTCTTAACATCATGTGATTTTACATAGTTTCCAAGTTTTGATTTCCTTATTGCTGTAAAAGTAACACTAGCCCAGAAAACTTGTTTCATGTCTTCAAGATTATGCATCTGCTTCTGCAGACGGACTGAAAGCCTTGTAGGTGTGAGTTATCCTATTTATCTCAGTCACTTCTCCATAAATTCCAATTTCAATCACTACACAAACTCACAGTCCCCTTGGCAACACCAGGATAAAGTTTGCTGTACCTCAATCACACCACTTGACTCCCTCAGCTCAGAGGGCATCAGTATTGCCTTCTGCAGAGCTGGGTGTCACAGTTTCAGCCCAGAGAAAGGTATCTCACTAATGAGGAAGCAAGGTGCTGCAGCCAACTATTGGCATAACACTCCTCAAGGAAATTGATTAAGTAAGGATTTATTTTTAACAGGTTGTCTGAGCAATACTAAAGGAACTGAAACACCGTGCTGCAAAACAAATATTCTGAAACGTATACAGGAAGACTCAAAATATTGCACATTATTAATATATTGCAATATTAATTAGATTTTCAAGTCAGTATCATAGCTATCCATTTTTGTGGTGGGCATGGATAAGAATCAGAGGTATTACATAGTGATAAAATACAAATAAGCATTGATGGAGCCTGGAAATTTGCTGCTGAAGAACGCAAGTGAAGCATACATGTGAAATACCCAAGTATACCCACTGAAGTAAACAAGTTACAAGAAAAAAAACATTCTTAGCCAAAGATTAGGACACAAACGAACTGATAAATTCTTTGATTTCTCATTTTAAATTGACTTCTAAATAGGAGCAACTGAATAAAACCCATCTTGTAAAATTGTGATCATAACCACTATAGCATTTCTTTGATCATCTCTCAATTCACAGCTTTTAATATGTGAACACAATGTCACACAACAGGATCAGCCTAACACTCGTGAGCAAATCACCTCAGGGATTCTAAATCATGCATTTTTTCCACTACAAACATCAAGCTCCAAACCTTCTCCTTCTCACCACACACATGGGTATTACCTGTTACTCTCCTTTATGGCTCCTGCTACCAAACCAATGGTTTGATTCCAATTTTCACGAATTCTCATTACTTTTCACTCTTTTTTTTTTTTAAAAACTTCATGCAAACTCCAGTGTACCCTATCACATTTCATGTCTTTTCCATACCAAATAAGCTACAGCAAACCTTCCAACCTGCCTTCAAAACTACTGTCATCTCATTTCTCAGCTTACAGATTACCTCCTCCTAGGACAGATTTGGAATCAGTACTCTACCTGAGTCTTCTCTGTCCCACACATCCTTGTCTAATAATTGCACATACTCCTCTTAGTATGGTGTCTCCCCTTTATCTATTCCCTCTTCAAAGCATACTTCCTGTATTATTTAAAGAACACGTTTTATCATCCCTGCAGTTCTCAAGGAGGTGGAAACGGATAAATTGGCAAGACCATTTTCCTTGCTTATTATCTCACCTCTTTCTACAGCTGAATAATGTCACCTACAAAAACTTCAATAGGCATCGCTCAGAGAGATGACAGTTTTATCTATCTAGACATGATCTCCTGCTAAGGAAACTGGAATGTTGGCAACTTCAATTGACTCTTATGAATGCCTAGCTGTCAATTCAAGTTCCACAAGGCTGTAACACAGTCCTTAGCCATGTTTCACCAATGATTCCCTAGATTTCATTCATCATAACACACAGGTACCCATCACCCTGAGCTGTAGCATAGACATCTTTGACACAAACCTCAGTCTTGTGTCTCAGATCTATCTCTACTTTTCCTGTACAATATGTAAAACAGAGAAAGGTGTTTTTTCCATGAAGTGGTCCAGCTAATGCTCTCAGTTTGCAAACTTGCAAAGACAGGTTTCCCAGCTTTTCACTGGTGTGCCTTTTTCACTTGTGACAACTACCACAAACAGAAATCACCCTTCATGCCTACCGCCTTGACCCAGTTGCCTTTCTGCGTCAGTCCTGATAAGCACAATTTGTCTTCACTTCCCCATTGGGAAGTGTAATCTTCTTTCTTATCATTTTTCACTCTCTATCAAGAAATTTATGTCAAATTGGCCCTTTACACATGTTTCTACTCTCCATATGCTTAATATTAACAGGTGGTTTTATGGTTTCTTCAGTGTTGTCCACCATGCCTTATATGCACCTGCAAAGCAACCTCATTATTTTCCTTGGAGATCCTCCTTTGCTGTTCTGGCTAAACACATCAGACACAAGTCTAAGTCATTATTATGCTCAAAAGTGCTGCCAATGAGGTGATAAATATTGTTTTGTCTCCTTAGACTTCTGTAACCATCCAGTTCATCTCTTTCTTCATCCCTAACCAAGATTCCAAGAGCTGTGAAACAGAGATGCATTCAAGTTGTCTACCACAGCAGAGATCCCACAGGGTCACAAATGCCTTACACACAACTATACAGAAACAAACCCTCTTTCAAATGAGTCTGATGGCCTTTGCTGTAAATGAGCTTGGTCAGGCTGTCCTAGAATCCACCCTGCCCTCACTACTTATGTTTTGCTACTTCAGTAGCTTTCTCCTAGTACAATGTGCAATTACTTACGACTGGAATAAAACCAGACCACCACCACAAAAACAGCTGGTGTAGCACATTGATTCTTAGTTAAGATATAGGCTAGAAAGCCAAAATTCCAACTGCTGAACAAAGTTTTTGCCTCACCATTTTTCTACAGTCTTACTGGAAAAAAAACCCAACATTTTTTTAATCTTCAGCTAGTGAATTAAAAAGGTATACAGTTAAGTAAATCCTCTTTTAACAATTTTTGTGGACACAAGAACTACATCTCACTCAACTATTACCTCAAGCTACCAAGACCTGAAACACTGCAGCTTGAGAAGAAATAAATTGTACACCCACACCTCCATTGCCTTATGCCCAAGCTAATTTACTAAGTCAGATAGCTAATAACAATATTTATTGTAAAAACAACAAAGTCCACATAAGTAGGTATTTCCTGATACCCTAGTTACAGCAAATTGAGTTATTTGAGCTATCAGAAAGGAACCAGACAAGTACTATTTCAGGACATGCTAAAATATTAGAATTGAAAACAAGTTTAAGATTATTTTCTTACAGTAATATTGATGTATTCAACTAGAAAAAACTAAATTGAGTTCTGTGGATGAAGATGGGGAACTACTCTGTTGGCTGTACAACCATTTTTTAACTAAGCCCCATGTTTCCAATCAAAACCAGAGTTCCTGGTAAAAACTGATCTGAAAATCATTACTTTTCCTGCATGCAATTTTATGTCCATAATTTAAAAAAGGAAGACACATCTAGGAAAGCTTAAAAGCAAGATCACTCAAGCAGAGAACCAAAGATTTGGAAAAAACACCCCTACAACCCCAAAAAAAGAAAACCGTGAATTTTTCTGTTTGTGCTATCCATTACTCTCATTAGCCAAATTTAGAATGCCTACATGATATTAGAGTGGATAATAGAGAATTTTTTTTAGTAACTTCTGTCAATTTAAGAATTATCAAACATATGATTGCAAGTTAAAAACATACTGGATATTTAATATGGCTAAATTCACACACTATTGTTTAGTCATATTGGACTCTCCCTTTGCCTTTTTTTGGTCTTTAAACCAGCCTAGAAATATCACTGTATAAATGAACAACAAAAAAAAACCTAACAAAAAACCCTTCTCTTCCAGTAGATCAGTTAACAGACATTTCAAATACAAGGCTGACACGCAATGAACTTAAAGTACAAAACAACTTCTGATAGAAATCCCAACTTCAACCCTTCTGTTTCACAGGAACGGGAAGGCATTATCTTCTCACCATACATTTTCCTCTAACAAAGAATTCCAAAACATTCAAACATTATCTTGTGCTTTGCCATTTCAGAGCTTTTAGAGGTGCCTACAACTCCAAGATGAGAACAATCAGCAAAGAAAAGACTTGTTCAAAGTGAATGTATCTTGAACAGTAGAGACTTCAGCATCTGCCAAGAATTTTAACTTTTGTCCTTGATTTTGCTAACTTGGGAGTCCCAGGAGTTTGCTATATTCAAGGTGCTACTACAATAGTTTTAACTGAAATTTCCAAACCCATCTCTTACTGAAATGTCATAGCCCCATCAATCAAATATGAACTTTGAGTAAGACTAAGGATTTCAGCTACTAGAAAAATTACAGAATGAGAGGCAGGCAAAACGTGAAAATGTAAAAAAATCATCCCTTTGGTGATGAGATACATCAATATGCACGACTTTGCCTGCAGAATGGTCTGAAAAAAGTTACAAGTCATCAATTGTCTCATGCAAGTTTGCTTGCTCATAATTCATGCCATTATATAAGACTTCCATCAGCTACAGCTGTAGAAACTGTAGTTGTACATTTCAAGCATTAAATCAGAGTTTTAACTTTCGTTGCAGTATGAACACAGCCCCTCTATGATTATAGACTTAATTAGGTAAAGCTTTAAGCAATTACATTTAAAAAATAAGAGACTATGAAATTAAAACCACAGAACTGTTTGAATTAAAGCCATCTAAAGATACTTTCTTGACTCAAATCACAAGTATTTCTTTATACTATTGAAATTTCAGAACAAACAAATCCCAAATAAATCTCTCGTGTTAGTATGTGCAAACCCCAGAAAAACAGTAGTAAGATTAAACAATTTCACTTCTCTGTATTAATAAGAAATATTTAAAATCAATCTAATCAACAAGTTATCCAGCAGTATGCTTTTGCCAATAATTATTTACCTTCAGAATAAAGCTGTTATTTTTAAAAATGAATCTGTTGAAGAAATTCTTGCAGTATGCTTGTGAGTCTTATTTCGAATAAAGGATCAAGACATACAGCAGATTTTTTACCAATTACTGTGGTTTGCACCAGGAGATTTCTTTCCTCTAACATCTTGTCTCCTTTCTCCATATATGGAGTGAGAAATAACTGCAATCAATTTCCATATTTCTAAACAGTCTTCCTCACATCCTACTCACATTCAAGCTGTGTAAACTTCGAGTTCAGGACAAAATTTAAAGCCCAGTGAAGCTTTTGAATGTATTAGTAAAATCACAAAGGCAGTGCAACCAACAGTCTTCAGTTTGCATGGAATACAAAAATGAGCAAAATTTTCTGCCAAAATGTAGACTTGTGAAACCAATAGTTTCTTACTACAGTTTCAAATTTGAAGCCAACTGCCTCCATATGGCCTGCAAAAGAACCCACAAAACTGGGAGTAAATCTCAGACACTAAAAATGTAAAGTGCTCAGCTATGGGCTACTAATGAACATTAAAACCTTAAATTTTACTCTTGGTAAAATCAAGCATTCATGAGGTTACTCAAAAATATGAACAAGGTCATATCATTTATGGTCAACGCTTTTGATTTTGATCAAATCTGAAAATTTCATGTTGCCTAAATGTACTTCAATATACTTATCTCACAAAAGCTTTTTTTTGCATCAGCCCATATGCTAGTTACATTAACTTGCTATTTTGCAATCACGGAAAAAAAAAAACTGATCTACCTTGAGTTCCACCTTCACCATGCTCTGCACTAGACAACTTGCCCACAGAAACTACAACCAGGAACTTGTCAGACAATAATTGTGCATAAAATTACTTCTCTTGCTGAAGCACAGAAATAATTTTAATTTTTTAACTCCTCTTATAGAGGAGCTTAACTCCTCTTAGAGAAATATGGAAGTATAGATTTAAAAGGAAACATTATAAAAATGTAGTAAAATCTTGTTTAAGGCCGACAAGTTGTGAAGGCTTAAAGAACTGACAGAACCACAGAGATTTCCTCTCAGGACTTCCAGGATTGTTGCTTTTGCTCCCTTCACGAGCTGTCATACGTGACAGCAGGTGTTCAGCAGGATTCAGGCTATTTCAAAAACCTACACCTACCTGATACTTATTTGCTGGATACTTACGACACTTTCTTTTCTTTGACAGAAAAACTGCTACAGCATCATTGTAGATCTGGAACCTGAAGCCCCTTACTCCTGCAGTGGCAGGCTTTCTGTAGGGCAGGGAAATAAGCCAACACTTTTGCTAAAGGGAGGAAACAGCAACGATCATCAGCAAGACAGATCCACAAACTATTAAATGAAAAGTACACAGCACTTAACTGAAAGACTTCCAGAGCTCTAGGAAAACAATACCTAATGAAAACAATAGCAACTAAGAGTTCACTTGTGCAAACAACGAAAACAACTCACAGACACTGCAGGCTATGAGAAGCAAGATATCAACAGAGCTAAAAAAAAAAACTCACCTAACAAGTGCTGAGTTTCTAGCATCTACCTAGGACAGAAGTGACATAATCATTTAGACATTATAATCCTATATCAGATTTTAGACTACATTTTGCTATATTAGAAGTCACAGTCATGGGAATGAACCACTGCCAGATCTCTAGACGTTACCTTTAGGGAAGCTGTCTGTTATTTGTTAAAACACATTCTTCTAAAAGAATGCCTTCTTTTAGATTCAGACAGTTCTGCAAAAATCAAGCAGGAGCTGAGATTTAGGTAAAATTTAAAAGGTGGGCAGTTAACTTGTGGCTACAGAAGGGAAAAATGAATATAGCTTAAAAGGGACAAACTAAAAAAACAAAGAGATTGCATTACATATAAAACTATTATTTTACAAGAATATCTGTCCAAGTGCAATATTTATCATCATCAGCTAAAGCAACACAGCCTGAAGTTGGAGAAATCTATAAAACATGCCTCTTGTGATGTTTTCTAGTGGAAAATATAATTTGGCACTTGCTACAGAACGAGTTCAACATCCCTGCATCATATTATCTGTCAGCTTGATTCCTAAATTGCTACATCTGGAGAACCAGCAAGAGATCTTGTTGTTGTTCCTTGACGCAAATAATTCTACCAAAGGACTGTCAAGACACCGGTTACCACATAAGAGACTTTGGAATACAGGGATAATTCTAGGTACACTGACAAGTTCTTGCTGAGCACATTTCTCCATCAGGCAACATAGATTAAAAATGGAAAGACTTTTATTCTTCCCAATACAAGGCTCTTAAATCTTGCTTTCTTTCACTGTTTAAAAATCAGTGGGCCATATGCTGTCTTTCATGATATACACAACTATTATTAAAAGGTGAAAGCTAGAGACTCTTCTTGAAAGACTCTCTGCTCTAACCAGCAATGTTCATGACAACTCAATATATAAGTTCTCACCTTGAAATCAGCATTATATCATTTGTTATAGGATTATTGCAAATAGATATTACCATCTATCAACCAAGACTAGAAGACTGATCGACAAATCAAGCAGCTCTGAAGAAGTTCCAGAGGTTTTTTTGATACTTGCTGTCTTCATTAAGGACACTCTTTTTTATCTTCTGGAATTTTTTTTTCCTGTGAATCTTAGAATGACAAACCTCATCTAGTACTGCCTGCCTAATTTCAATGAGATTTATCTAAAGCACCTTGAAACAAACCAATAAAAATCAGCTGGCAAAATTTTGTGCTGATTAANGTGTAAAAAATTTTTGTGTAAAAAAAAAAAAAAAAAAAAAAAAAAAAAAAAAAAAAATTCTGATCTACTTAAGAAACTAGCAAATAGCCTGGCTATAATGAAGGATTTTAGTAGTTGCTTAGGCCTATAAATATGAGAATTCCTTAAATAATGGATTCCTATCAAACTCTCAGAAAACTGCAGCAGTTGATGCATTTGCAAATGCACAAAACACTACTAATACACAGGAAAAGTCAGAAGGTCAAAGGATATCAAGGCTCCAGATCAAAACAAAGCTGCACTGGTGCAGTGATCTTTCCATTTGTCCATAAACTCCAACAGCTCTATTTAATAGAAGATGAACATGATGCTCACAGTTCTACTATTATTCACATCTTCAGGTCAGGGTCCTCCAAAACAAATGGTTCAGAGTTAAGTGGGGAACCCCAGTACAAGTGTGGCCCCAGAGCCACTAGAGAAAAGGACAGAGAATCACTGTGGCAGTACAACTGCATCTCATTGTACAGCATCACACACTTAGCTTAGTTCTAATGTTCAGAGGTCTAAATCTTTCGTATCTGACAGGGTAACCAGTATGCCACACCTGAAATGCATGACAAGCTTGATAAAACAGTCCTAAAGTACAAACTGCCCATTCCATTTCATCAGCTGATATGAATAACATGTTAAAAAATACTCTTAAATATTTTACTCTCTAAATCATTAAGGAAGACGTGGCTGAAGAACAACACAACTGTAGTGCTGTAAAATTCACAGTACACGCGGGTGAATTGGCAATAAATTAAAACCAAAACTAAATTAATTCAAGATGACTCAGCTTCAGAGGTCCTTTTATTACATAATAATCTCAGCTTTCCAATCAGGAAAAAAAAAGTTGTGTTCACCAAAATCAAAGGTTTAAAAAAATCCCCCACCCAAACCAAAGAACCACTCACAAACCAAAACCAAAAAAACCCATACACACACAAAAAAAACCCTGAACCCCCAAACTCCACAAAAAAGGACACCCTTCACCAAGACTCAAGAACCAGATGACAGATAGTAAAAGTAAAATACTAATTTTTTTGTCTTTCTTAGGTGGGGATATGGAACAAAGTCCTATTCAAGCTTTTTTGTATATTAGCATTAGCAACACCGCAATTTACTTGGAAAGAAAGCTCAGTCTGACAACACCAGGCAAAGCTGACGAGCACAGTTCAGTATGAGGGTATGAGTCAATTTTCCTGAAAGAAAACAATCGTCAAAATCCACATGCAACAAAAGTGTCCCATCGAATTTGTACCACAGAACAGAATGTTCTCAAAATTATTAGAACTATTTTGGCCAAGGTTAAGAACAGGGAGGTGCTGATGTTTCTACAGTCTTGTGTTCGACCTTGTCAACAATTACAGCAAAGTCATCCAAAATCCACTGAATTCCAGAAAAGCCTGCCCTACCTACTGCATTGAAAAATCATCTCATTGAAAAAGCATAGGATACAAAGACAGGCATTTGTATCTTTTCTTTTACAAACTTTTCAACAAAATGTGAAAAAAACCACCCCATCAAACAAAGAGTAAATCACAAACCAAAACAAAACCAACCAACATGGTATTTTTACTAAAGATCATGCTTTTTGTCAAATAATAAACATGATTTGCAGCACCAAATGTAATTTCTTCATTTTACAAACAAGGAACAATTTCTACAAAATCTATAGACACACAACCATATGTAGTGTTGCAAATGGACTCAGAACTATTCTTTCTTCATTTTCAATAGAGTGAATGCAGAAAGTACTACCACAGCTTTCTCCCACTAAGCAGGAAGTACTAACAAAATCCTGATTGTTTAGTGCATTGCTTTCAGGGAATACCAGCCATTCAATCTTAGATGTAAAGACATTATCTGGCTTGGTAAAAAAATTGTAAGTGAAAAGTGAATACATCCTTGGGGATTCAACAGGCAAGCCAGCAGAATTTTCCTTCCATCAGAGTGAAGTAACTCTTTCCAAAATATTTCTTTAGTTTTAAGGTGGCAGATTTAAAAATTAAAAGCTATTATTTTACACTCAGAAGTCCACTTTGGTTGAATCAAAAACTACTACTACTAATAAATCAAGCTATGCAAAGTAAAATTAAAAATTTCAGACATTTTATATACAGAAGAAACTCATACAAGGCAATAATCCCTAATCTTCATGTAAAAATCTCACATACACACACACACTCTCTAATCCATTATAAAGATTCACTATTCAGTTTTACAAAAAGAAATCCAAAAATGCATACGATTACAGCAAATAAACAAAACCCAATGTTATCCCACCTTCTTTTTTATAATTCTGTCCTTGGTCCACTGTTTAGATTTAAGTCCAGTCTTTTTCGGTAGCCAAGATTTCCCTTTTGATGTTTTTACAATATTCTGAAGAACCATCCTTAAAATATTCTTCATGTGGACAGTTGTAAATAGCAGAGAATATAAAAATATTGTGTAAAGCTAAAACGTAATAACAGTTTCTGTGCAACAACTACAGTGAAAAACTACTTAAATGGAGTATTTTTGGTCTACTGGCACATGAATTCAGGCAGTAATGACGAGCAGTGATAAGATGTTCTAAAGAAACAAGACAGGCCACAGTTGTGACAGGAACAAGATAGGCTAGATCAAGTTTCACCTAATTAGGCAAGGTTGCAGTAGGGGAGTTCTGCTATCCTCTCGTAGTGCAATAGTAGTCTTTGTTGCTATTATAATAACGACGAACAGTAAGTATTTATCTTAAATAAATTTACATGTAAGGTTCTGTCTCAAAAGACACAGAAATTATTTTCCTGTTGAAGAGGGCAATGACAGGAGCAGAAGTCCTAAGAGCTGTCAAAAGACATTTCCACGACACATTTTCTTAAATCAAAACAATGTTTTAAATGGAACAACCAGCTTAAAAACAACAACTCCACCATGTATTTATGCCCAAAAATACTATAGTTAAGCACTACTCCATTCTTGGCAAAGTCTGTCTTCTTGTTGGACATAATTCAAGCAGCAGAGAATATAAACTGTAAACTATGTTTCTGACTGTCTCGTCATGTCAAGGGACAGCAAATGTTTATCATCATTCCTGTCAACGCTATACAGGATCAGGAGTGGGGAACAGGCAGAGCGATGGCACCAACAGTGCATTTAGCCCTTACTCTACAATTGCAGGAGCAAGCATAATTCTCCAGCCTGATCCATTCCCTTCCTAGAGCAAATGGAGAGAGGAGAGACCCAAGGGTAAAAACAAAACTGAGCCAAAACCAAACAAACCAACCCACACTATGAAAGATCAGCAGAACCAAACCTATCTCTCTCAGAGCTATGAGCCACATTTTGTGTAGCACCTTACAGTGCCACATAAGAAGAGGAAAGTATGGAGCTCTAAACTTCGCTTGTGAGCCACAGCATTTTTACTTTACCCTTCCCCACCAGCAGCAGCAGAGCAGACAAAGCAAACAAGATCCTGTATTTAAAATGCTTCAACATTCAGAATTAGTACTGTCCTCCCATAAGGCATTTTGTCACCAACAAAAACATTCTGATCCCATGCAGTATTCTTCCTTCCTCCCCAGCAGACCTGTACCATGTTGAGAGATTTATTGAGAATAACATTGGTAGAATAGTGTCAAACTTTTAAAATGCTGCAACTTAAAAAAATTAACCTGCTAGCAACTGAGAACATTTTAAACAAATGAGAACTCAAGGTTATTTCTTAAAAGGGAAGGGTTGTTTTGCTTTAGGAAGGATGGAAAAAGTCTAATCTGGTTGTTCTCCAAAACCAGATTGTATCTTGATGTGCCAGAAAAACAAACTATCACATGAATAAATATTTGAGAGGAAAAGCTGGGCCTGTTTTAACACATATTGTGCCGCTCTTTCAACTATGGTTATGGTCTGAATTCTTTTAAACTGACCCCCAAACTTATAAAAGCCTTACTTAGGAAGGCAAGACAGACATGCAGACCAGAAGTATATGGGAGGGTCAAACACTAAAGCCTGGCATCCCTATTGGATAATTGGGTTCTTTCAAAAGAAGAATAGGAACTAAAATAAACATGTGTCACTGAACTTCCCTTTCATCCTGTCATCCCTCCTGAAATAAGTGCAAACATCTGTGTGTAATTTGTTAAATCAGATAAATAATAAAACCAATACAAACACAGGGTAGCCCCTTATGCCCTATGAAAGGATCTTCTCCACACTGAGTACCTGATCCAGTGCAGGTATTTGGCTGCTTTAGAACTGATCCTGTCAGATAGGTAAATACAAATCTAGAATATATGTAGAGAGATAAGAATACCACAGCCTCTGGTTACTTAACATTATCAGCCTCAAAATCCTAAATTAAAGAAAGAAGGGAATTTTCCTCAATAAATTTCAAGAAGTTTTGAATGTTTTAAATGAAGGAGGTGAGGTACATGCAGTATTTCACTGACATACTGACATAAGTTGTTCTCCTATATTAAATGCAAAAAAACCCCACGTAAGATCCAAGAAGTGTTGCCCTGTGTGACAAAGCCCATATGTAGCAAATCTAAACACCTGCAGATTATGTAAATCCCTCAGTAGGAAAATTATTGCAGCTTGTGATCCCACTAAAGTACTTTAATATGAAGACACTCCTGATCTCTGAAAACTACGTGGAATGACGTAGGAAAAAAAGGATATAAAGGAAAATTCAAAAGTGTAATTCCCTAAAATGTATACAACTTTACATCAAATGTCTACACAAAATGGAAAATTACTGAATATAAAGCTAGAGATGAAAACTGATAGAAGTGAGCAGCTAAGAATAATACTTAGAGAAGTAATGACAAGTAAGAAGCAAAGCAAGAGTTCAGAAGGAATATAACACCATACTGCATGCAGGGTAGCAATAACTTTAAATTACAGCTTATTTGTTTTAATAACTTTCGTTTCACTTTGCCACCCTATTTTACTCTCTCACTATTGTCACTTCTCTCCTCTTGCTATATAAGCCATTTTGTAAATGCCTAATGTGCAAATGTACAATTTATTTAAACACGCTTAACTACAAATACACATGATTGCACAGAGGCTCTCTAAGCTAAGCTCTTCCATATTCGTGGAAAATTAATCCAAACAGACACCTTAATATTACATCCAGATGAAAATTAACTTCTTATAACTTGCATCCAAGATTTTAAAAAAACCAGAACACCTTGGATTTTTTCTATATATTATCTTTCTGTTTCTACAGTAGGATCAATCAAAAATCCATGGATTATACTGGGAAAAGTAAAACAAACAAACCACCCGTAAAAACAAAACCCCATCAACAGTAACAACAAAATCAATATTTTCACAGATCATTATAAATTAATAACAGTTAATGAGACAGGTACCTAGGTTTACGCATCACTTCCACTTCAGTAAACAGACAACTAAGTTTATGCATTTCTTAAACCTGTTTCACTGAGGTAAAAAACATGATGTTCCACTACACTAAGAACTGCACACTCAATAACCTACAGAGAGAATGATTTTTGGGGAGCATGTTTCCTTTTTCCCATATGAGGCTGGAGTACCTGGAAGGGATTTTACTATCTGCTCTCCAAAAGATGTTAAGAGACACAGTGGTACCCCCCTAACCCCCTAAGAAACCAGACTCTTTATTCCAGTATGACTACAGACACTTATATCAAAAAAAATACATATCTACATGGCAATATTCATATTTTTGCTTTCTTTCACATATTTGAACACATCTTGTCTCACAAGAAAACTGCATTACTTAACAAGAAGGATCACGGAAAGACTTTGGTTCCCACCTCATGTAGAGGGGAGGAAGACAAATTCAGACACATCAGAACACTCATCCCTGAGCACTGGAAGAAAAGAGGCTGTTGAAACCTCAGTGCTCGAAAAATTTCTAAATCATTGGAGAGATAATAGGAAACAGCTGACCAAAAGCTTTTTCCTGCTTGGAAAAGATAAGGGCAACTACACGCACGCTCCAGATGAAGCTTACTTGTAATTTTGTGTCAAAGCCTCTCAGTTCTTCGGAACTCAGAAAGCAAACTGAGCTTCGTATTTGGCAGCTTCAGATGACTGGGGGAAGGGAGCAGCAACAAATGGGGGTAATCCAGTAATGCCTTGAAGACTCAAATCACAAAGATTTGTCAGGTTGAATGTTATAAACACCCAGAAACACAAAAATACCATATTGGAAACATTATACAGTAAATCCTCTGATTTAGTGTGTCTTTTATGTCCCTTAAAGTGCTTTTTCAGGTTATAATTTTGAACCATAAACACAAAAATTCCTCTATCAAAATATTCTAATGGTTGGTACACATAAAAGTGAATCCAATTCAAAAGTACTTTATGTTTACCTAAAAATGAGCAAAACTAAAATAGTTGATATATAAATTAAATTATTCCAATGTAAGTATTGAATTGGGATTTCAAAAATCACACTAGGCTAAACAGAACAGTTTATAATTCGCAATTTAAATTGATTTAAACCTCCTTCACCACTTTACCTCCTATCTGTTCGACAAAAACAAATACTAGTTCTTTCCACGATCTGGGGGGAAAAAAGAAAAGGTAAAAATAAAGTACTGCAGTCAGGAATTTGGCAGGGGGAGAGCACTGCAAACAAGACTTGAAATTTACTTGTTTGCGTGTAAAGCTTGGACATGTATAGCATCTTCCCATATCCAACAAGCCCTTGCTGAAGTGTTAATAAATAACAGTAAAATGACAGCCACACTACTATTTGCACACCAAAAAAAGCTATTCATAAAAAGGACTGAGAAGATTTCCAAGTGACATGGGCTAGAATAGACTCCAATCCATGTGATACGGTTTTAAAATAATTGCATTCATCCTGACATGATCTGGAAGTGTAAAGGAGGTCAGCCATTACAGGTCTTTATTCCACAATCAGAAGTACGTGATTCAGACTTGCAGCTAAAATTGACTGAAACTTAGGTGACTTGGGACAATAAAACAGTATATAGGAAATTAAGCATCAGGCGTGCTGAGACATTCAGAGCTGCATGCAGAGATGAAGCTGCACACAGAGATGAGTTTCATAGTTTATTTTTACAAGACACTGTTTCAAGAACTCGGTCATCTCCCGAAGTGTACCTACAGTCCAACTGTTTGGTGCCTGGACAGTAATTAATCCATTCACTAGCCTGCAGAATCATTCAAAATTTCAGTTCCAAGAACTTGCATTTTAAATACATGGCAGTAAAATCTAACCACTTCTCTGTGGAGGGATCTGAATAGCAACTTTAACATTAAGAACCCAGTTTGACTACTTCAATGTATGTATTTGAATAAGTTAAGATATATAACATACCCATGTAGTATAAAAGTTACCTAGTAGGATTTGTAAGCAATGGCTTCACAGATGCTTTCTCAGATGCCCAAACAAGTTAGTTAAGCTGTCAGTGGGTAACACTTCAGTTAAATAACCACTGGTTGAACTGTTTAAACTTGTTAGGGATACTAGTTTCCTATGCTCTCCATGCATAGATATTTTCCTCCAAATTTGTCCAAACTAGGACACCATCACACGGTTTATGCTCTAGCCATCACATTATCCTCTCTACAAAACACTAACAGCCTGACGACCATTTTACAGACATCAATTATAGCATAACAACGTGAAAATATCCTCTCCTTATATTTTATCTTTTCAAAGGAAGTGATTGAGCTATCAGTAACATTTGTTAAAGACATATTATGACAAAGTTTTGCATTTAAGTAATTTGAAAACCCCTCTGGCTAAGTAGAATAAATTCAGGACAGATTTTGACCAACACCCTGGTTAAGATTTTAGAAGATAGTCAGATAGTTCAGTCATTCTGAAGCCTGTTTGTTTATAAAGTAGTAAGCATTGGCTGAGGAGGAGGAGGTAAGAAAAAAAAAGTTGAACTATGTTGAAAGTACCATTAGTATGTTGAAAGTATCACCTGCAGAGCAGCAGTAAGAATACCAACAGGTGCAGCACAGTCTTGAAACATAAATTAGACAAATTGCATTAGGAAACAGGATTAGAAAAGGATTTTCTCATGCCAAAATGCATTCAAAGTATGTCTTCTCAAATTAAACTCTACATGTTACTATAAACTAAGACTTTACCCAGCTTCTTGGAGAAACTAAAAAAAAATTTATGCAGATAAGCCTGTACTTAATGGCTGTGGTAAACCTTGCTATTCTCAAACCACTCTGTTTCTTTCCCTTTCAATACCAGAGGGCTATGCAGGCAAGACTTTTCTCCACGCATTAATGCAGCTCTGTCTACTTTTTTCATCTAATATGGGAACTCTCAACAATTCTCGGCTATTCACCTTAGTAGGTCTGGACAGACACATTCTGGATTTAAGGAGAACAAGGCTTACTGGTCTCCCAGAGTCCTACTGGCTCCCAAGAGATTAGAACACAGAATTAATCCAGATGCTAGTCAATGCCCTGTGCTTATGAGCATGGGATTTGGGACTGGAAAGATTCTGCTAGATCAGCCTAGCAGAGACCTTGGAAACTCACTGTTTACCTTGCTCTGACTTCAGAGAGCAGGGAAGTTATGCTTCTTTGCCATTTTGGACATAGATCTAGATGCTTTTGGTATGAATCCATCTCCCCATATTCATTCACCACCATGGAGTCGTTTCAGGCTACAAAATCCTAACCTAAACTGATAAAACTGATTACATCCTTCCTGCAATCTACACACTTCTGCCCTTTCTTGTGCTGGTTCCATTGCTTATCTGACCCTGCACTGAGTCAGTTTCAGTGTGCTCAGCTGGCAGAGAAGTATCCTGCGGGGGGAAAAAAAAAAAGGAAACAAAGGAATAAAAAAAAAAGTAAGGGCAAACAACTTCCTGCTGAGTTTGCAAACAGCTCAGCACAGAAACAGAAACAGACAAATACCAGAGAGAGCCAATACAAGAGAGGGGGCAGCAGGGATGCAGGACTTCAGCAACCCCTGCAGTTACATCCATTTCACCTACACAAAACTGAAGCCTCAGTTTCCTCCCCATTCTCAATTTATAAACAAAAGTTTAACCTTGCAAATGCTGAAATCCTTTTGTCAAACTTAGACATCAGGATACATGGCTTAAATACAGTGTTTGCAACATATGCAAGTTTAAATGAGATTGCTTCCTGCTGGAGTTGGAATTCCTTAAATAAAGTATTTTATAGCTACAGACTCTTCACACATAAATAGCATTCTGCTGCTAAGCAAAGCAGTGAACTGGAAACTAAAACAAAAATCTTAATTGTACTTCCACTACCAAAGAACTAGGCTAGAATGCACTGTGAATCTAGAGAATAAGGAAATAATGGGCAGAAAATAGAAGGAATGAAATACTGCAAAGTGAGGAGTGGGAAATGATGGCAGACCAGCAACTACCAGTTAAGTTTTATTGGTTTTCCGTTTTTTTTGTGTCCCAATTTTGTATTTGTTTCTCAAGATTTCCTCGAAGACCACATATTTTACCAAAAAACCAATATCCCTTACTTTTTCCCATTTCAGAGAAAATGTAAAGTGTTACTGGGTATGCAATAAAGATGTGGAAACTGGTGAAACCATAACTTATCTCTGAAGTAACAACATTACCGCACTGCAGAGACCTTTACTTTCACCTGGCTGTTCTACTCACCTGCTCAAAATACATCGCCTGGGGTAGAGCTCCACAATAAACTAAACTGAATAAACAATACTTAAAGAGAGAGATTCCACTTGCCCATCCCCTTCTCTGTTATCAATCTTAGCCAAACAGTCTGCTCCCTCCTGTACCAACACGGACAAGACAAGAGTCATAATGCAATACGCACACACATATACATGTATACACTCACATATATACACATGTACATAAATCTCTTCAGCGTTCTTTGGATACAGCTATTTTTACATTTGTTTTTAGTGAGCTGGATCAGTTTACTGAGACAAACAGTGCAGCCCATTCACAGCCAATGGTGGGAATGAGCAGCAAGGAAGAGGAAGCAGCCTCTTCCAGAGCTGCAGGAAATGGTTAACCCAGCTCATCCCTATTGTGAAACCTCAGCCCTGGAAGGAATTCAGCTGCTCCGACATCCTACTGCACCACAATGATAAACCTGCTCTCCAATACAGCACATGTACTTCTTCTAAGCATGATCTAAGAAAAATAACAGGGTGACCTAAAACCCAGGTAAAAGTGACTGAAATTTGAAGCTCAAAACATTTTTTGTTCCTCCACTAAGCAGTTCATATTCTTGCTGGTCCTTTGAGTTATTACAGAATTTACGCTTTGTCCTCCAGGTACGATTGTTGCCTTTGACACACAAATCTGCTTCTGAAGGATGGCGTTTATTATTGCACAATATAATTCTATTATTGTCTGTCATAAAAAAATTGCTTCCAGAACCTCAGAACATTGAGCACAATCCACTGATAAACTGCCTAACACATTCAAGATTATTACATGTTTTCAAGTTTAATAGATTATAATGGCAGATTTCCCAACTCCCAGGAAAATGTACCAGCCTGAAGTGTTAAAATTCGTATCTTAGAGTATTTGTTTACTTAAAAATCTTACCACAGTTTAAGAACAAATGAGACACAGGATTCAAGACTGATGGAAAAACTGTTCATAAATGCAGAAAGACTTCAAAGATATTTGGGATCACCCATTGTCATTTTTCAATTTAAGAAAAAAAAAATAAAATCTCCTTCTGCTGGGGTCTGATACAAACCCAGGAATGAACCTCCTATATCCCAGGCTAGCACATTCATTTAAGAGGTGAAGTATTTTGAGCTATCTTGTGCTAGTAATTAATGTATGGTAATACTAAGCTTTTAATTTAGACAAACACATAAGACTTGTAAATTCCAACAGTGAGTCATGAGGGAAAGGGAGCAAGATGCCTTCCCCCCCACTCCCCTAATCAGGCAATAATTTGTTTCCTTCTTCAAACCTCTAGTCTCAGTGTCTTGGCGTCAAACCACGACACTCAGCAATGATTTTTTTATTTTTAAAGATGCCTATAATTTATAAAGACAAAAAAAATTATCTAACCCCCCATGACATTTAAAAAGATAATAAACATGAGCTCTGATTTTAATACCAAGCATTAGACTTCAAATGCTTTACAAAAAAGCACTGCCTGCATTCTATCTATGGGCAACTCTTGGCAAAATGGGGGCTGTTCCACAGCTGTATGCATCTAAATATAAGTATGTGAATAAGCAAGGTTTTTCAAATAATGTATTTCATATCAAACTTGGCTTTGTTAGATAAATCAGTCTGGTGGAATGGAATTTTGTTGTCAAACAAATATTTATTTTCTCTGAAGTCTGCAATGGACAACAAACTCATATATGTTAGCATACGAGAGAGTATCCTTTCCCTCAAAATTCTCATGCATTTCAACAGACCCACACATATCTAATAAACATATTTATATATTCTGTTATCAGACTAGCATGTGAATAGTACTATTTGTTGACATGGTGAAGCTGATGAACTTATTTTTACCACAGAATAGGCCATATTCTGTCAACCTAAAAAAACCAGTGACATGATCCAAAAAAACATGAAATGGCCTTTAAGCTTTGTTGCAATAAATAACTCCATTAATAATGGCTGATAAACTTGCAAATTATTCTCTACAGTCAGTTCCGATTTATTCAGCAAACAAGGATATCAGTATTGCTGAGAACTATACAGTTCTGAATTAATCACAATATATTTTATCTCCATATCACTGGAAACTGCTCATATTAATTTAATGAAAATTCATAATGTTGATTTAAGTGTATTATAGTGACACAACTTCCTTTACAATGTATAATTATATCAGTAGCAACCTTTTGAGGGAAAGAGAACAGGGGACACTGATTTAAGAATATTTTGGTTTTAAATTATAAGCAATATAATAAACAATGCAGTCTTTGGACTTTTTGGGAAATGTTTTAGACTGAACACAGGACAAGTGTATACTCATTTTAAAACAAACAAAAAAACCCCAACCACCCAACCAAACAACAAAAAGCCCACCAAACCCCCCACTTTTTCTTAATTCACCAGCTTAATTGAAAAATAACTCCTGCAGATAGCAATCTTTGCTTTGTATTTTACCAGTCATATTATTCACCTTCATAGGTCAGGAGCTTAGATATAAATTCTCTAAACAAACATAAATTATGCATCTGTCATGGGCATCTTCAGAGAAGACTTGCAGTGTCCCACAAAATTAACTAGAAAAAAAAAATAAACCCACTAAACACTCTCTGAACTTTTCACTCTCCCTTCTATGAAAACAACCATCCCAACTACCTGATCCTACACACACAGATGTGTCCAGCAACTCTAAGCCTCACACAAAGTCCTGTAAGGTTCCTCCTAGATGGAGGAGTGACCACTGCAACCTCACTGATACTCTTAAGTGAAAGGCAAAACCAGAAAAGCTCTGCTAGGAGAACATGCAATACCAATGATTCCTCCTAAAAGACTCGATCCATCACAATTTCTTACACAGTACCCACCATAACCTGTCTTATCACTTTACTGATGGTGTACAGGCTCTACACAGTTCTATGCCTTTCATGTGGTGTTACCTCACGCTGTGAAAGAATTATACCCAAAATTAAGGCAAAAAGAGGGAAGTGTTACACACTGCTCCAACATATCAGTTCCTTATTGCATTGTATTTCTTATCAGTTCCTTATTGCATTGTATTTCTTTGTAAGTGGGAAAACAGTGCTCCTTGTAAGTGACTTTTTTCTTGCGTGCACCCTTGTGCCCAAGGAAAATGCTAATACTTGACAGAAGAGGTAATTCTGGAACTACCATCCTAGAAGAAAAAGCATTCCAAAAATGCTTTCCAAAAATAATTCCATTATTTAAGGAAAAGTTTCCAACACTCTTTCAAACACGAACTCTAAAGTATCATGAAAAAAAGTGTCTCTACTGGGGCAAATAGACAAAAATATACATAACTAGGCCCCTCCGATCAGGTTATAGATTATGTGGCTGAAAAAAGTTCTATATCCACAATATTTTTGCAAATAAATACAACTGTGGTTGTTTTAACCCAAAAGATTTCCTCTTTGAAAGGGCACCACATAGTTCCAGGTTTGCACACTTTATTCCGAGAATGCAAGAAACACTAACCTTTATTTTTCAGTGAAAAAATATCCCTATATTCAAGGCATACTTATAGGAACACTTAGCAGAGGTGATATTCAGTGTAGCATCATAAGCTCATTGTACACATAGCCCTTATGTCCCGAAGGCAATGAAAGGGTTTACAATTGACATCTCTTGTCAGCAAAGCAAAGGGAAAAAAAACAAAAAAAAAACCAACCCAGGTGAGAAAACTGTAGTCTAAATCATTAATTCTTCTTCAAGCCCATCTGTGTTCAGGACCAAGAATATAGTTATTCTGTATTTTTCAGAACAGAGCAAACAATATGAAAAAGGATAATGAATAAAATCCTTGTAAGAAAAGGATGCTGGAGAACACAGTGGTAAGTATGCCACTCACAAAAGAAACTGTAATTGATAAAAACCTCGGAGAAGTAACACTGTTCCCCATGTGAGGGGAGAAAAAAAAATCACAACACACACAAAATGAGAAAAACAGGGACTTCAGATACTACTTCACTCTTAAAAATGGTTGTACAAAATGCCAAAAAAATTACCAATCAAAAAATGGCCCAAATCAATTACTTCAAGTCTAACAACTGGGAATCTTAAGAAACTACAAAAGTTTGTTAACATTTAGTTTTAATTTGTTGATGCAAAACTATGGTGATGAACTGTTGTAACAAGTAGGTAAGTCCAGCAGTATTAAAACCTCTCCTCTTGCTATTTTATGCTTTTGCTAATTAAAGTAAAAAACTCAAAGCCTAAAATACCCACAAACAAAAACCCAATACGTTTAGGGGGAAAAAAAGCTTCCACGAATATGAAGTCAATGAATTCTGTAAGGCAAAAAGTCAGATCACTAACTTTTCCCTTCTCAGAATACAAAATATTGAGTAATAAACCTAAAACACTTGGTCCCATTCTACAGCTGTATGTTCACATTATTTTGATATTATACATTGATGAGTCCAGTAAATGGAGTTGGGTATTTTCATCCTTGTAGTCCAGCTGGGGTGAAAAACTGAAAGACTAAAGGCACTGTCACGAGTCCATTTAAATATACGTATTTATTTAAATATACATATTCCTGACTGACAGACTGTCCATAACAGCATCTAAAACGTCTTCAGAAAAATAAAATATTTATTATTTTAGGACTTGGACTCAGTAAGCTCTAATCTGCAACATTACTACCCCAGTAGCGAGGTAATTTGTTTTTATTAAAATGCATCTGTCATTTAAAAATGCTTTGAAGTGTGTTTCAAAAACATAGAAAAAAGCCTGAATCTTCAACCACCTTTCAATAAATACAAACAACTACCACATTTGAACAAGCAAGAAGGTAACACAAGACACTGGCAGAAACACTCAAGTATGTAAACAGAAACTTTTCAAAAAGTCAATCACTGCACTACCCAAGTTATGACGTTAACCTGAAATCCACACATGGGTTAGTAACTGCAAGCAAACACATTTGCTGTGACTTATCATGTCATTGGCATGCTGGGTTTTCAACAGGAATTTTATGAATGTAAAGCATAACCTAGGTTGAGATCGAAGATGAAGCTGTCACCTTGTTTTTGTTTCTACAAGCTAACATCCATAGGTTCATGGCACAAGTCTGTAACTCCATGAACTTTGCTGCTGGTTTCTAATGTGCCCAGTGCACTGCAATTCTCATCAGTATCAATAAGAGTATTTTGGCACCCAGCAGCTGGAAGTTAAAGCGCACATGATGTTAAAAAGCTTGTCATAATACCTGGCTTTTAAACACTATCTGTACTCTTGAATCTGAAATTTTACACGCAGTTTAAGCTATTTATATTCTCCTCTCAGTCATGAAACAAATTTAGAGCAATAAAATTTTGTAAAAGATATCTTTAATGTTCTCACAGAGAAACATTCTGCTGCAGTGCTTCGGCTGCAAACACTGCAGAGGAACTGTAAATAAAAAGCTAATTTCTACTGGAATTAGAGAAAACATGGGAGATACTCCATATAAGGGACTATCTCATACAGCCACATTTGCGATCAAATAGAGTTTGAAAGAAATCAACAAAAGGAATGTGATTGTTTATTGCTCCGTCCCAGAGGATCTTGTCATAAAACGAACAGTCATCAGGAACAACTCTCTTCTGACCCCTGCATCAGCTCACAGCGACAGGGGAGGGAAGCGGGGGGCAGGAAACGGACAGGGATTCTGTCACAGAAGACAATCAAGGTTGTTTGTGGGAAAATGAAAGGGTCTGTCTTCGATAAATAAGCGACGGCTCCACAAAAGCGGCAACAGGAACCGAGGAGGGAGCCAGGCTGACACGGAGCTGCCGCCTGTGCTCGCTTGACCTCGGCAGGAGGGCCGGAGCCGCCTGCCCCGGGACGGTTCAGCCCTTCCCCGCACCCAGGCGGCAAGCGATCGGGGTTTGGGTGGAAAACCCCCAAACAAACAGACACACCCCCCGCACACCCACTCACCCAAACACAGCGCACCCCCCACGCCTCACGCCGGGCCTCGGCGGCCCCCGACCTGTCACGGCCGGTGCAGCCCCCGCGGGTGGAGGGGCGGGGGCAGGTCGTGCCCCCCCACAGCCAGGGACGGCGGTGACCCGCGGCCCCACCCCCGGCGCGGAGCCCGCCGGCGTCTCCGCAGCCCCGCAGCCCTCTGCCTCGGCTGGCCGGGGCTCCACCAGGGATGACGGCGGCGCCGCGCACTCCATCCGCCGCCGGCAGCCCCGCAGGAAAAGGCGAGGCGTCCCAGCGCCCGGCAGCGCGGCGCCAGGCCGGGGAGCGACGACGCGAACTCTCCCCGTTCTCACTCACCGGCATCATCTCCGCAGCCTTCCCCGCGCCGGGACCGCCGAGCCG
>VZTI01004555.1:1322307-1370859 GCA_013397865.1 Struthidea cinerea | reverse complement strand
GCCCTGGCGGCTGTGACAGGTGCCTCCCGCGCGCCTCGCTCCGCGCAGCGGGCGGAAGGAAGAGGCGAAGGCGGCGACGGCGGCCGGGCTCCCAACCCCCTTCCTCCTCCTCCGGATCACGGCCGCCTCTCCCGCCTCCCTCCCCGGGCGCTTCCTGCTCTGCTCCGCCCGCGCCGCCCCGCCACGGGTTAACCCCCGCCACCGCCTCCTTGCCGGGGCGGGGCCGCGCGGGGAGGCGCTCCGGGGCCGCACGTGACCGCCGGGCCGGGCCGGGAATGCGGGAGCGGGACCCGCACCCGCCTTCTGTCTCCGCCGGGACCCTCTCACTCCCCCAGCGCCGTGCTGAGCGTGAGGCTCGCCCCGCCGGTTCTTCCCGATACCGGCCTCCTCCTCCTCCTCCTCCTCCCGGCGGTCTGCCCCCGGGCCGGGCCCCGGCGGGCGCCGCCTCCTCTGGGCGGGCTGCCCGGGGCCGATTGCCCCCGGGCCCGGGCGGTGGAGGAAGGGGCAGCGGCCTCGGGCGCGCTTAACCCCCGGAATGCGGGGAATGCGGGGAGGCTCCGCCCGGCCCGGCCCCGCCGCTGTAGCTGGCCCCGACCTGGTGGGCGTGCGGGGGCAGCTGGGCGGTAAGCACGGGGCTCAGTGGTCTCCCGTGCCTGTGAGCTGAGGTCGCTTCCCAACGGCTTGTCCTGGTGTAACGAAATACACCTTGGATAGCGTCATGTTTAGCGTCACCTTCCTTCCACCGTTCCTTTCTTGTGAAATCTGTCTGGTGAACAAAACTCTGCTTAGCAGCAGGAGGAGAAGGTATTTTTGTCCTCATGTCAGACTCATGAGATCTGGTCTCGTATTTGTAAGTAAGGCTCAGTTTCCTTCATTTTCTGGTCTCTCATTCTGTAGAGTTACAACAGCAAGATGAAAGTTAACAGCTTGGAAGAAGCCAAGCTCATCTAGAAGTCAAAACATCACCATATGTTAGTACTGCAACACATGCAATGTAGACAAATTTCATATTGCTGTGAGTCTTAAATCGTAATCTACAGCATACATGGACCTACCCAGTGCTTCAACTGTTTCCGAAAATGGCTGGTTTCCAGTCTTTGTTACTTTATTTGCAGAACACCGTGACAGATCTCAGCTAGGAGTGGAAAAAAATGTTAACTTGGCACGTTTTTGAGGAGCTTAGATAATGTTTGTGTAAGTCTTTCAGGGTAAGTGATAATAGCATAATAATCTCAATGTATGAGCCTGTATAGTAAGCATAACCTATTCATGTAAGATTCTGTAACAGATAATTGTGTAAATTATCTTAATATATACATGCTTGAGATTTCACTATGTATCCTTCTCAGTGCATTTGCAGGCTCTGGTGTAAGCTTTGTGACAGGTCAAAGCCTCTGCCTCTTTTATTGAAGTGGTCCTACAAGGAAAATGTATTAGCATGACAAGATAGTACTTTGCCAGTTTAACATTATTTCACAAGTACTAATTGGGGTGCTACTTGCTGGCAATCACACTAATACCATCCTCAGGTTCTTGTAGACTGTGATTCCACCTCACACATAGAGCTTCGGAAATAGGTTAGACTATGGTACTTCAAACCCCACAGAGAACTCCCAGATCTACTCAGAAGAATACTAACCCTGCAACTAGGCTGACCTGAATAAAGCAGGCTCTAAAATGCTCATAGTCATCTATCTTAAAAAATAGGGGGGAGTAATTTATTTTCATCAAATTCATATTGAACTTTAATCAACAAAATAGTAACAGTGAGTAGAAATTCACTTGTCCTCTTACTACTTATAGTAATTCTAATTTAACAAACTAGAAATTCTAAAATTCTAATTTTAACAACAAGGGAATTGCGCACCTTTTGTCACACTTGTTCTATAAAAATTACTCTTTCTCATTAACCAGGTTAATTTTCATTGCCAGTAATTCTTGAATGATGGTCTATTTTTTTTTTTCAGGAACACTTGATAGCTGACTTTTCCCTGTATTCAGTGAATAACAATAAAAAATAAAATAGAGTAAATATTATCCCACTATTACTTTTCCATTGCAACAGCAGGAATGCCCACAAAATGAAAAGTGGTAGAATATGATGTAGACAATTGCTGGGGATGCAGACACTCCTCCACGCAACTCCTCTGTTGGAACAATGGCCTGTAGTATAAAAGTTTGTCAACATTGCGTTGCTTTTGGCAGATGAAGGTTCAGCCAGTGCAGCAACCAGACAGACTGGATACCAAAGGCTAGGAGGAAATGTCTTCAAAAGGTAGAGTATGTTATTTATATGCAAGTCTGCTCCTACTCCTATTTCTGCTTCCCTTGAAAACACCACTTGCCTCATCTCTTCCCATCTCCATTTTCCTATAGAAATGAAGAAAGAAAAAAAATATTAACCAATATTTACCAACTATAAGACTTAAAATTCTATCTGCAGCATGGGAAATTATTTAACACTTCTCCCACAGAAAAATCTTTTTGGGAACCACTCTCTTAGCAGTCAAGAGACAAAGCAGCCTTATAAATTTTTTTGATTCCAACTTATAGCCAGAAATCTCTTTACTGTGGGTAGGAAAAATGGTCACTTACCATAATGGAGATTTTTTCCCCCATTGCCCAAGCATTTCCATACCAAATGCCTGGTCCAATTTTGTCAAAATTATGGTGCTTGGCCCAAGGGGCAGTGATATCTACATTTTAGTTGCCTTTCTTGGATAACTGAGGCTGCATTAATACAGTCAGGATTTGGGGAATGCCTAAGAAGATAAGGGAAGAGAATTTGGTTATGGAATCAGATAAAGCCAGAGGTACTAAACCCAAATTATTTGCTTCCAAATCCACTTCCTTTGTGAAAGGTGTTCTAATTTTGTTGACCCCTTTCTAAAGGAAAGGGTTTGTGCTTATTTGTTGGTGTAAGTATTAAAATGTTATACAAATATCCTTTATTCTCCTCTTGGTTCTTAAAAAACCCCAGCAATTCTATTTAACTTTACAAAATGAAACCACTACAGCTTAACAGACATTTATTCAACTAACAATGTATTTTAAAAAAATGAAGAATTAGTGCCTATTGGTCATGGTATGGTGAGTTTTTGAGATGTGCAGAAGTCTTACTTACCAAGAAACTTAAATTTGACTGAAATGCATAAACTGTCATTTAGTGTTTTGTTAAAACACTTGGATTTATGGGTACATAGAGAAAAATGACCAAAACATGGTGTGTATTTAACCTAGGTTTATTGGAAAATGGGTTTTTAACTACTGTTAATAAATTGCCAGGCCTCTTACTTGATCATTATTATTCTTAGGACAAGCAGAGATTCCCAAAGATACAGGTGCAAGACTAATGAAATTTTCAGGAGCACTTCTGCTGAAATTCCAAATCCTACTTGTGTTTTCTAAGTATCTTCTAGCGAGATTTTCAAATGCAGATGTTTTTAAAATTTTAAAAACTAGTATGTCTGAATCTCTCCTACTTCTCTTCTATGCATAGATGAAAGGAGGAAAATGAGCTTTCCTACCTTCTGAGATTCAAGTGTTCTCCAGTTTTGCATTCACTTGTTAAGATGCTTTTCTAGAGCACAGGAAAATGTTTTCACGCTTTGGAGGTGTCACAGGAAAATAATTTTGAATTAATGTAACACTTTTTCTTTTCATGTGGTGTTATTTTAAATAACAGATACTGCTATTTATAGCCAGCAACAGTGTCAGAGGTCAAACATTTAGGGTGGGATCCATCTTATCCGACTTTACTGGTGTAAGAGTTAGGTGTGTCATTTCAATCAGTCATTGAGGCTGCTTCTACAGATAAATAGGGATGGGGAGGGGAGAGAGGCAGTTCTGCAGGTAATTCATTCACGTCGAGATACTCATCCCACTATCTAAATCTCTTGGTCTTTGAAGGTGCCTATCTCTGTATTGATTTAAGATGGAGCCTGGATGACTAGCTCTGATTAAGGAGCAGACTTTTGGATGGCCACAGTTCAGATGGGTTCCCTCACAACTGGCAGAATAAAATCTCTAAAAGTGAGTATGGGTAGGAGCACAGGGGTTTTGTGTGTGCATTAAAAGAAAATGATGTCTCTTTGCTAAATGAATGAGTGGATTACTTTATTACAGAATACAACTCTCCTTTCAAAAATTGTATTTTGCATTTGCTGTAATGCAGGAGGAACTGGCTCTGAGTAAGTAAGCAATTTAAGAAGCTGAATGACAAAAGTACTTCTAACTTGCCAGGCAGTTAATATGGTGACTGCAGTGCAGTGCTGTGTGACAGGTGATACAAACAAAAAGACCTAAAGTTTGAAGGGGAGTTTCACACCAGAAGCCTAAAATCTTTAGTGAAGTACAGTGTAAAGTAAGAGTATATATTTAAAGGAAAGGTACATTAATTTCTTACTGTGGCCTTAAGTAGCCTTTCTTTCCAGAATCAAGCTGACTTCCTAAGGCTGCAGCAATAAAGTGTTCATACTGAACAATAGTCACAGGTTGCCATGCTTGAATTCACATACAGTCAATGCATTTCAAACCCCACCAAACCTGTTCAGAGATAAACAAACTACAAATAATAACCTAAAGGAAACACTTTGATGTCTGTTTGGTATACAGTATTTAAGACACGTGAACAGGAGAAAGATACTTTTTCATCACTGCCTTGTAATATTCTAAAGTAATGTATGCTGGACTAGGTGACTCATGACCTTGATGGTCTATAGCCCAGCATTCGGTGCATCATTCTGGGAAGTGTAACAATTAAAGCAGGAGTGAAGCATTATGTGTGTGTAGCATAGCTGTGTGCACTTCCTGGGATTTGGGTGTCTGGTATGTCATGTGTTCCAGCCCTGCATTTGGTGGATTAGAGGTAATTTCTTTAAACAATAACAGAAATTGTACACTTAATCCAATACACATGATGCACGTACTTAGTGGAAAATGCTGCAGTCTCATTGGGACCGTGTTGCTATCCACTCTTGTAAAATTATTACACTAAAAGGTATTGTTTTATATTGTAGCTACAGAAGATACAGTCCTGTAAGACAGATGACATGCCATCACCTTAAGAGATGGAAAATCTTGATCTGCTCCCCTATGACAATGAAGCCATTAACTATATGCAAAGAGATGGAGAAAACAAAAACTTTAATATCCTGGGAGAGGTTCTCTCTGCTTATACTCTTAGGCTTTATAGCCATTTGGGCTCTCTTTATAAAAATCCTTTTTAAAATTTTCGATATGCCTATGATGAGTGCAAGTATCCGAGATGAGCCAGATGATGGGTTATTAGTTGAAACATTAATTAGGAAGGGGACAGTCAATCCTTCACTCATTACTCTTCTTTTATTTATGTGCTACTGTGTTTTGAGTGTACCACTTGGTTAATATGAGGGGAAAAAGGATGGGTCATGTTTTGAGTCCAGCTATTTAATTTGTTACTGTAAGACTAAAATTGTTCTCATGTATCTCATCCATGACTTAGAGAGTTAAGTACTTAAGTGTTTTTAACAATTTCTGTATGAAGTGATCTCAAATACTTTCAGCTAAAAGCCTCATGCAGAATTCTGTGATATATGATTAGTTTTTCCCTCATGTTGCAAAAATAGTGGGTGGTTAGTCTTTGACTTTTCTATTAAGCACATCATTCCCTTGTTTTAGATGGCCAAATACTTATTTAATATAATTGAAGCCAGTCTCCTTTCTTTTCTTATGTTTACTGCTGTATCAGATGCAGGTTTGTTTTCATATTAGATTTGTTATTACTGCAGTATTCAAACTGAGTAATTCCTGATCTGAAATGTACATCTCCTACAAGAATTTGTCCTTAATTACCTTTCTTGAGGTAAATAGATCTAGTAAGAACAAACGTGAAGGGGTATCATGTAATGAAGCTTATGCTTCCTGCTGTTGTACCTGGTAATGGGTGAAGGATTGCAGCTTGGAAGGGGAGATTGGGAAAGTCTTCTGCTCAATTCTGACGTCTGGGATATACTGGAAGGTATTTTCTAGCAATTACTGACAAAGTGATGTGCAAAGGACGCTTAGAGAGGAAAACATGCCTCTGAGCATAAGAATGCTCATGTAGAGCAGGAGAAAAAAATATAAACCAAATTAAATTTGTGTATTTAAAAAAACCCTAATCTGTTTATACTTAGAATTTAAACAACCACATTATTAAGACTACACTACTGGAAATAACATTCTTTACCTTTTTCTTGTGTACGTACTCATCACAGATTTTACAGATTAGAATACCAAGGTAAGTCTCCTCTGAAAATACAGTACAGAGTATTGAATCTGTTTAAATAAAACGCCACTGCAGATGTGAAACAGGTTCTGATTTAACATACATCTCTGTGGAAAACATTTCTGCACTCTCTCACATATATACCTATATAAATACAGATACATATCTAGATATAGATATGTGTATATATAAAAACACCACCTTAAATTATCACTTTTTGGGCTTTTTGATTACCAAAAATTGTCAGAGCATGGCTGTCTTCTATACAGGTGTATACAATTTATTGTGAATCCAAGTTTTTCAGTCACAAACACGATTTATTAGTGCATTTTAATAGAAGAGCATCTGCACTCAGGTAATCTGACCAGCAGCTGTAATCTAACATTTGCAATTATGTTTTTTGCATGTTATGAAAATAATGGGTTTGTACCTTATTGATGCTTAAGGTTCATCCCTTCTGTTTCTGTAAATATTCCTTTTCCACATAAAGCAACAATGTTCTAGTCCAAGGAACATTAATGAGACAAGTTAATTCTGTCTCCAAGTGCCCTGTTTTGTAATCTTCCAGAAATACATTTCTGAATAATTTTTCTTTTTACTACTGTGATCCTACAAGATTTACTATAATTCTTAGCTACATAAACAGAAGAATGCCAACAGCAGAGGCAGATGAATTGTGTAGGGCATTGATGGAACCTTATTGAAAATGATTCAGTGAAAAGCTCTAGAAATAGTGACAGTAGAAAATGTATCACTGGTATGTGTTTAGAATCTATTTTAGGCTGACTTATTCAAAGAAGATACCATAATATGAGCTGAACCTGAGAATATTTAAAAGGCTGGAAAGGAGTGTGTTCATCACGGAGGAGTACACCCAATAATAACCTACTTGCTGAGGGATGATTAGATCCTACTTTAAAGGTTTGTCTACTGCTTATGTCTCAAATTCAAAACCAGTATTTCTATTCTGTAAATGGACAAGCTACAGCACAAGGTACTGGAATCTTTTTTCTATTTCTTCCATTTCCTATTGGAAACATTTTTTTTCTTGCCTTCTGTCTTTCTTCCTTCTAGAAAGGCCTGAGTACATGTTTAACTTACTAGCCTTAATTTAAAAAGAGGTGTGACAGCATTAATAAGAATACATAATTTGAAAGCTAAGTAAAAATATTTTTTGCAAGATTCCTTTTCTAGTTTCTAATTTCAAAAGAATTACCTAAATCAAAGTATGCTGAACAGTGTTGTCTCAGTGTTTACTTAAACCAAGAGTCAGGTCCTTTGTTAAAATCAGTATGACTCACATTCTTAGCTTACTGAAAGAAATGCAGAATTTAAATTTTAGCTAATTATTTTAAAGTGTCTAGAGATCCTAACTGAGACCAAAAGAATTTTCTTTTCAAGCTGTATGTGATATGTGGAATACAACATCAGGAGTATAAGGAGAGAATTGTAATGTCAGGTGTAAGAGAATTTAAACAAGACTATTTCTCTGTACAACTGCACTAAATTAAAAGGTATACCTGAAGCATCAAGAGTAAAGAGTCAGTAACAATGCTGAGAAGAGCATAGCTTGAGACATATATTTATCGACAAAATAAACAATAGAGTTAATTATAAAAGTGGAAGTGCTTTTGGTTAGACCTCCCCCAAAAAAGGTATCCCTCCCTGTATTCTTGGTCCTCTATCAAATGGCTGTTCACATTCTAGTCCACTTTATTAATCCCTCCTTTTTCCTCCCCTACTACTCTGCTTCTTTTCAGTTTAGTTGTTGCCATTTTGCTTGTTTACATAGCATTCCATATGAAATACCTCACAACAGCTTCTACTTCATACCTAAAGAATTCCCCCTTAATTGGAGCAATTCTTAATATTATCAAAAGCATGCTAAACACAACAGGTTAAAACAAGAAATGAAGACTACAACTAATACTGCAGAAAAAAATCTGTGTAGGCAGCAGTCACCACAGATGGGATTCATTCAGTATACAGCTCTTAGTTCTACCACCCACATAATCCCCATTATCATTTCCTAGCAAACACACTTCATTAGCTCTGAAGAAATCTCTATTGTCTCTCCCAGCAGATCACTGAAGGTACTGTCATGATATGGATATAAAAGTTAAAGGTCATATCAATTAAAAAACATTCCTTTAGGATCCTTTAGAAGGTCATAATAATGAAGCATATTTTCATTTGATGACAACGAACTATATAATTTGGTGAACCACTACCAAGTTTATCCTTTATAAGTATTCTTCCTGCTAGTATTGAGCAGTAGGATATCATTATCCAGTGGTTCTCCCTGTCCCCTATTTGTTTGTTCATTTGTCCCAATTAATTAAGAGATAGTACAAGCTCGAGAAAGCGATGTGCTGTCCCAAAGGAAGGAAGCAAGGTTCTGCCTTTGCTGGAGCACAAGCTGTCATTCCTGATTTGTATATAGGGTGGAGTTCTGCATTCTTTTTATTGCTCCGACTGTTGACGCTGATGACAGTTCTTGCAGGAGAGACAGTGCTTTGATCATGTGCGTAGCTGTGGATGAGGAGGAAACTTGTATTGCCTTATTACGAGGGACACAATGACTTAGGGAACTTGGCTGAGTCAATGCGAAGATAGAAATTCTGATTCTTCTGCCCTTTTTCTGCAAACCCCTCTCCCCGCCCCCAAACTGTTGTGCTACAATTTAGTTATAAAGCACCTTTACTGTAAACAGAATCAGATGGGTCCAAATTAAAATGGAAAAAAAACCCCAACAAGTGCTTGTTTTGTTATTTTAGAGGGGGAAAAACACGTAAAATTATGAAAAATCGCCTGATCTGATTCACAAATAGTTGTAGCAGCACAACTGTGAGGAGCAAGGCACTGTGGTGAGGGTGCAAACTCCACAAGCTGGTGTAGCTGCCAGAGTACTTGTACTGTTAAACCACAACTAAACACATCATAACACCCTTAGCAGAATTTAATTAAAACATCCAAATCATCCATTCTTGTGTTGGTCAGTTCGTCTTGAGTTAGGAGAGAGTAATTGTTTCCAAGTACTTTGCCTGCAGCAGTGGAATAAACTACACAAGATGGTCTTATTTACGAGTTTTTAATAAATTACCAAATCAGCCATGTGGCTTTATGTTCTTAAAAATATTAGCTGCTAAATGTTAGTTGCTAAAGGTCATAGAATTACAGTTTGAAGAGTTTGCTGTTCAAGCACTATCTTGTCTTATCTTGTTCCTCCATTTAATGAATTGTTAACTAACATATTTAATGCCTCGGGGAATCTCCATCTTACTATTCTTTCTTTCCTAGTAACTTTACAGATTTCCGTGAATGAAACAATAGAGGTTTCACACATTGATTTCCTCCATTTCATTTCAGGCAGCCGGTGGTGATGTCACACACAATCACCTGTGTCTAACAAGCACCTGATACTGTTCTTTCCTTAGGGACTGAAAGTACAAGACATTTGCACATACCACCTCTGTATCGGCATTTGTACTCCAAACAGTGGATTGCTATCATGACTCAGATAAACAGAAGACTGGTTCAGCTGTTTTAGTTACTTTGGATCATTTCCTGCAGCTTTACTCATCCTCCCAATTAACATGAATACACATTTGGGTTTTTTCCAAGTTAGCCATTAAGGAGGTTAAGTTGGTTGGGCCTTGTGACTAATGTTTCCTTGGCTCTGACTGTATTTTGCTGCACCCGTAGAGTATTCTATCATACTTTATTAGCATGCAGGAGAAACTCTGAGATTCCTAATTGTAGGACAGCACTTGAAATGTTCGAGAAATCCCCAAGCTCCAAAATGAGACATCCCAGTCGTAAGACCGACCCAGCATGGAGGCGCAAATACAGAAGTACTTGTACTTTAAAGAGACATCTTGCATTAGCATTGTCATTATTAATACAGTTTCCTGCTGCTGAGCTTTCATGTTCTGTATTGAGTAAAAAAAGAATCAATTACCAGTGCCACAACAAAACTTAGTCAAGAGGGTACTGCAGTAATTGGATGAGGTTCTTCAACCCCTAAAGATGTTTGTTGTTCCACTAACATGGTAAAGGCAGTAAAGAGGT
The DNA here is from genome assembly GCA_013397865.1 of Struthidea cinerea. Taxonomy (NCBI): domain Eukaryota; kingdom Metazoa; phylum Chordata; class Aves; order Passeriformes; family Corcoracidae; genus Struthidea; species Struthidea cinerea. The sequence goes on along the minus strand of VZTI01004555.1, from coordinate 1,360,541 downwards.
TTTGTCATTCCTGATGCCTTGTCACAGGCAACAGATTAAGAATGCAGTTGCTTAACTATTTCACTACATAAACTTTAAATGTAATCCTGTTTTAGAAATGTCAGCACTATAAAGAGGCAGCAGCTAAAGGGAAGCAACATGATCCATCAATGTGCAGTAAGCATATCCCTCACCAGTGTTTAGTTGTGAATCATGATGAATATTACATCCATGGATTAAAGTCCTGATCTTACATAGTCATTTGCATAGAAAATGGGTCTGTTCAGGAGCTGCGTATTGTCTGTATAGACACTTACCTGGAACAAGAAAATCTTTTTAAGTTAGCTTTAGAAATCACCTTAGCTAAATTACTAAAAAAGAAAAAAGGCACATATTCTAAAACAAGAGTATTCACTTCAAGGGTGGGTACTCCTTGAAATGTTTATCTACCTAGGGCTATGCTCCAGGTGCTAGTGCTGCAATGAAAATTGATTACTCTTTCCACACCTCACTGTATATATGAAATGGCTCTTACAATGCCTCAGTTTGCTTTCCTCTATTGTGTTTTACATTACTTCACCACAGAGGAGCAGGAAGTGTAGAGATAGTACTACAGGTGTTGCATGTTATGGGTGTGTTGAGTTCTGCTTTCGAGTCAAGCCACTGACTGAATTTCCTCCTTCTGTATGCTACAAGTAAAAAACCAAAACAAAGTATCTATTTAAACATAAACACCAGTCTGACTTCCCCTATCTTTTGTGTTAAGGATCACAAAGAAGGGAATATTTTGTAGCCTTCATAGAAATTCCTCACTGAGAAGCACCAATGAAGAACCAGTTGCATATGGCATTCAGTAAAATCTGTCATTTTTATAACCCCCACACTGCTGCCCATATGTACTTTCTTTCCCTACTAGAAAATCAAGCAAGTCAGATAGAAAGAAGTGTTGAGACTTGAAGTAGGTTAAGTTTACCTAGAAGTGCAGTTAAGTGTGCTCCAAGGGCAGGTCAGCAGAAGCTCTTCTTCCCTTCCAACCCAGGATATCAGAAGAGCATGTTGATGTACCTCAGTGCCAATGGGCTGGCTAAGGTGAAGCAAATCCTGCAGTGATTAATGGTTTTTTCCTGGTCTGTTTGCCTGAGCTCTGTAATTGAAAATTGCTAAAGCAGGTCATTTGAAGTATGTGTGGTATCTTCGGAACTATAACTTAGTGATCATAAATTTGCATTACAAATGCTCTTATAGCTCCTTACTTGGCATAAATTTTCAATCTGAACTGCTTATTAAGTATACCACAACTCACTCATCCTGTAATTACCACTGGCCTAATATCTGTTCATTTAAGTTCCATTTTCTTCTAGTTTTTATTCTCTATTCCTTTCTTTCGGATGCTTTTGATTTTATGTAAGAAAATCAAGTAGTGAGTTCTTCCGATTTCTCATTCATTCTTCTGTGGTGAGGAAACAGAGAAACGCATATAGAAATTATTAAAGAATCAGCTAAAACATATCAAGGAAAGGTGCAACAAAACTGTGGAAGGTGGAATAAATGGCAAAAATACATGAAAGACAGATGTCACCTTTTCAAATCAGTGATGCTATACTTGCCTTCTTTAAAAAAAGCTTTCAGAGAAGACTGGTAATTTTACTCTATTCAGTAGGTACAGCTATTAAGCATAAATTTTGAAGAAATTAAAGGCAACAGTGTTTGGAATGTTTACCATCAGCAGGTAAGGTTATCAAGTTCCTGAATGTTCAAATACAAAACATTTAAGCTATGGCCAGATACTGCATTCAGGAGATTGAAAAGCAAAACTTTAATCAAGCTGAAAGATTTAAGATGTTTCAGTGAAGTAGTTAAAAAGATGTACGTAAGCATTAAGTCATTAAAATGACTTAAGCCTCTTAATCTTCTCAAAGGCAGATTAGTCTAAATTTAAACAAAACATGACATTAAGTCTAGTTTTGGTTTTACACACTATGTATCCTTGGTACAGAATTCAGTATGTATAGTTCTGAACAGTGATTTTTGTAAGATAGCATATGTTCCTATAGTCTCCAAAATATACTTGCTATGGAGATCTTTCTAACAGCTATCTGCAAAAACCACTAATGACCCATCCTAATAATACATGTATTACTTCTACATTTTCAGGAAAAAGGAAAACTCTTTGAAGTCAGGTAAATGTTTGTGCTCATACCAAGTGCTGCCAGTGCATGATTTCATTATTCCCTTTAAATTTTGATATTTTTGTAAGCTCTAATGGCAAATAAAAGTTCACGTAATGTGGGAAACAGAGGAGTAAAAAGTTCTGCAGTTAATGGTGGGTTTGATTTACAACCCTGGAAGAAACTTGGGCTGGTGTAATGACAGAGATATATAAACCTTAAGCAAGAGAATTACAAACCTGGGTTTCTGTAGTTATAAGTAAGAATATGTACTGGGTGTTATGGTGGAGGGCTTTAAGTATAGTAATGTGATTTTATAGTTTAAGTTAAGAATTTAGATGTTATAATAGAAGTACATGTGTGTAAGTGACCTGACAAATTATTGGCTAAAACACAGCTGCATTGCAGTAAAAAGTATTACAGGTGATAGATCATAAAGACAAAACAAACATTTTAAGTGCTTATTGGATTAGAAACTTATAAATTGTGATGTAACCTTGAAACTCGTGACTATTCTTCGTTATTGCGACATGTTACTAAATCTCACACCTCTGAGACTGATGCCTTGTTTGTTAAGTAATAAATCGTGTATAACTGCAATAGTCCTATCTCTAAATAAGAAGTCTGACAGGTGAAAGGGCTGCCAGGAAAAAGGCGTCCCAATAATGTAATACCAATTTTCTTATACAATATGGGCAAGAACTCTTTAAAAAAATGTAAGGTTTAGAATATAATTTTTGGTACCCTTGATTACTGCACCACAAGTTGACAAAAAGCTGGGAATTAAGTCCTCATACTTGGCATCCTATTAAATAACATTTTAAAAGTAAATAGCCAAAAAAGCTATTATTAGGGGGGTAAAAAGGAATCTAATTCTATTAAGAAGTTTAGCTATAAAGATTTGGTCCCTTTTAAAGTACTGTTGAAAAAGTTTAACATGGTACTTAGAAGAACTGTAGAAGCTTATTCTAAAAATTAGGTTAACACTGCAGTCCAGCATATATTGTTCAACATCTTTAATTACTTTTTGCTCAATGGATTTATTCTTTTTCCAATTACAGCAGATGGATCAGGCACAGTTCTAGCATTAATCTCCCTATGGTTGTAACTTGCTTCATCTGCAGTAGAGATGATGAACCACCAAATTCATATTCCAAGAAGAGAAGAGATCTTTAATGATGGCCAGAACCAGAGGACTCTGAAACAAAGACACGATTTAGACTGTTCAAACAGTAAAGCAAATCAATTCAGGAATGTAGTGCAGGTCCTAGAATTGACAACTGTACTTACATCTGAGCACAAGAAATGGCTATTCAAATACAACAATAACCTCAGAATGTGTATGTAAGTAAGCTTTGCAAATATTAAAAATCCTCTTTTGCAAGTTTTAAAGCACTATTACAGTCAAACACCCATTCTTCCTTGGTTTTGTTATGGTTCTTCCATAACTGAGGTTCATTTACACTATTATTCTAAGTCTACGAGGCAGTATTTTCTCTAATTGCACATTTAAAAATGTAAATAATGTTTGCATGTACAAATTCAACTGGGAGCAAATGGGTTTTCTCTCATGGTGCGAAAAGTAAACTGAGATACAGTAGTTCATGAAAAAATAAATTCCAGTGTGATGTCGCAAGAAACTGTCCATAAATATCTACACACTACTTAATAAAGATACAAAAATACAAATCCAAACCACAAGTTTATACTTCCCAGTTTCTTGACAGCTAAAATAGCAGGTACTCTTGAAAGCATGCTGATTTAAGTAATTCCGTTAAATGGTTGTTACTATTATTTTAAAAAATTCCTTGCCCACACAGTCAAGGTGTAAAACTTCCATTCTACTCCTAAAACCTACACAAAAGACAATTTATGTGCAGATACACAGATGTTTCTAGGTTATAAAATACAACCAAAATTACTCATTTTGAAGTAGTCTTTAAACATTTCCTAAATCTGTAACTTAAGCCCCAAATTTATGTAATGTAAAATATTCTGAGCTAATTTTTACTGCACTCATTTAAAAATTACACCAAGGTATTAAGTATCTAATACTTACTATTTCCCGCTGATTTTTTGCCTGGAAAAAAAAAAAAAAAAAAAAAAAAAAAAAAAAAAAAAAAAAAAAAAAAAAAAGCTGAAGAATGACAGTTAAAAATATTTTTCCTATTTACTTTTTGCAGCTAAATTTTAATTAGTTTATTATTATTAGCTTAAACAAAAATTTTAAGTGTACAACACGTACTTTCCATGGTACATCTCTGTAAACTTTATACTGATTTTTTTAAAAGTTGTTTGTTTTTAATTAACCAAGACTCCATGTATTTAGAAATTATAATCATCAAGACTTCTACTATAATTCAAAAGAAATTTCTAAGGAATGTTACTATTTTACGTAATATATGGATGTATATACACACAATATATGGATGTAAACTGAAGTGAAATGTTTGCTTTAAAATTTTCCTTTGTATTTTACATTCCCATTGTAATTTTTCACCTAAAATACTGATTCACAGTGATCAAAAATAAAATTCTTTGTAATGAAGATAGGTGTAAGAGACTGTACAATCTCCATCCTTGGAAATACTCAAATTATGAATAAGGCAATAAACAACCTGATGTAACTTTGATCTAACTGCTTCAAGCAGTGGTTTGGACCAGGTGAGCTCAAGAGGTCCCCTCCAATCTAATTTATTCCATGTATTATTTGCAGAATTGTGCCCCAAGTGCAGAAAAGGCTACAGCTATAAAAACTATTTTTACTTCCAAATAAAGTTTAGCATACAGTTGCCATTTATACAGCTTTTTTGGCCCTCAAAACCTGACACCAGGACATCTGTCTAAGTCATGAATTAAAGTAGCATGACATGAACACAGATTTGAAACAGTCCATCATTTTGAACTCTCCATGAAATAAAGGGTTAAAGCAAAAGTTGAACTTTTTTTTCCTTCCTCTCTACCTCAACTACTCATATTTACTTAATACTCATTAAACTCAACTACTTAGATTTACTTAAGCTTGTAAGTGCAGTGTATCAGTTTTGAAATGCTACACATTATTTCGACAGAGCTAGAGAAATGCTGAGGTAATATCTCTCAGCTGTTCCCACAGCAAGGGGTTCCTTTCTCTGTAAACTTTGTCTACAACTTAAAACACTTCATTGTTCATGACAGCCAGTAAAGGGTTTGACTTGGAATTTTTTTGAACATAGCCTAAATTGATAAACAGGACCTTTAAGACACCATCAACTGTTGCACCCTTCTGCTTTAAGGGACCTGGCCCATTCAAATTTATTATTTTTATATTAGATATTCTGTTTCTTTCTCTGAGAAAGTCATCCAATGTCACCAAGTAACACACATTCTCATGTTCAGTGATGTAGATCACATTTTGAGGTGGCACCAGCCTAAAATACACTTTCACAAGTTCATGGGAAAAAACCTTTTAAAAACGATTTATTTCAAAATCTTGAGCAAGTAAGTGAGATCTGCATTTTAAAAACCAATTCCTACGTTACCTGATCTTCATAATGTAGGCACAGTTACACTGATATTTGAGTATTTTTGTTAGTGGAACCTTCTACAATGAGCATTTAAAACATCTAAATTTTTATAGTAATGACCTGGCCCTAAGTGAGAGTATTAATTTATTATTTGCTGGGTATCTTCAATGACTGATTTTTGTTAGGGGTATTCTCATCTATAAACCTGATCTATAAGGTAACAGCTAATGAAGACTGTAATGTGTAACTTACCCCCATATGAAATCTTGTAGTAGGCATAACTTGTTAATGCTATACCAACCCATATTTCTTGATACACGGTAGAGAAGTAGAATTTCATGGGTCTCATTGACTTTGGAATCATGGCCTGCACCATCTGAAAATTATAAAAAGTTTTGTCATTTAAAGTTTTGCAGCTGTATTCTTACCTGCTGGATTTTTAACATGCATACAGACACACATACACATATATATACATCTATCTTTATGTACACACACACTCCTGATACGTATCAGCAGCAGTTTACAGGTTAAAAAAAAAATCCCCAAGCATGCCAAAGTACTTATTCCAAAGCAAAGAAATGAAAATTCAGAGTTAAAGTTACAATTTATGGGCTAACACAAAAAAAAAAAAAAAAAAAAAAAAAAAAAAAAAAAAATTACAGCTGATGAAAGGGTTCAAAGACGAATCAACAGAACATTTACAGAGCAGCAATAGCTAGACTTCTCTCTGCCTATCAGTGACAGCTTTTTCCTAATGTTTGCAGATTTCCTCAGCAGGAAGTCTCATTCCAGACAAGCCAGAGAGGCTCCTTCCTTGCACCACCAATTGATCTTCCCGCCCCCACAGCTGTCTCTTCCAGCATGGTAATTTCTACTCAAAATAGCAAAATAAATGATGTTAAGCTAATGAATTCATGCTTTATCATGACTATTTGACTTTCAAAATATGCCCCAAGAGCAAGAACCCTGTCAGTGTTGGTGTTTTGTTCCTTTCCGTGCAGCTTTGCTAGACAAAGAGAAAAATTATACGAGGTTTTAAAATAAAGCTTATCCTAATTCCCATAAATGTTAGTTCACATTTGCACCACACTGCACTGAGATGCCCCATGTTCTACCGTCTTATGCACAGCACTTCACCCAATAGTCACTATTTATGCTTATTACAACCCAATAAAGTGAGCTACACACACATATAGACAGCATACGGTAAACCAGAGACCGAGGAAAGAAAAGCAGAGTTAAACTTCTCTGAGCTAATGCTCACTTACTTATCTGCCGTTACTAAATGTAAAGCACCGTTTGGCAAGCCTCAAAGAGAAGAGGAACAAGGGCAGCTAGTGTCAAAACAATTGGAAAAATCTAGGTTCTTCTTAAAGAATGAAAGCATCTTTGAGGCAATTCATGTATAATTACAGAGAAACCCACATTTATCTCTGTTTATGGACAGTCATTTCAATAATTTATTATTGGGGCAAAAGTTCCTGAAACACCTTTGTGCTTTCACCAACACTATTAAGGACACTACTCACTTAAATTTCCACTGTTTGTAGTTTCAATTGAACAGTGGACTACAATCAATCACTCTGCTATAGCAGAATACCAAGACATACTAACAAACAAGGAGACTGAACAGAACAGGAGAGCAAGATTTCCCCAACCGCTGCAAAACACAGGGAATAAGCAGTGCTGTCTCCACTTAACACCGTGCTAAAGCCCGGCAGAGACTTTTCCCCAAGGCCTGCACTGGCGCAACGTCGTTCTGACTACTTTTTTTTCCTGAAATCTACCCGGAACAACGCTGTATTTGCTGTCTCCTTGACCTCCCCGCCACAACCCCCTGCAACCCGGGGCACCTGCGGCCCGCCCGAGGCCCGACCCGCCGCACGGGCGTGGGCGGGTAACGGCAAAGTTCGAGCGCCACGGGCCGCATTCCCTCTCTCCCTTCTTCCCTTCACACCTGAACCAACGCTGCCCCCACCCGAGACACTCCGGAGCGGTGCCCGCCAGGACCCGGCCGGGGCTCGCCAGGCCCGGACCCACCGTGCCAGGGGAGCGGCGAAGGTCACACTCGGGAACGGGGACGGGTCCGGTGCCGCCGCGGGGTGCGCCGGGAACGGACGCGCGGCGAGCGGGGACAGCAGCGCCCCCTATGGCCGCGGAGGACCAGAGCGTCCCCGCACCGCGGCGGTGCCAGCCCCGCTTCCTTCAGAACCGCGGAATAGGCCAGGCGGGAAGGGACTCCAGTGAGAAACCTGGCCCAACCTCCCTGCTCAGGCAGGGTCATCCCAGAGCACATGGCACAGGATGGCATCCAGACAGTTCTTAAATATCTCGAGTGAGGGAGACTCCACACCTTCTCTGGGCAGCCTGTTCCAGTGCATGGTCACTGCACAGTAAAGTTCTTCCTCATGTTCCAGTGGAACTTCCTGGGCGTCAGTTTCTGCCAGTTGCCTCTTGTTCTATCGCTTGGCACCACCGAGAAGAGCCTGGCTCCATCCTCTTGCCACCCTCCCTTCAGATGTCTATATATACTGATGAGGTCCCCTCTCAGTTGTCTCTTCTGGAGGCTGGACAGGCCCAGCTCCCTCAGCCTTTCCTCATAAGAGAGATGCTCCAGTCCCCCAATCATCCTCTGTTGTCCTCCACTGGACCTGCTCCAGGGTCTCCACTTCCCTCTAGGACTGAGAAGCACAGAATTGGACACAAAACTCCACGTTCATCTCTCCAACGTGAGCAGAGGGGCAGGATCACCTTCTTTGACCTGCTGGCAATGTTCTTCTAATGCAGATCTTCACCTCAGTCCTGCTCCCCAAGAACAAGCACAGCAGGTGTCTCATGCCAGGACAACGCTGGGAAGGGCCTCTCACAGTCTATGCAGTGTGTCCCTTAGGGAAGAGCTTGTCCTGGAGGAGTGGGAGGCACCTGCTGGGCCATATTTAGGTCTGAGGCACCTATGTGCCTTGCAGGCTATTTCCTCCAGGTGCTGGGAAGGACAGGGTGACTGGAATTCCAGAGCTGTGCTCAGGCATTGTTCTGTGGGATGAGGGGGGGAATGACCGCCCAGGCCTCCCGTGGCTGTGAAAGAAAAGCAGAGCTCAGACCGTTTTTGTGTGTGTTAAAATGCTTTAGTGGGATCATAGACTGCGTTTACTTTCCTACTGAGGAATTTACATAATCTGCAGGTGTATAGATTTGCTACACGTGAGCTTTGTCACACAGGGCAAGACTTCTTAGATCTTACGTGGGGTTTTTTTGGACGTAATATAGGAACATAACTTATGTCGATGAAATACTATATGTACCTCACCTCTTTCGTTTAGAACTTTCTAAACCTCATTTTTGTGAGGAAAATCCCCTTCTTTAATTTAGGATTTTGAGGCTGATACATTAAGCAGACAGAGGCTGTGGTATCTTTATCTCTCTACATATACCCTAGATTTGTATTTACCTGACAGGAACAGTTTTAAAGCAGCCAAATATCTGCACTGGATCAGGTACTCAGTGTGGAGATGATAAATCCTACTAGACAAAGTAAGGGGCTACCCTGTGTTTGTATTGGTTTTATTATTTATCTGATTTAACAAATTACACACAGATGTTTGCAGTTATTTCAGAAGAGGGGATGACTTGATGAAAGGGAAATTCAAGTGACACACGTTTATTTTAGTTCCAATTCTTCTTTTGAAATTTATTCAATAGGGATGACAGGCTTTAGCGTTCGACCCTTCAGTATACTTCTGGTCTCCGTCTGTATGTCCTGCCTTTCTAAGTAAGCCTTTAAAAAGTTTTGGGGGTCGGTTTAGAGGAATTCAGCCCGCAGCCACAGGTGAATTGGCTGGGAAGGGAGGACAGATCCCAGCCGGGAGCGCTCCCGCTGGGGGCGGGGTCGGGCGGAGGGTGGGAAGGCGCGCAGGTGGTGGGAAGGGCGGTGGCGCGGGACCGCGTGCCGGGAGCCGCCATCCACCGCCATCCACCGCCATCCACCGCCATCCACCGCCATCCACCGCCATCCACCGCCATCCACCGCCATCCACCGCCATCCACCGCCATGCTGCGGAAACTCACCGAGGAGCAGAGCCGAGACTGGTTCACCATCGGCGGGGCCGTCACCGCCGTCGAGCTCCTGGGCCAGGAGGCGCGGGTCGGCCGCCCTGGCGCTTCCCCCCGCCCCCCCGCACGGGAACCACTGACGGCTGCGGGGTGAGTGCGGGGCGCTGGGCCGCTGCTCTTGATGGCCTCCCTCTCTCAGCTGTGTGCTCGTGGCTCCGGGTGTGCCGCGCATTCCCCAGAGTCAGAGCAGCCTCCTCTAGTTCCCCTACTCTGCGTGGGCCCAGGATCTGCAGTTGTTGGATTCCAGCCTAACAACCCCGGTGGCGTTTGTGGTTGATGTATTTTTGTGCGTTTAATGCCTAATGTTATTCTCTGATTTGCTGCTTAGCTCTATTGTCTTCATCATCACTAGATGTGTGACGTGTAGGGTTTGTTTTCTCTGAAGTGCATTAGCACTGGCGTGCAGCTGTACCTAGTCCTGTTGAAAAACTGTAGAACTGCATTAGACTCAGTTTATTCTGATTCAGGTGCATTAACTTAAAATTTTATCAGTGGCAAGTGACAAATGAGATTCCCGAGTTCATTGCTGTCGTGACCTAACTGAAGCATTTAAGTTACCAGAGTAAATCAAGGCAGAGGTATATTGACGTTGCTCCTTATGCATTACTCTCAGATGGCAGAGTTTACAGGCAACGAGAAGTGTATGTGTTTGCATAGCATGGTTTTCACTGGAGTCTGGATATTGAAATCCAAAAATTATTTTCCCCTTCTGAATGCTGCCTGGACTGTGGCAGTGCATACTAATCTTGGTATTTAGACCAGGTGTGGTAGTGTATCTGTGGTTGCCATAGAAAAGTGTTTTGTATGCACTTCCATATAGTAAAGTATTTTTCAAGATGAGCTGGGCATGCATGCTAGAGTGAGTGTTTTGGGTTTTATTTTTCCCTGTGTGATGCACAGCAGTAGAGGTTGCTGTATTTCAGGAACTCTCTTAAAAGGTGTACGTTGGCATCTGAGACAGCAAGATGTTATGCAAAAAGTTCATTCTGTCAGGCAGTCTGCTATTTCAGCAGAGACTGTTTAGGCTGTTGGTGTTAAAGTTACTTCTGTGAACGTGATTCCTCGCACAAAGGTGTTTGTGACTTCTCAGTCTTCATTAAGGTGACATTAACATTTCTGTAGTACTTGCAAAATGTTTGACAAGAAATTCTTGAACCCGGCTGAGCACTAAGCCACAAAAGCTATTTTGTACATTTCCTATACACAGGAGAAATGAGCAAAATTCATCAAGCCTTGTGTGCTTAGGCAGAGGCACATCTTTATTTTTGGTTGGACAGATACCTCTTTCCACTCACGAGTCTTAGCAGATAACCTAATTGTAAGTTTGACAGTTGTGTTAGTTGGGAAAAATTATTTTTACAGGTTTGGTTTTTTAATTTTTTTTTTCCGCCACATCCAAAGGGGACAGAGGCAATATGCATCCTAAGTGACCATTTATGTAAGTGTGGGCAGAATTTCTTACTGATAGCTCTAAGATCTTTGAGCATAGATGATAGGTGTATGTGTGTGCTGCCACAGAATGCGAGGAGTCTCTATGAGAAGCTATGTTTGCTTAGACATGTTTTGTTTCCGTGCGTATTTCTGTTTCACATTCTCTGCAACACAGGGAATGTGCTTACATTTAAAGAGTTTTTGCAAAACTTGAAGTCTCTAAAGGAGGTTTAGGTTCGAGTGGTTAGATGGAAAGGAAATACTTGTATTTTATTCACTGACTTGTTAAGGAAGAGTTTGAAGAGCTGAAAACAAAATAATTTCTCCTCGTTTGTTGAGGCTGCTTGTAGCATAATTGTCTATTTCTTTCAAAATTCTTTATTTGTTTCTTGGGAAAGTCAAAACCAAAATTATTCCGACTTTTTAAATGCTTATTTGTATTTATTAAATTTACTGATGGAGACTTGTCTGCCCACCATTGTTGCCTAAATTGATATGTAAGAATGCATGGGTTTAATGCCAAATCGGTAATTACAGGTGTGTTATTGCACACAAGTGTGTGTATTAAGTAATATTTTACAAAAATGTTACTGAGATTGTTTAATGGGCTGTAAAAGCCTCCTGTCTGCCTTAAAAAGAGATGTGGAATGTATTCTCTTCCTTTACAAGTGATGCCTCATTTTCCAAGGCTTTTAAGATTATTTTGTTTCCTGAACTACCTCTAGAATAGCGGTATTAATAATTGAGGTTGTTAGGGAAAGGTAATAGAAATAGAAACCACAGAAATTGTGGCTGGAATTTTGATCCTTAAATAGCTCATTGATTAACTTTTTAATTCCTTTGATTATGTTTGACTGAAAGAGAAGAAATTTAGACCCTTAAATCCTTCCTTGTTATCAACACAGTTGCGTTCACATTAAGACAGTTAAAGGCTTGTGTATGGGAAAGGTGGTTATTCTCTCTTTTATTTCCTGTATTTCATCGGTGTATGTTCACCAAGTTAGCACCTTTTTGAAGCTGACTTACTTGGCTGGGAATATTGCATGCTGTTGGCTTGACGCTTGTGCAGGTGGGAGACACTGCCGTCCTTTGGAATTACTAGCACTCACCTTTCTGTCACCAGAGTGGTTTGTGTTGGTTGCCTGCCTATTTCAGAAATATCTGCTGGCTCAGTGTACGGGATAATGTAGTTTCAGAACACCTCATGCAAATTGTGTATGGCATAAATAAAAAATACTTAAAGAAGCAGTTGTAGAGTTCTTGGACAGTGATCTCCCACAGGGTAGTGGCCTCCGGCAATCTTACTCCTGTCTGATGTAGCTGATTAGGTAAGCATAATCCTAAAAGATGGCTTGTCTCAGCTGGTGAGCTGAGGAGCAGATTTTCTTGGCAGCATGTTGCGGTAAGCCTAACAGATTTCTTTGAAATATGTTTAACATTTTTAGTTTGGTTTCTTGCTCTTACACCGTTGCTTTTTCTATGCTTTTCTGTGCTTTTTAATGAGAGTATATAACAGTTTGGTCAGGAGGAAGTGCTTGTGCTCCACATAATTACCCACATTTCAATATTTGAAAAAATGGACAAAGTGAGGCCTTAGAGGATGGCATTTTCTCAGCTGGTGGTTAATTTTTTTCCTGTACCTTCTGCAGTTCTCCTTTGCTTTCTCCTTCTCCTTTCCCCCCAAGTGTGGACACTAGAACTGGATGCAGTAGCCTGATTAAAACATGCATATAAAAGTAGGTGAGCCTTTTTGTGCATTTGCTTGGCATTGTATAGGGATTTAACATTGGATTAGCTATGATGCCTGCCTATATTTTTAAACTATTATGCAGTGACTGCCTTTTAGAATATGGCGTAGTGGATAGTCATTGTTTCTGGACTTAGAAAACTGCATTTGCTCATGATAAAGTGAAATTGAAGTGAAGTTTAGGAAGAATAAGTGAGTTGTGTCTGGGGTTATTTTGGACTTGTATTTGTTTTCCCTACCCGTTTTTGGTGATCATTAAGGTAAGTGGATCTTCCATGGTACTGGCCTTCCATTTTCCATGAACTAAAATTTGGAAGCCTCATTTTTAGAGTTTTTTTTACCTATTTTCCAATAGAAAGCTGTGAGGATACCATTTTAAGAAATAAACTTACGTGAATTGCCATTGCAGGAATCTTGCACATTTGACCTCTTAAAACCTATCTGAAACCAGCATTATGGATGTCAGTTCTCAGAGTAATACTAATTCTGCCAATGCATTTAAAATACTCAGTACCTGTTAACCTCCTTCATGTAGAAAAAATACCTGACATTTAGTACTTGGGAGAGTTTAATCACTGAGGAAAAATCTTTGAATCCAATGCTGCCCTCCTGCAGGGGTTGGATTAGAACTGCAGGAGAGTAATCTCCACCTCCTGGTGCTGCATCCGTAGGGCAGAATAAGTTTAGAATGGGTTTTGTTATTAATCCATAAACTGACAACTGACAAGTAGAGGGCAAAAAGTTCATTTCAGCTCTGAGTGCAGATACAACAAGTTTGCACATGTTTGTGAAGCTTTCTATAGTTAGTTTATGGGAAGTAGAGGGATGAGTTACTTTTGGTGTTGAACTGCAGATTTTATTATTTTAAACCTGTTGGAAATTTTTTGCTCTAGTTCTCCAGTGCTTTGTCCTTCAGGTGAATGTAGGAGTTCTCACTGTTTTATCTTCTGTGTATATTATGTTTTACTTTCCAACATGAAATGTTCTCTATATCATAAGCTTTTCAAAGGTTTTTTAAACAGTGTTTTTAAAAAGATTTAAAAGTGTTTAGTAAAAGATTGTGCCATTTGTTCATCCAATTTATGTTGCATTATTCGTAAATTTTTTCTGGAGTGGGAGATACAGCTGTGGAGCATAAGATGCCTTGGAGTTGTGTTACTAGTGTGATGAAATCTGAATGTCTTCTTCAGTATGTTTGAAGAAAATACCAGAGGAAGCAGTTTTGTTTATGAAATAGTGTATTCTGTGAATTGGGCCATGTGAGTCTTGCCCGTTTTTTCTGATCGGGCAGACAGATTAAAAGGAAATACGGAGAAGAAGAGGTTATATGAGATGTAAAAACTTGTTACATACAGTGATGGGGGAGCACAATTGGAAATGTAGCCAACTGAGTTCTGGCATATGTTTTCTTTGATTTTCTGCTCTAATTGCCTGCTGGGACTGTGGCTGCTACGTATGTGATTAATCTTGTAAAACTTTGTGAACCCACAGTGATAGATAATGGCAGCTGAAAAACATTAAACTTTGTTATGTGTAAATTGAGAATTAACACCTTGTGTGTTGGAAATTATCTGTTGACTCCTTGGATAGTCTTGAGAAGTACCATCTGATTTGATCAAAATGTTGAAAGTTTAGTGCAGAATTTGGATTTCAGAACAGCTTTCAATAAGTCAAATGGAAAATGGCTATTTGAAACTAAATAATTCAATAATTTTTTCAAGAATAGAGAGCTAGTTGTTAGATGCTGTTAAATATTTAGTGGTTTTGTTTAGTTGTCCGCTTTCACATACTTGCATGTGCAGAGTATAGTTTAGAAAAAAACTATAGAAATAGTACATGCAGCATGTTATACATTCCTTCAGTGTTTTCATGCAACTTATTCTTGAAGTTAAGAAATAATTATTCAGCTCCAAAAAGTATTTACCAGTTTATTTGATATAACTGATATTATATTAAACTGTTTCTTTTACACAGTATAAAGTTCCCATAGAGCCTAAAAGCTATGTGACAAACACAGAAGTTTTTGTCTAACACTCTGTGGATTGATGCTGTTTAAAAATATGGAAAGCAATCTTTTTTTGTTGTTTAAATACTTCTAGCTCTATATGGCTAAAAATTAAAATGCTTCAGAGTTTTTTTCAGAAACATCTACATTTTTGATTAAAAGATGGCTTCAAACACAACAGCTCTAAGAAACTATAAAGATAAAGGTGAGTTGATACTTAAAGTTACTGCATACTAGCCATTACAAAGGATTTTAATTTCTGAACTTGGAATAAAAAGGGGAGCATGTCACATTTCTTACTCCTATGTGTCTGGATGGCAACTACAAGAAAGGAATGCGGATGGCTACGTAACTTTCTGAAAGTAACACAAACCAACTTAACTTGATGGGTAGTAATAGGGTAGATTCCAGATTCTGTGAGAGAAGGTGGGAAACATGCTTTGTGTGTTTTTGTCGACATAACTTGAAACCGTGGGGATTTCATCTTTGTCCGACTTGTTGGAGCTGTCGCCATTCGCACTGAAATGTTCAGAGCAGTTTGTATTCCATGCATCTACCAGCTGCTCTGCTTGGTTTTCTCTCTCAATGGTGGTAAGAAAATCTTTTAAAACTTGCTTGAATATGTAGACTATTTCCCAGGGTAAAACATCATTTTCTGCCAAAACTTCACGAAATCTAGAAACAAACAAAAATTGAAATCTAATCATTGGCACTGAAAACTTTTCTTCTCTGCTCGTTTGGGGGTGGGGGAGGAGGAAATGACTGCATTCTGGTGTCACTTTTTCCTTGCTGCCACATTTCCCTGCTCACCTCCCCCAGAAGATTGTAAGAGGAAAAGAGCTCTAACAATGCACTGGCTGTGCTTCAGCTATTGTAGATTGAAAGCGGTTGTGATTGGGTAGGCTGGTTTTTTTTTTTTTTGGCCCATCTGGGTAACTTGATTTAAACTGACTTTGCCCTTGGGTATATTGGGCTTTAAAAGGCAAATTGACTTATTCTGTCGTTTCTATGAGTTCCCAGAAAATGTACCTAAAGTGCAGGCATAGGAGAATTTTTCTTTATAAAATGTGTGGAGGGATTTTTTTTTTTTAAATTTTTTTTTAAATTTACAGTGATTTTCTAGTTTTTAGGAGTTTTCTGGTATTGTGGCAAGGCTGGATTTCTGCATAATAGTGCATTGCATTAGTCCTTTTATTTGATTTTCAGTTACTGGGTTGCTATTTAATAAATAATAGGGATAAGTAACAGGAAAAACTGGAAGCATCAAAAGGTCATACGAGATTTCCTTTGTTTGGATTAGACCAGTCAGGAAAATCCTGATTTAAAGCTTCCTTCAAGTGCAACATATTAGAGTGAAGATGTAATTTCTAAAACACCTGTAAAAATGCGCTCCAGTTGCTGGTCATTGCTACTTTTGAAGAGCAGAGCCAAATACAAACTTCGTTTAGGTAGAGAAACATCTTACTTTTGATAGAGAGCTCAGAGTCAGGGAAATACGAAACAATTACCTGCTGAGAACAGTTCCTGTTTGGCAAGGCTGGATTTGTGAGCACAGAACTTCGAGCTGCCGTTGCTCAGTAGCTGGAATTGTTGCTTGAGGGTTTTGGTTCTTGAGCCAGTTGTAATCCATGCCAGCTTTCTGGACTTTCTGTTCATTTTCAATCTCTTGCACCAATCTTTCACGCTCTTTCAGGTGCCATTTCAACTCCCTCAATAGGGTTTTTGTAACTACTTCTGATCCAGGACATCTTGTGGGTTTGTAGGAATCAGTTTTTGACCATTTCATCCAGCCGAAAAGTGGCATTTTTAAGCTGTGAGGGGAGAGGAAGAAAATGAGTTTTGCTTGTGTCTGTCCAACTGATTAGTTCTTTTTACCTGTAGACTTCCTTCTTAGGAACTGAATGTTTGAATGAAACTTTATTAATGATCCTAAAATAGTTTGCTGTACAAAATCACCAGGCCATAATGAAATACGACAAGCCTTGCACCTTAACATTTTTCCTGTCTCTTTTCTGAGTTAACATACTATGTGAAATTTACAGCATTTGAAAGTGTATATCTGTCATCTTGGAAATATTTCATATTTTATCCTGAGAACATATATGATTTAAAAAAAAAAAACAAAAACAAAAACCACCAGGAAAAAACCCCACAAACCCCATCAAACAAGCTAACAAAAAACGCCCCCAAACCCCACAAAAAACCCAATCAAATAAGAACACTCCCTCCCAACAAAACACAAAGCCCCAAACCTCCAAAATTTGAAGTTACACATACACGTAAAAATGAAATTAATTAATTAATACTTAAGTACAGGAACTTTGCAAGATCTGGTTTTACGACGTAGGTATCAATTTTTATTTTAAATATTTTAATTAAATTATTGTTCATATAATCTGGAAACAGAAATCTGGTAGAATAGACTTTTAAATTACAGTTTGTAAGAAATCATACACACACAAGCATGCAAATTGGAATAAAATAACATAAATTACCTTTGCAGTTGTCTGTCAACAGTGTTGTTTCAGGTGAGTTTGCTTGAAGGTCTCTTATTCTAGCATATCCTGTTTGCAGGTTGTTAGTACTGCTGGAAGAAAAAAGGGATTTTTTCTCTTTTTCCTATTTTTTTTTCCCTTTACTCAAACTGTGCTCAGAAAAAATGACTTTCTGTACTGAATATGACAGTTTAAGTTTTTCTGCTTTTAAGGTTCTTTTTCATCCTCTGTACTGGAGAGAAGCAGTAATCCATTTAACCTAACATGGTCTCTCAAATACTTTCTACCAAGTCCATTAAGATCTCCTACCTTTGAATTGAGTTCTGCCGATGGCAGCAGTTTGAAAAAAGATGGTAACAATTTCAAATGCTTGTTGCTAAATCCACACAAATGTATTGTTGGCAGTGAGATGAATAATGATAGTCTGAAGCAACTCCAGACGTGCTTGTAGCTAAAGTTAAGGCTGTCGTATGATGTGATGCTTGGCTGTGCATAGCTGTAGGTCACAGTTTAGAGCTGTATTTTTATGCCCGTAGAGAGCTAAAAATAACTATGTTGCTTTTATCATCAAACTAAACTTTCAGGCCATTGAGATGCTGGAAGACTTATCTCCCATTAGAGGGGGATCAGGCTGTTCTGCTGTCATTTTTAAACAGCTAAGAATAGTTTTTCTCTAGTAAAGATCATCTAAAGCTTTTGTTAAGTGAGTGTTGACAGAAAAGATGTATTTGACAGTTGCTCAGGATTTTGTCGCTACATTAAATGCTTCTTCCACATGAATTTCATCAATCTCATGGTTCTATACTTTTTCATTACCGTGCATTGCTGTTAGCATTTTTAATTAACATTTCAAATGTGTTTAAAGAAGCCAGGCTGTAACACCTACAGTGTGCCATGAAAGACACGTTAATCTAATTAAAGGAATAGAATGATAAGGAGATGCAAATTGAGGTCAAACTGATGTAAAAAGCCCAGAATTGTCTTACCATAGACATTGCTTCTCTCTGAACTGGCTGTCAGCTGCCTGCTCCCTCTTCCCTGGATGAGTATTTTGAGCATATCCATTTTTAAGGTTCGTTCTCGGGGATGGCACTGTGCGCACTAAAGGTCGCTGAAGGAGCCATTTTCCGTTCCAGTTATCCGGTCTCTTCCTATTAATCTAAACAGTAGCCATGGTTTAAGGAATGCCACCTTTCTTCTTGCCCTTGTTCTAATGACTGCCTTTGTTCCTCTTAAGTATTTTTCATTCCTACTTTTTTCCCTCCACTGGTGTGTTGAACTGTTGGGAGAACAAAGGTTCTCTAAATTTGTTCTAGATGTCATACAACATAAAGGATGACGTGTATGGCTGTGATTAAAGCTGATACTACTTATACATTGGAAAAATTCAAATGTCAGTATTAATCCTCTTCATCTGGAAGGTTTTCACATTGCATTGTATGTGGTACTATGAAAAAGGAAGGGAGCTAGGTTTATGATGACAGAACTGTCCTGACAGATTTTCAGATGAAATTAAAATGCTCCTTGCCACCTTTACAGCACAGTTAACATGTCACCACTTTTTTCCACTGTATCAATCTGCAAGTAAACTGCTGTACAGTGTAAAACCATTATAGTGTCTTTGTAAATTAGAGATGCATACTGGAAGGTGTGCAAAGTAATTAAATGAGAAACCTACAACTTTTATTTTTCAACCTAATCTTTGGTTGCATCATTGAAGATTCAAGGCAGGATCCTGAGGCTTATATTTATCTTTCCATTGATAGGAGAGCATTGAAGCTGAAAATTTGTATTGCTTCTACTTTTGTATGCAATTCAGGTGTGTATTCAGGAAGAGATGACTGCTCATGTGGGGCTGGCACTGGAAACTGGACCTCAAAAGTAGAGCAGTAGTTTATGCAGTTTCTATCCATGGTTATCTCCTGGAAGCTTTTTTAAGAGTTAAAATTCTACCCAGCTGTCCCTAAATGTATTTGTGGAATCTGCAGTGCTGTGTCAGGGTGGAAGTTTTGCCTTGACTCAGGCTGATAGTGGGTCTGTTCCCTGAAGGCACTGTGGAGTTTGTTAGTAACTTGGTTAATAATGCCTTAGTGCCCAACTCTGTGCATCCTCAGTCAGAATAACGAGTGTTCCCTGGCGCATGTGCAGAACAGCTCCTCTAGTTGTGTGCTGGGTTTATTCTGTTACTTTCTTTTGCCCTGAATACAAATTACACATAGTTCTGTTTACTCCTTGATTTTCCAAGGTATATTTAGGGATCTGTTATTAATTCTTAATTTGTCTGAGGTGAAAGGATTGTCAGTGTGGTGTTAGTACCTGTCACGTTAAAAGAATTCCTCCAAAGGTGGTGTTTGCACCCATGGTGATGGGTGTGTTCTGGGTATGGTTTGTACTGAAGAGCTGCAACCAAACCCAGCATTGTTGGCAGAACCCTCATTTTCAAAGTGGTTTTGTTCTGCCGTGTGGGTGGTTTGGTGTGAAGGAGTGCAGGTATGGTTCTATTAACCTGAAAATATCTGGTACTCAAAATCTCATCTGCTCAAGTAATTCCTCTTTTGTCTTTTCCTGTTTGATGTCACAAATGTAAGGGGGAACTTGACTATTAAGGTGTAACTTAGAAATATTGCTTGCTTTTAAATTTTTTTAAGTTAAAATTTCTGTCAAGTTTTATGTTGAAGGCATAGCACAGCTACAGAGTAAAGATGTTTATGTACGCTTCGGACATTAATACAACAGACAGCATACAGATTTAAATAGTTGGAACTTACCACAGGGATACAGAGAATGCATGTTTTGGGGGTGCTGAATATGCCTGGATTTTGGCTTCTTTGGTGCAATAGCAAAGCATAACTCCAAAGAGCCTTAAGAATGACAGTGGGCTGGTTTTGTGAATATTTGCAGAACATTAGCATTAGAAATGAGTGAATTCTTACTTGAAAATCATCATGACTGGCTATACCATTTACTTTGAAAAGTTGTGGCTGTTCATGGCAAGATAATGCTTCTCGGCTAAAAAGAGATGACACAAGATGTTTATTTTACCCTGTCTGCTGCTTTTTGAAATACCTTGAAAGCTTTTTTTTAAAAAAGAAACCCTCACAAAGTAAAATAATGGTTTTAACACAGGAAACTTAAATATTTACATGATATGTGATTAAATAAGTTGTACATTCTGCATATGACCTTTGAACACTACAGCAATTAATAACTTACTGTAATAATGCAGAAGTCATATTCCTGAAACAAGCTTATCATGCTTGCAGAATCTGGTACTCTCACAAAGAATGAATGTTCTCTAGGGATCAGCTGTTTTTCGAAGTGTAGTGTTTTTTTATGAACAACTATTGCTCCAACTGTATTCTGGGAGAAAAAAGCTGCAAATTAAAGCCAGGTCTGAGTGCAGCAAGAGGACTTTAGTCGTAAGATGTGCCTCAGCATCACATACACAAAGTTCCTAAACTGACAACCAGGTCCTGTAATAAATAAGGCAGTCTAGTTAAACCTGGGCCTGCTGCTGTGCCTGTCTTTAAGGTCTATGAATTCAGTACTTATTTGTGCTGATGGGGTGTGCTGTTGGACAACGCTTTTTTTTTTTTTTTTTGACAAAGCCAGTTTGAGAAGAAGTTGGTGCTGAACAGCAGTTTGTTCAAAACCAGCTCCATTTCAGCAAATATTACGCTGATGTGAGCATGCAGGCGTGATGAATGGTGAGACTAGTTGGAGGAGAAGCTTCTTATTCTTTTCTTTGGAAAATTTTATGGCATCTGTACCATCTGAGATGCTATTGACTCTTGTAGTTGAAAGGGACAAGAAGTACAGCTCTCTTTATGAATGACACTCAGTGTGACACTGAGAAGTTATTATCCTAATTCTTACTTGACCGAGTGTGCTGATGGCAGGTCATAACCATTGCTACCTAGCTAACATTTCAACGCATTGGTGTAGTGTTACATGTTCCATAATTCTTTCTTACTGTCTGTTGCTAATAATCATATACTGTGTTTTGCGGCCATAGATTTTGTGTGAAGGGCTGGTGATTTTTTTGGGTTAAGCCCAGTAGACACCTAAGCACCACACAGCCCCTCACTTACCCTCTGCTCCCCCTCAGTGGAATAGGGGATGAGGAATGGAACAGAAAAAGAAAAAAAACACTTGGCTTCAATATAAAAGCTGTTTTAAGAAGTGGAACAAGAGAGAAAGAAAACAAAGTGATGCAGAGGCAGCCACGCATCACCTCTTATGGGCAGACCAGTGCCCAGCCAAGTTATGAACAATAGATGGCAAACTGAACTGAAACCCCACTCTTTTCCCTTTCTGTTGGCGGGCATGACACTAGATGCATCTCTCTGGTTTGTTTGTGTTGCCTTCCTGGTTATGCCCCCTCCCAAACCCTTGTGCACCCTCCAGCCTATTTATGGGGCCGGGGAGGGTACAGTGTGAGAAACAGTGAGGTTCTTGATGCTGTGCAAATGCTGTTCAGCAGTAGCTAAGGCATTTGTTTTCAGAAGTGCTGATTTAGTCACAATTTTAAAATCATGGAGCTGCTATGAAGAAAATAACCCTATCCCAGACAGCTCCAGAACAGTTACAAAGAAAGGTTACCAATGCTCCCATCATCTGAGCAGAGAGATTTCATAATATAATTTATACATAGCTAGCAGGTTGGATGGTTTCCTTCTGTTTAAGTGCAGTGCCACTCTTTGGGTTTAATCAGTGTTGTAGTGTATTTTTCTTTTGATTTGACAGAAAAACTTGCTCTGGCTGTTGTGGGCTGCAGACAGATGGTGAGTCTACCTCCTCTGATCACTTCAGACAGCATTTGACTACTGCTTTTGGTTTTGTAACAGTTACGAGCATAATTTGCCATAAGCCTACACAAGAGGCCTCCTGGTAAGACTCCGTGTTTGGTCCTTTGCTGTGACAGTGAACAACAGAATAATTTTCTTTTAGCGGTGTTAACTGACAGAAGCTTGAGTAAGCTATCATTGCACTTCTGGTGCTGAGATGAATAAAACCAGGATGTGTTTGAAGCTGATTTCTTCCGGTTGGACTGTGTAGCGTTAATGTCTCTGGTGCTGATGACACTTCACTAATAGGCAGGGGAGTTACAGGCATCAATTTGAAATGGAGGCTATCTTGCTTTTAATACTAATCTTCAGGAGCATTCTTATAAATTCAGAGCAAGTCTCTTACTTTCATTTTATTTTTCTCAGAGATTTATTTATTTAATCTGGATTTTACCAAGTTGGTGACCAAATGCAGAAAGGGAAGCTCATCAGCAGCTCATCTCCTAGAAGAGCCCAGTTCTTTGAAGCCCAGCAGTTCATCCCACTGACATAAAATCCCAGAGCAGAAGACAGTAAATTTGAGAATTTGGGCTGTTTCATCCTGGCATTTGTGCTTGTTATGTTTCTTGGATTTTAACTGTGGAAAAGGTGCAGAGTTATTGGTTTGATGTTTGTGAAATATTTTTGAGTTGTTGAGTTTCTGTAGTCTATCCAATTCCAAACGTTTGCATTTGAGTTTTTCAGGATTCCACAAAGTTGTTTTAGTGCTCTTGCTCCCTCTTCCCCCCCCACTCCCCAGCTAGTTTAAGATTTTAAAACAAGCAATCTGAATTATACCTGTGAGTAAGAGCAGTGCAAGCCTTTTAAAAATGCTTATATATGAAGACTTTATCACTAAATCTAGCAAATTACATTTTAGAACAGCTCTCCTACTGGGAAAAAAGCATGCACCTCACTGATTCATAGATTCTTAAAATAATATATAGTAGCTTTGTATTTTAGTTTTTAATAGGTTACATTTATTCTGAATTCTATTAATAATGTGTTTTTGTGGCTGCAACATGGCTTTTGAATGACAGTATGTGATTTCATTAGTGTATTTCTGCAGGTAGGACTGATCTTTTGTGTAGAAAACCAACTTCCAATTAAAAGGAAAGTAATTTTTAGTATGTCCTTCAGTAAACCCAGTGGAAGGTTATTTACTGTCATGGCAAATGTTCAGTTATGTAAAGTGTCACATTACTTTAGTTTCAGAAGACAAGCTTTGAAACAGTCTACTGTATATATCTTACTAAAATTGTACAGCAAAATACCGCTCTGTATGTTATAAGGCCAAGTGGTTTTTTCAAGTGATTTCCCCCTTCCCCAAAGATGTGTAAATAGGTGGACAGTTTGTGTGCGTGACAGAAGCCGTGACTTGAGGCAGTCCTTCTCTTGTCATCTGTGAAATGGGTGACACTAGTTTTATGTTCAACTTCTAGTCCCATGTGCATAGGATTTTTTGTGTTAAATGAGGCAGAACATAAATAAGTAGAAAGTACATGTATAAGAATTTTTAAAAGCGCAATCCCAGAAGACTTTGATGTTTCAGTTTTGTCTCTAAGATGGACATGTTCTAGAAGTTATATGGCCTTGAATAGGAGCTTCTACCCTAAAATTAGGTGTTTAATAGAAATTTTTTTTTGAAATTGGATAAACAAGCATCTTAATCCTTGGAATTTCATTGCATGCTTGGATATTTTCTTCATATGGTCAGGTGTGCTGCATAAGCAATGTTTATTTTATTTTTTTCAGGGAATAAGATTACATGTATCTGTTAGTTTAATAAAGCTTTTTCTAAGCATTTCTTCCAGAAACATTAACTGTGTTCAGTGTAGGCATTGTAGTTAATGTATGTCATCGGAACGGGCCAAACAAATTACCTGTCATAGTTATGGTTGAGATTGGGCTGAGATTTGTTAACTTGAATGTATGCAAAAATGCTTTGGTGGTTATTATTTCGAGCGCTCAAATACAATTATTTACTCAGTGTACTCTCTTATGGCCTTGTTGACTTATTAGAGGTCATTCTGTAGCTTGAAGAAAAGAAAGACCTTTTTCTAGCTGAATTTGTTTAAAGAAAGGCACCCTCAGTGCCTTTTTGAAAGCATTTACAATCAAATGTGTCAACAATTTTTGGTGTTAAACTGTGTTTCCCTTCTAGTGATTCCCCTGAAGTGGCAGCTTGTATTTAATTTTGTGTTTAAAAATATCTTGTTTCAATCACATGCTCAAAATTAGTTTGACTGGGCATGTGTACCAAGACAACTCATATTTCAGAAAAATGTTATAGTAGTTAAACCACATGATACGAAATGAGGAAAGAATCCTGTTACCTCATAAGACTGTGTTAATTCTTTTCCAAGCAGAGGAGTGCACCTCTTTGCCTTGACGGAAGGGGTCTTACTGGCCACTGCTTGTCAGGCTCGAAGTTCTGTCTGCTACTTCTGAGAGTGTTTCTGAAAATAAGTAGGTCTTGAAATGTACACGACTTCATGGGTAGATCTGAGGATGTAGCAAGAGTTACTTGTTGAGTGAAGTCACTGTCTGATTGTGTTAACAGCACTTTATAACTTTGTCTGTCTTTGTCCACTTGGAATGAACAGAATGTCACATAGTTGCAGGGTCAGCCATAGAAATCTGGCTGCTTTAGAGGATGAAATATGCCCTTGATATGCATAAGATCAAATTAATGTACTTTTTAAAATGAGGGGCAAGGAAGAAAAACCAGAATATCTAAAATCTCCTGCGTTTCCTTCAGTTCATGACTTGAAATTTCAGTGATTGTGTTAGTCACAAAAATGCTTTTTACTGCTTCTTGATTTGGTAGAATTTTGACTGTTTTGTATGTGCAGCTGAAAAGGCTGGAATCTGGAAAGCCTAAGGAATGGATACTGTAACATGTCAGGTGTACCACAGGCGGGTTTTCACTGTCAGGAAGAATAGAAATGGGGAAGAAATAACTGGTGTATGGAGCAGACAGGTGATTCATAAGTAGAATCCAGAAAAGTCCTTTCATTAGCATAGCCCTTTTCTAGCCAGGAACTGATTTGAATTTCTGAATCTTGTTATTCTTTTGCTGCCAACAGATTTTATTGAAAATCATTAGATTTCCACCTAAGGGAAATTTCTTTCTCCAGGTATATAGGATGATACCTCCCACTGATGGCATATTAATGATCACCTAGAAGTATTGGATCATTCTGGTGATTAGGAGAGCTCCAGAGGGCTTCATAGGGATTTCTTTCCATTTTGCTTAAAAACCCCCGTTACTCTGTAAGCTTTTAATTTTATTAATGCTGAAAAGTACAGCATTAAAACATCAATAAATGATACAGCAAAGCTTATTTTTTCGTTTCATATTCCATATGTAATTTTCCAGTTGCATATGATTTTCCTCAAGACTGGAGCCTGATTTGGTAAGTCAAGTGCACAATTTTCATTCCTAATGACTTGCTATTAAATATCTTGTTTATTCAATGTGTAGCCTGAGGTTTATTTACTGTGTGCTGTTTTCTGAAGGCAGAAAACCTAATTCTTGAAATAAAATATTCAGATATTAAAAAAAACTATATATATTCTCGCAAATGACTGAGGTCATGCTGTCCTCATTTTCCTCAAGCTGTACAGGCAAAGGTTGAAAGCAGAGAAATACATACACTTCTGGGAGCCTGTTTTGAAATGCTTAAGAGTCTTAAAATTCCAGGAGATGTAATTAATTAATAAGTTTATTTATTTATTTAGTTATTATTGTTCCTTATCTGTTCCTTAACTGATTTCAGCTACTGCTTAATACTGATGCATCTGCAAGGCCTTAACTGCAAGCAAGGTGCACAGTCCCACCTTTCCCAGCCTTAGCCCCTCAGTGGGAGTTTTCTGTTGCAGTAATTTGCTTGCTGTTGCTCGGGGCTCTGACAGTCGAACAATACCTGCTCCTGTGTGACAGCACTGACTGCTTGCACTGGATGGCTTTTCTTCTCGTGGAGAACCTGAGGACAAGTTACATTTACTGCATAACCAGGTTTTGTTTTCAGAAGATGGGTGTCCAGTGCACTCAGTGAGGCTGCAGGTTTATGGAAGTGAAAAAATAATTGGTTAGATCAGTAAAGTCTGTACGGTATGTGCATACAATGCTGCTCACGTGAGATTGTGCAGCCAAGCTTCGTTATGGTATTTTCAGCTACTGAATGCTTGACTTTGATACCATCATTGAATTTTTGGGTTTTATTTGTGTTTAATATACACTCAGTGGAATTACTTACGTTGCAAGCAGTCTGACATCCTCTGTATGAATTTTTCTATGTATTGTCTCAGATTCAGACCTTTTGAGGAGTCTTTCAAAAGGGTTTGAGTTACGCAAGTGTTGGAAGTAGGCAGCTGTTGGTCATGTAGCCATTGTGCAGGTGGATGCAACCCTGCTGAATCTTGTGTTAAGGAATACGTGAGGTCTGGGGGAAACTGCTGTAGCTCTATGCCCAAAATACTGTTAAAATTGGATCAGAAGCTATTTCCTGCTGTGTTGGCAGCAGTAGGTGATAAGTACTTAGTGTGCTGTTCTGAACTGGGCTGAGTGAATTGTCTGTAGCAGAGCCAAGCTGGCACAGAGTTTGCCTTGGCAGAGAAGGTGGGTGCTCCGTGGCATCAGAATCTTGGGAATTTCCCCCTGTTGGGGGCTGTGTGACATAGTGCAGTGTTAAAAATCTCATGTAGCTTTCAGTGTCATTGTCTTTGGAGTCAGCATTGCCTGTTTTTTGGGTCGAGAAACAAAATCTTCCACAGCACTACCCTTTCATAAAACAGAAACAGATTTGCTGTGCCTTAGTGAATTGCTGCATAGGAAAGACTTGCACAGGACCCAGTTTAAGTTAATGTGCAAAACTGTAGTTTCAACCCCTAGTTTGTATTTAAAAAAAAAAAAAACAACCACTTTTGATGTGTTCAAAAGTCTTCTGTATTTAAGTTCATCTGTGATTTAATAACCATACAGTCAATCATTGTTTACATGATTCTCCAGTGAATTTCATGTGGACATCTTCACACTGTTTATGTAGAAGAGACTTTTTAGAACCTAATTTCATTACATTTATATCATGATTAACATTTCTCGTGTGTAATAGATTTCCATAAAATTCAATGATCAGGTGATTGTGTTAATTTTTTTTCCCTGGCCACCATAATTTCTTGGCTTCAAGTCAAAATTTTACTCTTAAAAGCAGTGAGATGATTGTGTTTCTTCCTGTCTACTTCCCCTGTCCGCAGGCAATCGTGCAAGAATTACATGTACTTTCCTAATTGTGTGTGTCAAGAATTGATGAAACAGAGCTATTTTATCTTTGTGCAGAAAAAATTGTAGTCTTTCATTAGAAGAGAAATTCCTAGGTATTGAAGACTTAATGGATGATATTTTGGGGGCTCAATCTTCTTGGGTCTAAACAAAAAGATTTAATATGGCGTTTTCCTCAGGCTGGTATCTAAATGCATAGACTAATTTTTTTGTTTTTCTGAAGTTTGTTCATTGGAGTAGTTCCTGCATGACCTGGAGAACTTCCTGTATAATGCTGTTATTTCCAGAGATACCAAAGACTTGGATTAGGAAGCATTTATTGATTCATCATTTCTTTCCTCTTCAGACTGCCTATCTCAGAGAGCATTGGAACTGAATATGCTAAAAAATACAGACGAGCAGAGGAACAAGAGCTGAATGTAGCTGGAAACGATCAGCTTATCTATAAACGAGGTAAAAAAAGAAATTAAATTATTTAGTTCCTATTGTAAACTCAGATATACCTGTCCTTTTTCTCCCTGTTGTCTTTACCCTATCCCCTTCTCTAAACAAAACTGTGAATGTGTTTGTTAGCTTAGTGAGGTATGGGCATTAGTTTGTTACATATAAAGCATGGTATTAAAAAGTAAACACCTCATTCTCTGGAAACCACAATGTATAATGCTGTTGCATAGATAAATGTGCACACATCTGGCTTGTTGTATTGGTAAATGCAGATACGTGATGGAAATAAATCTACAAGAAAAAGATACAACTCACTAGAGCAAAGCCTTTGTTCTGTTTTCCCATTTCTGTTTGTATTTCTTTGTGTACTTGATTGTTGCTTTGAGCTGCCTTTAGAGAGAAATTCGATTGCACTTCTTTCCTAGGAGCTCTGGTAAAAGCACTGTAAGGCTGGCTCACTTGTCAGGGCAGCTCAGCTTCAAACTCTTTCTGTGCCTCTTAATTTCCAGATTTGTTAATGTAGCTGATTTCCTGAGAAGGACGTTTATGTTTTATCTGTCTGTGTGCCGTTCTCTTAATACTTCCTGTATACCTGTGCTGCCATACCAAAATGTCACAAATTGAGAAATGTTCTAGAAATTACTGTCTTTCAGTGCATCTGCAAATTCTCTGGCCTCTGGAACTCAGGCTGATGAAGCCACATGTGGGATCTGTCCTCAGCTGAGACGCACTAGGGGCCTTTGTCCAGTTCACCCCATGCAGTGCACCTTATCTTCTGTCCTAACCACAAAATACTGTCTCTTGTTCCCTTGACATTACATAAAATCTGTGGGAGAGGAGGTATTAAAAAGTGGAAATGGGGGAATAAAGAGACTGGAAGGAACTTCCAATGTTGTAATTCAGGAATGTGGTGTTTCCTAGTCCTTCATGTGCTTTACTAGCTAAGGAGAGACAGCAGCAAATTGATGAAGTTCTGTAGATGTTTCTTTAATAATACAGTGGTATTGATTAATGCAAGGAAATACCATACCTCATTCAGTACCTTTTACCTATTAAATCAGGATTCTGTCTAAAATAGACTAGCAACTTTAGCAGCACTAGTGGCCTTCATGACTTTGGATGGGACTGATGCTAGCAGTGTTCCTTCTGTAAAAGAAACAGGATTATAATTTAGGCATTTTAGAAAATACTTCTCTGTAGTCATCCTGGTACTTTATTTTATAAGTACCTATTTTCTCTTGGTCTACTCTAAAATATTTGTCCTTGAAATTTATACCTTCTAATATTTATTCTCGCCTTCCAGTTGTAACTTACTGAGGCAGCATCAAGTTAGCAAAGAACCTTAAAAAACCACTAAAGTATTGGCATATTGCATAATCTCTTACTATTAATCTGTTAGATATTTTCCTCAGTCCTTTGCCCCCCTTCTCCCTGTTCTGTTCTTTGTCTGTCTCATTGTCTGGAGTCTCAGTCGCTTCAGGAGCTGTTCATGCAGTGTTGATGCCTGCCTGCTCTCATCAGTGCTCCGCTCCCAGCAGTATGTGATCCAGTGGCAGACTCTAAGCAAACTGGATAGTGACAGGACTGGAACATTCCTACGGCATTCTGAGACTGAGCTGCCAAATCCCACCTAGATGTAGAATAACATAAAAACTTCAGAAAATCCTGGTTCTTACTGTTATTAGCTTTGACTTAGAGATAGACTCAGAAATACTGTGTTAGGATAGTAGGATAAAAAAGCTCAGTAAGTGAGCATAAGGATTGTACTGTTAATTTTATAGTTTATGTGTATGTTGTTCCACATTTGAGACTGCTTTTTTCTAATGTAGTGTGCTCATCATTCAGATTTCAAGAGCTTCAAGATGTTTTTGTAACTATCAGCTATATTGATCTGGAAGTGTATGTTCTCCTCAAGAACATGAGAATTGTCATAAATGATCAAGGATTTATCTAGACCAGGACCTATGAGTCGAGCTGTGTTGAATACAAATGTAGTCAAGAAATAACCTTCACAACATGGAAATGAGAAACTGATTTGCTCTGAAGGTTCTGAATTGGTATCCCTTTTGTAGCTTCTTTCTCTCAGAGTTGCTGTTCTAACTATAGGCAATATTTTCTGTGCAAATTGATAGCCTGTTTTAAGTCTTGCAGTTACTGAAACTGCTTGTGTTTGTACTGCTTGTGCCTTGTTATTTGACGAAAATTCTATCGAGTTTAAATCTTGTGCTTTCCAATTTCTTTGAAAGAGCATATGCTTTTATACTGAGAGGACAAACAGAAATGCCTGATCTGCTTCTGTGTTAGGGAAACAGATCATCAGGGAACTGCATTTAGAGTTCTGCTTCTGCAGAACATGGTAGAAATGGTACTGCTGTGAAGAGAAAGTTGAAGTGATTAAATAAAAGCAGAAGAAAATTCTTTGTCGTAACTGTTAACCAAAACAAGTAGAGCATTAGCAGTTCTTCCCTGGCCCACCAGGCTCATTTCACATTTGGTACTGGCTCTTCCAGGCTCCACACACTTTTGATTCAATGAGGTCCTAGGGTTTTGTGCAGAGAGAAACCTTCCAGAGCTGAATGTATGGGACACTTATCACTTTAACCATCTCATGGAAAATATATTTTCCAAGTTTGGGAATTTTGAACTGTACAGACTATAGCTTTGCACTTTAGAAAGTTTCTAAAATCCTTAGTTCTCTCTTTTTTTTTTTTTGCTTTAGAGGACACATGGATTTATTTTCATGGAGCTTTGTGGGTGGCAGCATTTTTTTTCTGTTCTTCGTCTTCATGATTTTCATGCCATTAAATGGACATCTTCCTGGAGGTGTTCTAGGTTCCACCTGAAGTAATTGCTACCAGAGAGAAAGAAGACATTTAAACATTGTATCTGATGTATAAGAAACTGAATTCAGAGAAGATGCATGCCAGGAGGATTAGTTGTAGGACAGATCCTCACCCCAAAACCTTTTGTATATAAAATATGTTCAAGTTAAAGAGGATTACAGTAGAGAAGTCTCACCAGACAAGTATTTTCTTAGGAATTCTCTGGATTAAACTTATCAAGGATCAGTCAGCAGCACTTTCATGTACTTGGTGTTTAATTCAGGTAGCACCATGTTTTGGGAAGTCCTTTTGCTTTTTGGCTCAGTGTGGGAGCCAGTTGTTACCTATGGCTTTCCTTTCCTATGAGCTTCCTTGCAAACTGTAATCACTTTGTGTGTTGGTAGCTCAGCAGAAGAATGATGAATGATTTAATAAGCATCTCATTTGATTCATCTGACACATACTTTCGAGTATATTGTAAGCGTCTCATTTACTTTGCTTAGTGGCAGATAGCAAGATACAGCTGTACAATCTCTTCTCCCAGAGCTGGTGAGTATAAAAATCTAATCTTATGTTAAAGGATCTCTTCAATTCAGGAAACAGGTAGCAGAGGAAGTACATCTGCTGTAATAACTGAGATACTGAAAAATTGCTCTTTCCATGGGCACTAGACTGTTTTAGTCATGGCAGTAGACATCTCTACAGGACTTCCATATTACTTGAAAAGGAAGTGAGCAGGCAAATTCTTTCCCATTACTGAGTTTTCTGTTTCTTTTGTGCACTGACTCTGGATCGAGAAATTAATATTATTTATTCTGGACTGGCATTACTGCTTCTTATACACTGAAATATTTTGCTTGTCCTAAATCAGCATGGGGGGCAGTTGCATGCTTCCTCAATTTTCTGTTTTCAGGTTGGAAGAATACTGCATTCTCTGTATGTCAGAATCCAAGGTGCAGGTTAGAGCGTGATGCCTTACAAAGGTGTGCACTGGTTGGGTCAGTTGTACTGGTCCTAATGCTTTTCAGAAAGTATAAGCAATTGAAAAAGCAGAAGTTTGTGCCTTTCTTGCTGATAATTCTGTAGACTTGTAGCTGAATTTTTAGATGCATCTGTATTGGCAGGAATGACCTGCTTTTCTGAAGACCAGTTCTCATTGGGGAATTTATTACATATTAGATACCAAAAAATCAAAAAGAAAAACCCCAAGGAAACCCAAACGTTTGAAGGTAATTACACTGTATGGTATAGAGTCCACAGTTGAATGGTTATTTAAATCAGTAGAATAACCTTGGAACTTTTCATAGGGGTGTGCATTCAAATGTTCTCTTTTGCAGCAGGTCTTCATGGTTCAGAACAACAACTTGTATGCTTAAAAAATAAAGGTGAAAGTTTTAAGGTCTTTTACGATGGTTGCTCAAGTTCCCATCCCAATTTCATTTTGGTTTTTTTTTTTTTTACTATCAGAATAGATTTCAGATGGAGTTTGTCCTCAGTTTGTTAGGGTGGGGCGTTTTCATTGCTGCTTGGGTCATGTCAGCGTTCATCTCAGGTTACCCATTTGCTGAGGCCCAAAACTGTTCTCTTTCCAGACACAAGTCTCACAGTTGTCATGGTATTAGTTCCCCAAGCAAGGTCAGTAATGTTTCTTTCAGTTTAAGCACAGAAGACCTGTCTTGAAGAGAAAAAACCCAAACCACACAGTGTTTAGTACTTGAAGCATGGTTATATGGCTGTCAGTTCTTAAACTCTGCATGGTGATTGTGGCTAACATTGAATCACCATTTACTTCTTGTATAATTTTTTTTTTCCAAACTCCTGTGCTTAGGAGAAGGTTATAAGATATTGCTGTCCTAGGACTGTTATATAAAAAGCAGTATTAAAAAAAGTTTGTTTCATCAGTGAAAAAGATTATATATACAAAACTAAATTGTTTTTCAGCAGGTACATGAATACTAGTGGCTGTTTCTTTACTTCTGGTTTGTTCCTTTGTGGTTTTTAAATAAAATTCTTAATAGAATTTTAGGTTAATGATTTCTTACTAATACGGTGGGGTTTGTACTGAATTACGAGGGTTATTATATGAATCCTACCATTTGAATTTTTGTGCCTCCCTCCTTATTTTTAAGCATTATTAAAAATCGCTACTTTCTTCTTTTAACATTTTAACATTTTGAAATTGCAGTTGTTTCTTTGAAAACCGGATAGAGGTGGGAAGGTTATGTTGCTCTAGCAGGAATCTGCTCACATTAGGATCTGTTCCCTAGGTTTCTTCCAGCGTTGGTCAAATCACACACAGCTCTGGCTGTCTGACTTGTGACATGTTTGTGCCAGAGGGAAGCCACTCAGCCTTTGTACAGTGTTGCTGTGGCAGAATGCTATATATATGAATTTTTCTGGGGAATATATTTAGAAACTTGACCAAAAGTATTTTAAAGGACAGTTAATATTCTGAAGGGATGCTGCTATCAGGTTCCGGTTTTGTTTGTGTTTAGTAGTGCTAAGTAGATCCTTGTGCAGCGATCACCTTTCACTGTTGCATTACAGAGTCCAGGTAAAAGAATTTTTCCTGTTGCAGACTGTGGCTTTAGGAGAACTGTGATTTTTAGTGCATTATTGAACTGTCATAGTAAGCTGTCCAGGTTTTGGGGCTTCATTTTAGTGTTAGAGTAACTTAATTTGTATTCCTTGACACTTTGAGACAATTTGGAGGCTTGGAACACATTGAAATATGGCACAGAGATAAGATGCTGTTCTGCCTGCTTCTGCTTCACTGCTGTGTGATAATTGTTAGAACCTTTCCAAAGAAAGGGAGCTGTAACTGCAGCCAAGTATTTAGGCTGTAGCCTTTATTTTAAAGTAATTATTGCCTTTGTAAAAAGAATAATAGAGTTCTGTCTAGCTACTGTATTTCTTAGAGAAATAATGACATAAAAAGAAGTATAAGGTTTTACCACCTGTATGTAAGTATCCATTTCACCATAATACCTGGTGAAACCCGTTTGAAATGGAAAGCATTTCCACTTTTGATTTCATTATGCTGTGGGTTTTTTAGCTGAATTGTTTAATTGTAACTTGCAGAATTGTTGTTTACCACGGCTTTGTCCAGGTTTTCCCCTTCTACACCTTCAGACCTGTTTTTTTGTTTTTCATGGTCAAACCAACTGCAGACTTCTGAGCAGAAACTCATGCTGGCACTGAAAGGTTTTTATCCTGTATTACCCAGTGACAATGGGGACTGACTCCTGCCAAGAGACTGCAGAGTGTAGTATCACACTGAAAGGTTATCATGGTGCTAAAACCAGATTTATTTTAATTGCTAAGTGGTAGAAATATAATGGTCTTCCTGTCAATAAATGGGTTATTTTGTACTGTGGATCCAATAGACTTCAAGGGAAACAACACATGTACATGAATAAGGCATATTTTTTCAGTATTGTAAAAAATTCTTAGGTGTACAGGTAGAATTGGCAGTTGTAATGCAAACGGAAAAAATCCAGTTTTTTAAATTAAGAGAAAAGCGTATAGAGTTGTATACATCCTTTACTCTGATGGTGGTTTGCACATAGAAGCAGTGTTTTTCAGAGTTGCTTCCAGTAAAACAGCAGTCGCATAAACACAAAATATCTTCAATCTACTAATATTAAAAAATATTAATTCTATTAATACTTAAAGTATGCAGTTCACATTTTAGAGAAGTTAGGTTTCCAAATACTGTTGTCATAATCTCCTGCTGGTCTTTCCCTTTCTCTATTGAAATAAGTTACTCTTGGTTATTTTTGTGCCTAGGTACTTCATTGTCTCAGTGTGAATCAAGTGATTCAACTTCTATACCAATAAGTGTGTGTAAATATTTGGATATGCCTACAGCCAAACACAGGGAAAAGGTAATGTCAGTGTGCTTTCTCTCATGGAATAAATCTGAAAATAATGTTTTGTTGTGGCTTTGGGGTGGGTTGTTTGTTTTTGTTATTGTTGTTTTTTAAAAGGAAGCCTCTGTTCCTGTTTTAAACGCTGTACAAAACTTTCGAGTTTTTTACTAAACCATTGCATAAGATTTCTTAGAGGAAGAAACATTGCTGTTAAACTTTCTGTTTATAGGTATTCATGTAGAACATGTATGTGAGTGTGTGCACATATTCTTTTCTGTGATCTTCTAATGTGTTTTAGGAGTACAGTTATCTCCAGATGCCTGCAAGATGATAGAAAAGATGGCACAGTGTTTTAGAGAAACTTGCTTTGTGGCCTGGAAGCTGTTGGTATTTCAAATCTGTTTGAAACCCTGTTTTGAGTTGTTCTGTAGACTTACGAGTTTCCTTGAAAAATTGTTTCAGATAGTGTCTTTGATACAGAACAATTCAGTTGTGATTGTAGAAGGAGCGACTGGCAGTGGAAAGAGCACACAGATTCCACAATATATTTTGGATTATTGCATGAACCAGTCTATGCCCTGCAACATTGCTGTTACCCAGCCTCGGAAAATTAGTGCCAGCAGCCTTGCCAGGTGGATTAGCAAGGAGCGATCATGGACACTAGGTGGATTTGTAGGATACCAGGTATGAGGAAACTCCAAATTGTGTTTTAAAATGCATTAAAAAGTACTGTGTATTCTTTCTTGATTGCTTGTAAGCATATCTAGCATACTGAAGAAACATTAGAGAATCTGCTTTTTAAGTGGAATTGCTGTTTTTTATCTGTCTCCCGCTAAATGCTTGTGATTAAATCAACTTGTAAATTTGAACAGATATAAATCCTGGTGGCACTCCCAGCAGAAGTATTTGTCTGCATTGGACACATCTACATTATTAATCACTGGAATTCTTGCAGGAGAACTATATTCTGTCATTTTTCCTTTAAACTCCTTGAGTAACACATTTTATCTGTTTGACTTCACTACATTTACCTGTCAGCTCTGTCAAAACTTTCATGCATTTATGACTAGGTTGTTTTGTGAATATCCTGCTGTTCCTTTTTAATGTGTGAAAAACTCGAACAAGTTTTTTTCTCTGAAATCTGTCTCCTCCTTTTGCTTTGTTCAACTCAGCTTCAAGCTCGGGTCTGTCCCTCTGTTTATAAACTTGATGCCACTTTCCTGTTTTGTCACAGGTCCTGATGCTTTGATCAGCTCCTTGTCAGTACTCACACTAAGATGCTGGGATGGTGTTTTCATTGTTAGTTGGGCAACGGCTCTCTGGATGAGCTGCTCTGGTTCCTCAGGCCAGTGCGTTCGCGCTGGTGTTTACAGTGGGAGGGATGTTCCTGAAGAGTTGTCTACTTCTGGAGTCCTTTGCTGGGACGAATATTTGCTGGGTTTTTCTTCCTCTCTGCTTCATTCTGTTTCTTCTTGCTTCTTCCTTTCTTTTTTCCACTTAGGGTAATACGTATTTGTTTGCTAACATGCATTTAGAGCTTTCTTCTTCTTAGTGGGTCTGCAGCTTCAGGTTACTTCCTAATATGCTACATGTGGTGCCATTTATGTGTGTTAGGTGTTCTTTGTTACCCTTAAATCTGAATTTGTATAGTTTTCAGGTCTGGGGGGTTTGATTTTTAACTGAGTGTGACAGTTCTTCATAGCGTGGGCTCTTCAGTGTCAGGCTTCTGCTTCATCTGTTACCCATATCTGCTTTCTTCTGTGCCACATGTTATACACGACAGCAATAACCAAAACAGCAGCGTATTATCAACATTATTCTCCTACTAAATCCCAAAACCACAGCACTGTACCTGCTACTAAGAAGAAATTAACTCTATCCCAGCCAAAACCAGGACAGTTATGTATAATGTTTTTTTTCAAAGTAGTTTCTATATAAAGCCTTTGTTGTGATTTTTGATGCCTTGAATTAGTTAGTCATAAAATTGCTAAATTGAGTCATTAGGCTAGTGAGTGTCAAAGACATAAAGTGGTGCTTCCAGACTGTCTTCAGGACAGTGTATGTGGATGTGCTGTGTTTGTTTCACCAGCACTTGTGTGAGCTGAGCAGAAACAGAGGGAAATGGTGGAGCACAGATATGTCTGCTGGGCTGATGTTAAGCTGCACATGAAAAGATGGTCACAGCTCTTCCTGCCCTGGGTAGGTTGCACCTGAGAGAGCTAAAATTACAGAAGTACTTCAGAATTCAAAAATCTGCTATTTAACATAGGGTTGTAGAACTTTCCTCTCAGGAATAAGTTGCCTGGTCTTGGTGATAACTTAAACCTCTTCCCTTTTCCTGTCCTGTAAGCAGCTACATTTTGGCCAAATCTTTTTCTTGCTCTTTATATCAGTGGCAAGAATCGTGTGTGGTTGTACCTTTAGAAGTCTGGAGAATTCTCTGTCTAAAGTCCCCAGCAAGGGATTTTGATACCTCATAAAACTTGGAAGTTTTGAATTTTGAAAAAATTTACCCCAAAGATAAACCAGTTAATTGGTTCTGGTAAGAACACTTCTGGTACAGAGACTTGTACTTGTGCAAGTTTGAGTAAATAATTTGATGGGTTTACACTGTGTTTCATTTTGGAGTTCTTTCAGATGCATGTTTCTGTAACTACATTAAATTCCTGTTTCCAGCTAGTATGTGTTTTTCTCACTGTTACTAGTTAAGTTTAGAGAATGTTTCAACGAAGGAGACGAGGTTGCTGTATATGACAACTGGAGTTCTTCTTCAGAAAATAGTTTCTGCCAGGAGCCTAACTCAGTTCACGCATATTTTCATTGATGAAGTAAGTTGTTGGAAGTAAGTTTAATTTTCATATTAAGAAAGCCTTCTCTTTTGTCTCTTACCATGCAAGAAAACAGAAATGCAGACATCCGCTTTTAAAGATGTTTTATATAAGTTGTCTAAGGTAACTGAAATAGGCTTGTCAGTGTTCCTTTGAGAAATAAGTTTAGAACTGAGGGTGGGGGGAGGGTTTTTGGGAGTGCTTAACTTTTGATACAGGTGCCTTGGAATGTTTTTTGAAATCCATCTTGTGGAATTCAAGAACCTGTCCAGCTAGGCCTGTCAGGGCCTGTCAGCTAGTTTTCACTCACTTGGATATTACAAAGTCTGTTCTTCAGATGTGTCCTGAAAAATACCTCTGTGCAAGTTCTGTCTCCTGGCTGGAGGTACAGTTCACTCATGTGGATTTCACTATTGTTGCTGTCACTTCACTAAAAAGCTAAAGAAAATACACTTGTAATTTGTGTATTTTTTACATGTGTGTATACTTATGTGGAAAGCAATATTTGACTGTTAATCATAGATGTGAAATTGTGCGGTCACAAATCAGGAGTGTAAATCACATGCAAGGTGTATGACATCTTGGGATGTAGTGATACTGAAGAGGACTTACGGGTTTGCGATTTTTGGGGGGAGGGCTTTGGAGGGGGGCTGGTTGGTTGGTTGGGGTTGGTTTTGGTTGTTTTTTTGTTTTGTTTTTTTTTTTTTTTTTTTT
>VZTI01004555.1:1310429-1322221 GCA_013397865.1 Struthidea cinerea | reverse complement strand
TTTTTTTATAAATGCTGTTTTTCATTTTTATCTTGTTACTGGTATTGTAGCTGAGAGCTACTTTAATTCTTGGATATTTGAGGATCAGAGAGACAGTACTTAGTGTACCATTAGACTATTAAAGTAACAAGGCTGTCATGACTGTACTTGAAATGGTACATTGGAAACCTGGAAAAGATTAGGCAAGTAGTTACATTTTTGTATGAAGAACTTTAGTACTTCATTCAAACAGACAAAAGGAAAAAAAAACCCAAAGCCTGAAGAATTGCATCAGTGGTCTTCGTGGAAAAGATTTGAGCACTCCAGTGTATTAACAGTGTTGGAAATCTTAATGTTTCCTTTAATAAGGAAATACAGGTTAAATGTAGATTCAAAAGTTGAACCATAAAAGGTGCATACACAGAGAGCGTTATTA
The DNA here is from genome assembly GCA_013397865.1 of Struthidea cinerea. Lineage (NCBI taxonomy): Eukaryota > Metazoa > Chordata > Aves > Passeriformes > Corcoracidae > Struthidea > Struthidea cinerea. The sequence continues at coordinate 1,321,806 of VZTI01004555.1, read as the reverse complement.
TTCCTTTAGTTTTAAAATTTACTAATTGCATGCAAAAATTAATGAGTAAGGTTTTCTGGCAGCTTACATAGGAGAATGGGTTTATGCAGAGGGTTTTAAAACTTTGTTTTCTTGGGTGCTGTAGTTTGAACTGATGCTATTGTCTTCTACCACTTGTTTCAGCAGCATTCATCTGTCAAGACTGTGTATGTGTTCTGCTTCCCCAGCCAGAATTCTAGTCCCTCCTGTTGCCATATGCCACCTTTTCCCCCACACCTACTACAGAGATTGTGACCTTGAGCCCACAGTCACTGTTTTTAATAATTGAATGTTCTCCATGACAGAATTGCAGGTCTCATCTCTCTTAGAGTTCTGCAGACATTTAGGAGCATACTTAAAGAAACTAGGACCAAAAATGTTGACATCTTACAATGAGACCTTACTGGCAGCCTGAAAGCTACCTTAGCTAAGTTTGGTTTTGTAATGGGACAGTATTGAGTATAAATCTTATCTTTATATTATGTTAGAATCGGCTAATTAGCTTCCAGGAGATGAATATTGACTTGGGAAGGCTGAACTCCAGAAAAAGCTGCTGCACTTAAAATATTTAAACTGTAATTCAAGAAAGGGTTATAGTCATAATGGGTAATGTTGGGAAGAAGTATTTGCTGAACTGTAAGGAGCAGTCAGAAGCCTGAGGTGCTAGGATCCATAAAGAACTGGGTGTAAATTAATGTTTTAGAAAGCAGTTGTGTATTTGGGTCATAGCTGGAAGCCATTGGGAATAGGCACATCTATTCAATTTGCTTAGTTTTCAGACAAACCAAAACAGTCCGTGGATCATTTGGGATCTTACCAGTACAGTTGATTTACATAGACTTCATCTGTTACTATCAACTCTAGTAGAAGCAGTGGCTATAGCTCAAGATTAATTCTTTAGTCATTATTCTAGATTTTCATAAATTAATAGTGACATGATTTTCACAAAGGGTGCTGACATGATTTTCACAAAGGGTGCTGTAGTCATCTGAAGACTGTTCTTGGGATTTCAAAGTGTTATTAACATGACTAGGCTCAAAAGGTGTGCTTTCTTTTATGAAAATGTATTGTTACTCCAAGTTACTAAAATAAAGCATAAAATTGAGTAGGAAAGTAAGAGATTATCTACAATTTAATTTTCATTAATTCATCCTCTTCTTTTTGACGATGTCTTCCAGGTGCATGAGCGTACAGAAGAAATTGATTTCTTGCTCTTGGTGACTCGTAAACTGTTGTGTACAAACTCACAGTCTGTAAAGGTGGGTTCAAACTGAATTCTGCTATTTTTTCTTGCAAGAAAATTTTTTGCGTGTCTTTTATCTATGAAGGCCCTATTTTTAAAGAATTTGCAACAAATTACTATGTTATTACTTTTTACTAAAATATTATTTAGTTTGCCACTCCTCATAAGTAAGCAAGCTAAGGGGCATTCTTTTCCTGGCTGCTGTAATGTGTTCTGAGAGACTTGGGGGTTTTTTCCCTCATGTTAAAATGCATTAGTTTCTAAAGCCTGCTTAAGGCTAAAAACCGCACGATGGATATTTGACTAGAATTACATATTGGGTATTGAGGGCAGTGCTTATCCTTGGTTAAAGTGGTAGCATTAACTCTTGGAAATAACTGAGCCTTTTTGTTTAAGTGGGACGACATATTTGAAGAAATAGCAAAAGACCAGAAATGCTGTACTGTAACTTCTGGGCAGAACTGGTAGTAAAACATGGCTGAGGTTTCTCTCTGCATGTTAGGCAATTCTGCTTTGTACTAAAGCAGAGTTTGCAGACGTTTAGCATGATGTGTTTAGTCTTTGGGGCCCCAAAGTAATGAACTCTTGAAATGAAAGAAATTAAGTACAAGTGATGGAGTTAGCTGCACGGAAAGATACTGAGTTAGCCTATTTGGGACTGCAGATATTGTCAGACTACATGTCTTTTAAGTGCTTCAGTTAATTGTTTAATGCGAATTTTTCTGTTCAAAATAGACTCCAGGTTGGCTGGTTTTGTTGCCGTTGGAAGGGAATGTGTGTTTTAATGTGCAGTCCATCACCTTGATCCAGACTTGGTCTTTAGATCTTCCAAACATGCTGTCACAGAAAGTGTCCTTTCATTTGGCACAGGTCATGGCTGTGCACTTCACATCTTTCACTTTTTATCCCTTTTCATGCTGATTTAGATTTTAGAGAAAACTCTTGTCTTTCAATTCAGAGACAGTAATGTGAAACTATTCAGCCTTTTTTAGCACTTGGCTCTGCCTACTGATAAGAGCAATAATTTGATCAAACTGAGTTGGTGAGAAGTTTGCCCTTGATGCTGATTATCTGGTTGGTTTCAATGGCAGGAATCCCTACAGGCCCTGTCGTCTTTTCTGTTAGAAAACATTCTTCTGTTAAAGGTTCCTGAAAAATTTTTCATTTTCCTCCACAGATCCATTTCAGTCTCTCAAAATTGTCACTGAAAAATTTTATTCCCTTTATATCGTTCTCTGCAGTTGTTTCTGCAGATGACAGTTTTTTAATACTGTACAAACCTGAGAGAGGCCTGTATTTGAGAGAGTGGGGAGATGTCCCTTTGAATTTTTTTTAAGTTGAAGAAGGGTGAACTCTTGATCTCACTTGCTGGCCTTTAGCAGAGTGGAATGGGCTATTCAGTTTAAATTTATATACTAAGCCCAGTGTCTCCTACTTCATCCCTTTTCAGCCCCTTTTGAAAAACTGCAGAGGAAGGGAGCTTTGATGTGGCAAATTCATGTAGAAAATGTAAGGTTCTCCTCCCATCCTCCCTGGATTCATGAAACAAAAGAGTACAAGAATCCCTATTTAAGAGAGGAAACAGCATTTTTAACTCAGTGTGGGATGAAATACATGTAAGCTGTTTATTTCCTGGTTTGAATGTTGCAGACCTCAGAAGTCACAGGTAATTCAACATCACATCAACTAACAGGAGTTAGTTGAGTGATTCTAATGTACTGTGGACAAGATCTACCTGCTGAACTATCTAAGCTATAAACTGTGCTGGGTTTTCTGGCAGATGGCTGCTGCAGATTATTACTTTTAGATCACAGAGCAGACACTGGATTGTTCTGAGGTTGATCTGACTGGGATAGGGTTGTTGAAAGAAAACCTGAGACTTAAAGAGTGGCTCTATTGGGTCAGACCAAACAGTGTAGTTTCCACAGTGACTAGTAACAGTTTTTGGTATCATCTAGGGGGTCTTTGGACATATTCATGCTGTACAAGTGGTTTTGGACTGCTTGATCTTGTCTTCTCTGATTACCCTCTATTCTGATGTGTTCATCTACCATGTTGGTGGTATGTGCTTGTTGAATTTCTGCTTTAGGAGTAAATCAAACTCTTGGTTCAGGTATGTGATCCTTCAGGCACTCTGTTAAGAATATGTCATTTCTTTCCACTTTGGAAGGATTCCATGCAGATTAGAGTCCAGATTACAAAGATTGTCTAGAAGAAGGGGTGGTTTAATATTCCTTGCCTGTAGCTGCAGATTTAGATTGGATTTTGTTTTGATAGCCTTCAGGGGCTACATTTAGCCTATTAGCCTGACATAGGTGAGCCACTCTCTGCTGAGCCATGAGGCAGTCCATGCTGTAGCAGGACAGGTTTCTTATATTTGCGGAATTACATCCTTTCAAATTTCTCCTTTCAGGATCTTGTTAGAAAACTTCATGGTTTAGCCTGCCCTCTCCATGTGTTCCTTGTGCTTTACATGTGCTTTGGAGCTGAGCACAGTGGTACGATGCCCACTTTATCACTTTGCCTTCCTGTTGTTTTGTAAGGGGGATGCTCTTGTGTTTTATGGAATTTCTGGTTTGGGTGGTGATATTTTTATCAAGAGTATGCTTTTGGTTGAACTTTCACCATATTGCCTGCCCTCGGCATCTAGCCTGAGCCATTCTCTTACAGGTGCTTACCTTTCTCCATGTGCTAGCTACGGTACCTGAAGCATTTAGTTTGATTGCCTTGTATGTACTTAGGTCACATACCTGTAGTAACCAGAATTAGACCATTTAGCATGAAGAGGAAGTGGAGATTCCCATGTAGCAGGACCATTTATGTTAAAATTAATGCTTTACGTTTGCTGTACATTTTTTTTAACAGATAATATTGATGTCTGCTTCCATCAACTCTAAAGAATTAGCTGATTACTTTGCACTTCCAGTTCATAATGGTCTGAATCCAGTCTGTGTATTTAAGGTGGAAGGCAGACCTTTTGCAGTTGAAGAATATTATCTTGATGACTTGAAGGAAATTTTTGATTTCCAGGTATTGTAAATATAATTTATTTTATTTGACTTAATAAGAAATTGGAACAATCAGTTGAATGTCATGTAATAAAATGACATATAACCACTTTTGTATTGCAATTCTAGGTAAGAATTAATAGATGATGAAACAGGAGTCTTCTTACGAGCAAACTAGATCCGTTCATGTACCAGAAATGTTTCAATAGTATGAGGCATATTGTTTGATAGTTTGCATTCAAGATGAACGATGTTAAAATGTGTGCAGAAAGGAACATAAAAAAATTTACAGATCTCTTTGAATATAGCTGGCAAAATCAGGGAATATTTCCTGGTTTGGTTCATGTTGTTATGTATCAAAGGCAGAAAGTGCTATGAAATGAGAAAACAAGCATTTATGATTTGAACTTTGATGTTATCAAGTTGGCTTCTCTATCAGCTGAGGCTTTCCTATTTTTCTTTTTTCTTTTTTTTTAAATAGTGCCTGTGATGTTATGCAGTAGTTTCAAACCTATTTCTGTTGTAACCATGTAGGCCACCATGGCAAATGTGTAATTTTGAGTAATGAAAATGGGTTAGAATAACAGATACCTCTCAGATCCCTGGAGTGCTGTGCTGGAGTACTGCTTCTCTGCTGCCTGAGGAGGGGGGTGGGTACTGGCTGAAGATGTTTGCTTTATCAATCTTTAGCTTATAAGCTGCACCAAATGTATTTTGTGTATTTTTGTGTGTAGAGCTCCTGACATTATAGCAAATATTTATGTAGACATCAGATAATGAAGGAATGAATGTAAATATGAGTTAATCTGTTTTCTGTGGTTTTATAATAGGAGTTTGTTTTACATTTGAAAAACAGCTGTGTAGGAATTCACTTGAGTGAACTCTTTCAGTATTATGGTTCAAGGCAAAATAAACAGGTTAAAGCAGAGTAGAACAAATGCACTCAGGCCTGTATTATGATACCCAGTCTAAAAATAACTGGGATGTGGGTGTAATTACTGGTCAGTTTTGATAATTCAAAACACTATTAGAATGTTATTACAATGAAGAAGATGGGGGATGCACTTAAAAAGCAGCAGTGGGGTGAACACACTGTTATTATTTAGCTTTCATCCATCAATTCTGCAGAAAATAAAATTGCAAAATAAAATAGGCAGGTAGCTTGAGAAGCCCAGAAGAAAATAATTGCTTCTGCTCTACACAGCACAGGCACTGGTTATGCCTCAACACAGGCAAGCTGAAATAAAAGGCTGTTAACTGTTGAAGTTTTAATGCGAACAGAAAAATAAACTCAATGCCTATGGCAGTTGGCCCATCAGTATTTTTACATTAGTATGGCGGCTCAGACAGATAATATGGAGGAGATTATGTAATACATGGGGTTTTGTAAAAGATTTTTGATGATCACAACAGAAAGATAACTAGGAAATTGAGTAAGAAGTTTAGTTCAGTCAAGTTGCATTTGTCATAGCTGCACTTGGAGCTGAATGTCAACTTGCACACCTTTCACCTCAGAGATCAGGAACAAAGGAACTGCTTTCAATGCTTAGGCCTTTTTATACATTTTGTTTTCTCTGTGTTTTTTGTTCAAAGTTTTCATCTGATTCTTTATCTTGTGTTGTCCTATCTATAGCCATTCTGTTTTTCAGCAGGATGGGGAGAGTATGTTTGTCCAAGATGTTTCTTGTGCCTTAGGGTAACCATAGAAGCACATAAGTGTTCTTGCTTTTCTTTTTTTAATATATAGTAAAAAAGGATGAAATTGAATTCTAAAGCACTGATTCTTAGTCTTGGTCTTGTTTCTTATGGTGCTGTGTGTGAAGATTAAATACTAGTTACAATTAAAAAGTTAAAATGTGGAAGCTCTAAGATGATGTGTGTAACATCCTAATAAAATGAAAGTGGAATGTGAATGTTAAGACAGTTAATGAGTTAACGCTGCCATATGGAGGCAGGGGCACATCTTTCATCATGCTAAAATCTAAATCAGTTCGATAACTGCCTGAGGTACAGGCTTCAGACTTTAGTTCTTGATGTTTTATTTTCACCTTTAAAAGCCTGTAAAATTCACGTGAAAGAACACAGCAGTTAAAAGTAAATGCAGTCTTTGCTCTTTAGATAGAAAAATTCTGTTTAAGTTTCCTTTCAATTTTAAAGTTAATAACTATAAAACCAGATTACATAAATCTTAAACGCAGTCATTAGTATTAAAGCATCTCAGTCAAAATCAGTTTAGTGCTTTGTAACTGTCTCTGGGCTGTGAGGTGTGCACCTTTGTCCCTTTTCAAAAAATGTTAAAATAATTCGATGTTACTTTATAAATGTAGAGTTCTTTTGTGAATCCTGCAGAGCTCTTGGCTTTAATACATCACTCATTTCTGCATGTGATAATGTTTTAAAACTGTGCTTGAAAATAAAAATTTTGGGGGGTCATTTTGACTTGAATAATTTGTCAAATCATTGATGCCATTGTGATTTGAAAGATGAATAAAAGTGCCAGTCATTATTTTTTCTTCTGTATGCCTGTTTGCAGTAAACCCTCTGCTGTGGCTAGACAGACATCCAGCTGAATCAAAGATAAAGCTTTCTACTTGAATTACTTCATTCGTAGGAAAGAATAAAAATAAGAGGGGAAGAAGGAAGAAACATTTTTCAGTGTAGCACTGGGTTACTCTTGCCCAGATACTGGGTCGTTTATAGTTGTGCTGTTTAATTTGTGAGCATACGCTTACAAAAACCAGTTTATTTTTCTGGATGTTTAACAGAGTTGTGATTCTGTCCTACCAGCAACCTCTAAGCCCCAAGAATCATTGAAACACAGGTTTCATGAAAAATGCATGAAGGCTCTATCTATAGGCAATTCTAGAGCTACTTGTGTAAATGCTTGCCTGTTGTTCTGGATGGTCTTGGAAATATGAAATGCATATTTAAAAAATGAAGCAAAGTGCAAAAATGCAAGCCATTTTTGGCTTGCAAGGGTAAAAACTCCTTCATATCCATAGAACTGGAGTCAGAGTGCTGATGGAAGGTAGTGAGCTGCTGTCAAAAGCTGTTCTGATTATGTTGTATTACTTCAGTCAGGTTTGACTTGGCTTTTGGATTTGCCGTTTGTCACATTGTTACCTTTTATTAGGAACGATGTGGAAGCCTTGTCATGTTAAAGAATACTAAAGGTACAATCAGTAGCAAAATTGAAAAGACAAATTTGACAGTTATTTAAGCAGGGATAATATAAAACAAAAAAATCTTATGTTCAAGCAGCCCAGAAGAGATAACTTCCTTAGATTTTTCACATATATTGGGGCAAAAATAACTGTGAAGAAAACAATCAAGTATTTTTGAGGTTTCTCATGGGCTAATGAAACTGAGAGCTGAGGTTGCAGTAGCAAATGCTGGTCTAAATCAGTGTTGCCAGACTGATGCTAGGAGCAGTGCTTTTGTGATTGTTACAAGCTCCTTTACAAAGGGAAACTGGTAGAAAAAGAACTGATTTCATTTTAATAGTTTAGATAGTTCAGTTGTCTGTGATTTTAGCTCTCTGAAACACTTGGTCCAGTAAAGAGTTTGCACTACAATGAGGAGAAACTCTGAGAATGAAAGGTGAGCAATGATTAAAAGCCATTTTGCCTACCAGGAAAAAAATGTGTAATACTATAGACGTTTTTCAAAGCAGGTCTGGTTTATTAAGAGTTCTATTTTAAAACTGGAAAGTGATTAAGTTACTGTGTTTGTCTGAATACTTGATAGTTTGTGTTCTTAAATACTAAAGCCTTGAGTTTGTACAGAGTGCTAGGAAACAGTGTAGGCATGGTTCACCATCATGGTTCTGTTGAGCACAGCAGAAGAGTAATTCTTTGACAGGGTGTGACCAAAACCACAAGACCCATTAAATGCAAAAACAATTTAAATAAGAAAGAGGTACATGATTTATGTGCGGGCAGGTAGAGAGATCTGTGCAATAGTAGCTGTGAGAAGCACTGCACCGTCCTCGCACAAATTCCTTCTTGTCATCCTGTTGCCATTGGTTGTGATCAGTCCCCTGTGCTTGACACTTCAGGATAAGGAATATGTCCTGCAGATGAATGGAGGGTGGCTTAGTCCTTAAGGAGGTAAATATCAGAAGTATTTCTTTAGCATTAAAATGGGAGGATGCTCAAAGAAAAATGTCTATTTAGAAGGTAATGAGTGCATCAGATGAAGTTACTTCTTTGTACAAGCTTCTGTACTGGATCAATTTTAATTGCAAGCACTTGACAAATTGAAATACGTATGTGAACTTCAGTCTTTTAGCCTGTTACACTCTGTTAACCTCATTACCTTCTTCTCCAAACAGCTTCATCCTCAGAGCTTTGGGGAACCAGTGATAGAACAGAAAATGTATCAAGTCGCAGTGTTTCTGATTCAGTCATTTGATGAGTTAGAAAACAGGAGCAATAGGTAAGATACAGTTCAAGATCTGGAATCAGTGGCTCTTGGGGAAATGAGAAGCTAATTAAACAACAGCAGGAGCCCATGATTAGTGGAAACTCAATTTTACTTGCATCTCTGCCTTTATTTTATATATTTGTTTGATTTATACCCTCTGTTCTTAAAGTGCACTTCTTGCCTTGGAGTGTGAGTGACTACTGAAGGCAGCCATGTCATATGGAAACTATATTCTTTGCTGTAGACCAGAGCTGAGGAGTATTTATGTCAAGAATGAAACCAGAGCTACTATTTTATATTACAACCTAAAACATACATTATTTCATGGAAAAAAGGAATAAAAACTAGGCATTAATTTTCACTGGCTGTTTAATGCTTTAATGTCATTTGACATAAGTAAATAATGGATTTTATTGCTCTGTGTTTTGTAAATTGATGTTTAGTATCTGAAAATGTAATAAAGTTGCTTCTACAACTTTTGTCTAACAGTGAGTGTGTATTAAGTAACCTAATTATGACTAAGTCTATTGCAGAATGAGAATGTTTCTTTTTGTCATAGTTTTGAAGAAAAAAACTAAACCTAATGCTCTGGTTTCAGTGTTTATATAGTGAGTTTTTCAGAAGGCAGAGTTGCAAATAATGATTGAAATTTCATTTCTTCAGGAGGTTTAAATAATGCATGTTACAAAAAGCGCACACTTCTGCTTGTTCTTCCCGAATAAAATAACTTGGGGTAATGAAGCAGATTGAGATTGTAAAACTAGTGAAGCTGTGTTTTCTTGTTAGGGAGAAAAAGAACTTGAGTGGCACATTGGAACGTGGCAGTGTGCTCGTGTTTTTACCAGGTGAGTATATGTCTCAGTAACTTTCTTTTTTGTTATTTGTCATCTGATGAGCTTTCTTCTGGCACTTCTTCCAGGGATTTATTAAACACATACTTAAATGAGGTTCATCAGTATCTTTGGGCGTTTTTTCTTGGAAACTTTTTTAGTTGTGGCAGTAATTGCAAAAGCTGTGAGTCAAAAACTAAGATTTTATGTATTTTAAAAATAATAAAATTAATTCTGTTGTTAATTTATAGAAATGCAGTTGCTCAATTTTTTAGTGCAATTATTTGTTATTGTAGGAAGTTCCTAGGATTCTTTTAGAGAGGTTTCCTTATATGCATATAGTGTGGTCTTTATTTAGATTGTTGCTGTAAAATTTCAAATTCACTTTTTTCTTTCCAGGTACATTGGTTGGTGTAGTTGGCATGCTCATAATCACACATGATGACAGCAATTAATGATCAAAAAACTGGCTATACATAGTTAGAGTCTTCTATAAGAATAAAACCTAAGTTGTCTTGCATAAAAATTATTGTATGCTTTTGTTTTGACTGTCATTCTTATTTCAACTTGTTAGTGGGATTTTAGAGGCAGTGTAACTAGCCTGCAGAGTAGTTTTCCTGAACGTCACATATGTAACCTGGTGGTTTCAGGTATTCTTTTACTTCATGAGCTGAAAATTTGTTAGTTGAAAACTTTGAAAAGACTTGGTTATGTTCAGAGTCACCTTGAAGTCCAGAGCATCTATTTCCTTGGACACAGTGAATGAATTCTGTCCCTACCAGGACTTTCTTACTCTGTAAAATGTTTATGGATGTCATTTCTCTGCTGTGTGGAGCTCAGGAGTAGGCATGCCAGGGCTAGGGCTGGAAGTACAGCGCGCCAGCTCAAAGATACACTGCACTTGCGGAGTAGCTTTCAGTGGTGAGTGTTCCCCATCAGCTAAAAAGTATTAGGATTTCTTGGAATCACCTTCTCTATAAAATTAATGGGTAGAAGGAATTATTTCACTGTGTCAATGTAAGGCCCATTCCAGTTTCTGATTAATAGTGTGGGGAGACCATCTCTGTTGCCTCTGGCCTCTGATATTGCTGTTTGTCTGGTGTGTTCAGACTTCCTCAGGCCCTCTGAGTCTTCATTTCAGTCTGAAATTACTCTTTAGCACTTTGAAATCCTAAATCTTTATCTTTCACTTTGAGGTTTTTTGTTTTGTGGTGTTGGTTGGTTGGTCGGTTTTTGTTTACTTTGCAGCTATCCCTGATGGCTTATAACTGCAAGTTATATACTGATTTTTATTTTCTTTAAATACATTTGGTAAATTTGTGGAAACCTGTGCAGGTAGTGCTTTCTGAATGAGCTGGTACACTCACGTTTGTGTTTTATTTGTTCAGCGTTTGACCTTGTCTGATTTTAAACTGGATACTCAAGACTGATCCTGAACACAGGATTAGCAAATACCCCTTGAAGTTTGCCTCACAAATGTTCTTATACAGAACTGGAGAAAAGGGGAGGAGAGCCCTCAGTTTACAAGATGGCAGCTGAGACAGATCTTTGGGTTATTTTTACACATTTAACATCCACATTTAGGATATTGATTTGAGATGCTTAAATTTTTTGAGTGCTAAGGATTACATAGCATTTTGAACATTAAAAATAACACTCCCACTGACTTGTCAAGTTTAGTGTGCAGCAGCAGCCAGAAAGAGCAGTGCTCTGCTGAGGATGCTGTTAAGTGATTTTTGCCCACTGTCTTTGGGGAACTCAGTGATGGGGCAGAATCTGCTTCCAGAAGGAATTGCAGCTGTCTCGAGCAGGATGCCATGTTTCCCTTGTAATTGCCTGTCTTGTTCACTGCC
>VZTI01004555.1:1265866-1310405 GCA_013397865.1 Struthidea cinerea | reverse complement strand
TTTTTTTTTTTGTAATGCTACCAAGTCTTATTCTTCATGGATAAATACCCTTAAGTATTCAACTCTCCTTTGTTCCCAGAGCTTGTCTCTCTGTAGGTAACAGGTGGTAGGAAGTGCTATGTTACACTGTAATTTTCTTAACATGCATCTTCATAGGCATGAATACGTTCCAAGTGATCTAATTTTATCTGTTGTACTTGTGTTGATCTCTTTTTGTCTGTTCCGTATCTTCTTTTGCACTTCTCCATGCCCTGCTCTCCTTACTGTCCTTGTATGTTTGCCAGACAGATTTTGTTACTAGTTCCTGTTTCATTCCAGACCTTTGACTCCTGGTGGGATCCTTGTGTTCTGTAGGTGTCATGGTCAGTCAACTTCTGCAGTTTCTAAAACTGGTCAGCAGATAACTGCCTGCTATGTCTAGTCAGTAATTACTAGGCTGATTAATAATTACTGTTTACAGCGATGATGCAGAGTCTGCTCTGCCAAACGTGAATCAAACTTACTTTAGTTGTTTTTAATCATAAAAACAGCCTCCAGGAGAGTCCTGTGTTGGACAGATTTTTGAAAATGGGGCTTTTGCAATCGAAGTCTCAATAAGAAGTAAACTAAGCTGCTTAGAAAGGTTTGTGTCTGTGGAGGTATTCAGCAAGATAGAAAAAACCCTTTAGTTACCAGATTTCCCCTGGCAGATGAGAAGTGCATGCCCCAGAAGATGGGCACTGGAATGGCCAAAGGTGAGATGGCTAAGACAGATACAGCTTTTTTTTTTTCTTGGCCCTGCTCTTTGAAAGAACTTGTTTTGGTGGAAATACCCAATATTAGCCTGAAGCAGACAGATTCTCAGCATGTGGTGAGCCTTGTCAGTTGTGAGAAACTGAAACAAGGGGTAATAATGGGATATTGTCAAATGGCCTTTAAATCTGGTGTTGCACTTTCACTTTATTGAGTGTGAAATTAGTGCCAGATGGTTCTTGAAAAATTGACTCACTGGGTTTCAGTGACTTACTGCATTTGCTGTTTACTGTTCTACCATTTTATTATATGGTGTAAAAGAGGTAATAATGACAGGCAATTAATAATTGAAATAGATGTTTTAGAATTGTTCCTGATGACTAAAATGAAAAATAAACTCATGATTGCTTTTTCCCTAGGTTTGGGTGAAATAAGATACATGCACTCTTGCCTCTCAGATAAGTATAAAAGGTGAGTTAGACCACATTTGTTTCAGTTCAATTAAATCTGAACATGAGTCTTTCAGCTGTATGAGTTCTAAGTACATAGTAGAGTTTAACACAGAAGTGTAATCAACTTCAGTATTCTTGCATCAGTAAATATTTCACTAATATATTTTCTTTAGATGGCAAGTGTACCCACTTCACGCATGTGCCACGTTGGAGGAACAAAGTAAAGTATTTTCAGCTACAGTTCCTGGCTACAGAAAAGTAAATGTTTTAAATCATTACTTTTTTGAAGTATGTGAAACCTTTTGCTAGAGTAGTAATAGCAAATAATAATGTATTTAAGTAATATTAGCTGTTCTAACTCAGACCATTTTGTGAGGACAAAGTGCTTTTGTTTTTCAATGTGTAAACGGATGGCCTTTCTTACCAAGCTGTTGTTTTAACTCGTATTGAGATCTCAAGAGAAGTGCAGTGACAGGAAGTTACCCTTAAACTATTGCATGCTGCTGTTTTTATCCTTCAGAATTGTTTGAGCATGTTGATTTTTGCACCTGCATGACGGGGGAGTGCTGCTGGTGGCACTGAATAGCAGAGTAGTACCCTAGTACAGGAGACTCTGACCCACTTTGTACCGCACGTTTTGGCTGCTGCCTTGGTTTCCTTCATCTACTATCACTAAGAGAGTATTGCTGCTAATAGTGTGATGTTTTCGTACAGCAAAAGCACAAGGAAATATTTCCATTCTTCCTTGATACTGTCCTATGCTACACTACTTTATTGTGCTTTTTTTGAGCTCAGAACAAGAAAACATGAGGTTTTTTGTATTGTATTGCCCTGTGTGGTATTGCTTTTTTAATATGCAGAGCAGTAATGCTGTGTTGCCATTACATTTGTATTTCTTCATGGCAAGTTGGATTTTTCATGTAGAAACATTAATGTGAGTAATCTTTTGTTTATGAATTTTCTTCAAAACTCAGGTTATTTTAGCTACCAACATAGCTGAGAGCTCTGTAACAGTTCCTGATGTTAAGTATGGTAAGTTGTCTAAATCTTGTAATTCTGTATACACTATATTTTTGTATTATTTTCCATACTTGTGCTAGGTTAGGTCTCCATGATATGTCACTGTTCAAAGCACTGCTGTTGGAGTGTTGAATTCTTCTTTTCACAACAGAGAAATCTGAATATATGAACAAATACAGCTACTGAGTGGGAGGTTGGTTTAAATCTTCATTAAGGGGTAATTTTAAATGCAGTAACAAGCAGAGTCAGACCTGATGTCACAAGTTAAGCTTTTTAATCACATTCTGACTGTGTTTTGAAATAATTGCATCAGTTTAAGCAAATTTTGATACAGAGTTTCTAAATGCAAAAATTATTGCCTTTTAATGATTGTCATCCACAATGATTTATTATATTTATGGTAAAATCTATTAGCACTTTGCTTAGTATTCAGAATATTCTGGGTCTGGTTGTTTATAAATCTGATGTTCTCTTTATTGCTATCCAGTTATTCAGACTTTTCTGATAATACAGATCATTCTTGTGTATTTCTTTCCACTGCCATGAGGAATTTTTTTTTTCTTCCTTGCAGTGATAGATTTCTGCTTAACTAAAATTTTGGTTTGCGATAAGGAAACTAATTACCAAAGTTTGAGACTTTGCTGGGCATCTAAAACAAACTGTAATCAAAGAAAAGGTAAGATAACAATAGGTAATGCAAAGGAATTTTAGATGCTGACCTTCAAGAAAAATTCTTTGTTGCTTTTTATTGTATTAATAGCAAAAAGAACAGATTATTTTGGCCATTAATATTTGATAAGTTTTCACCATGTCAGGATATAAAAATGTGATTAAACAACTATGAGTGAATGGGTTTTTTTTTGTCAAGTATATTATCAGAGGAGTGTTTTGTATTTTATTGAAAAGTATGAAAATTTGCCGACCATGGATTCTTTGTTATTTAATAGCAATTTTTTTGTCACGGGCCATTTTAAAAAGGAGAGGTAGGTACTGCTAGGTATTTACTAACTGCTTGTGAGTTTCAGCAGTAAAAAAACCTTTCGTGTATATGTCACTCTTTAATGAGTTGAAATATCCACAGCAGCGTTTCTGGTTTACACCAGTGTTCATAGCACAAGGATAAATAAGATTTCCTGTTGGCTTTTCGGGTGAGACAGTCCGCTTAAATATCAAAATCGTTTTAGTTTCAGTCAAAAATAGTACTAAATACATTAATAGCAGTAACATCTTCAGCTATAAAAATACTGTTATTTTAAGTATTATGAGGTCTTCACAATTACAGCCAGCTGCCAGGTGCCCACCAAACTGCTCTGTCACTCCCCTCTCCTCAAACTGGACAGGGGGAGAAAAATGGTGACAGAAGGCTCAAGGTTTGAGATGAAGACAGGGAGATCACTTAGCAATTACCATCACAGGCAAAACAGATTCAGCTTGGGGAAATTAGTTTAATTTTATTACCGAACAAATCAGTCTGGGGTAATGAGAAATAAAGCCAAGTCTTAAACACCTCCCCCCTACTCCTTTCCAGGCTTGGATTCGCTCCCAGTTTCTCTACCTCCTCCTCCCTAGTGGTACAGGGGGATGGAAAATGGGTATTGTGATCGGTTCATCACACATCGTTTCTGCTGCTGATTCCTCCTCACACTCTTGCATTGTCAGATGTGGGTGAAGTTTCCAGCAGCTTCTCACAGAAGCCACCCCTATAGCCACCCCTTTTCAAGACCTCACTGTGAACCCCAGCATACAGATTCATTTCCATTTGGTTCAGGGTCAGCATAGGTCACAACAACCAGCCAATGTACAACCAGTAGAAGTAGCATTTTGTGGAGAAGACTGGGACTTGTTATGCATGTAACTTTAAAATATGGCCTGATTCTCTAGTGGAATATCCCACGGAGAGGAGTACCCTTCAGTTGGTTGAAGTGAATGGTGTTTGGATTTGTGAAGATAGACTTCTGAATCATTGTGTTTTCTGTAAATAGTAGATCATAAAGATGTTTTGCTGTTTATCATTGTATCTTAAAAGTTGTTTATATTGAAGATTATTTTGTAGCTATAGAGTCAAATAGGAAATGCCTGTTCAACTGAGAAAAATGGCAGTTGATTTGAGGGCAGTTATGCGAAAGAGGTATTTGAGTGAAATACTTACGTAAGTCTTTTGTTAGTTACTGCTCCTATGAAAGCAGAATGTTTTTGTCCTACCCTTATGTGTCCGCTAGGCCTGTCTGCCGCAAGAGAGCAGAACACAGCTCAGCTTGCAGCATCAGCTGTCGTGTGCTGCTCAGCTGCCCAGAGGGTTTGTAGATGGATGGGTTTGGAAAAAACTTGGGCACTTTCCAAATTGGTGATTTATTCTTTTATGTGAAGGACGTGCTGGACGTGTTTCCGAAGGGTATTGTTACAGGCTTGTACACAAGGCCTTCTGGGCAGGCTGTATTCCAGAGAAGTCAGAACCTGAGATGCTGGTAAGGCTTTTGCGTTTAGGGTTAGGTTTTCTTTAATGCCTGTAGTCGTAGCAGAGAAGCTTTGCTTTACTTTCCCTGAAGACAATTGGAATGGTTACTAATAGCTATAGCAATGACTGGAATTGAACTTGATAACTAATTGACAAAGATCATTCCACATAGTTGCCTTATAGAAGGAGATACATTATAGCAGTAAAATTGATGTGGAGTAGAAATAAGCAATCTACTCAAAAGAAAAAACCCCTAGTTGTACAACAGCTAATTTCGGATTTTGCTAAATTGTAAACTTTAATGTATTTTTTCATATAAAACACTGTCACACTTCCCATGAGGGGAAAGTAACAATAATCTTGTCTTCCCTTCAGCATTGTCCATTGGGAGCTGCAGTCTTAAAATTAAAGAAGCTTGATATAGGGGAACCAAAAGCCTTGCTGGCGACAGCTCTTTCTCCACCCAGTGTAGGTGACATTGAACGTACAATAGTTCAGCTGAAAGAGGTAGGCTTCCTTTTAATGCTGGTTAAATCAAGGTAATAGGAATGTACTGCAGAAGTGGTTTTCTATGTATTTAAAGTAGTAGTAACCTTAACTGGAACCTCAAATATAAACTGTGTCTAGATAGTCTTTCACACCTTGGTCTGTTGTTGGGTTACCATCCTCTTGAGCATAATTTCTGTAGTTGCATCTTAAAAAAATACTCTAATTTCATCAGAGAGAATGATACTCTTTGAGGACTACCTTCTGTGGTGAGAAAGAATAGAAAAATAGACAAAAACATAACTTGAACTCTGTAAGCAACACTGTTTATGAATAAGTAATAAACCACACTCTTATACTGTATTATATATAGAGGTCAGCCTGAAGACACCCTTCTCACCTGTACAAAGAAGATGGTGATTTTGATTTTCAATTATAAAGTTGATAAGGGGCAGAATCTTCATTGCATTAAAATGTTTTCCTTTCCAAAATGCATAAGAAATAATGTTTGCATCATTTGTAGCTTGTTTTTATATCCAGTATATATAGTAGCTTTGGTTTCAAAAGTACCAGGCTTTAAAAATTGTTTGAGGTTTACTTAGTCACCTTTTAGAAGTGAACACGTTTTAATTTCTCTAGCTGGGAGCACTTACGACCTGTGTGCAAACAGAAGAAAATCTGCACGATGGTGAGCTGACTTTCTTAGGAACAGTATTGACACAGTTGCCAGTGGACCTGCATCTTGGAAAATTGATAGTCCTTGGGCATGTCTTTGGTTGCTTGGAGGAATGCCTTATTATAGGTAACTGAAAGAAGGAACATGTGAGAACACTTCTCTAAAACCAAATGATTTGCAAGTTTTCATTTTGATTTGTTTCTGTTGTAGCTGCAGCACTGTCTTTGCGGAATTTTTTTGCAGTACCTTTCAAAAAGCATGTTGATGCATACAGGTAGTACCCCAGATGTTTTATAACTTCATAACTACGTTTGAGAGCAGAGGGCAAAGTTGATCACTGAATGTAATTTTCCGTGTCATGAGTCTAATTTTCTGTTAAAGTGCCAAGTGCAAAAAGAAGCTTTTCCAGGTAGCTGATACTGGAATGGATTTATTTGGGAACATAAATCACAGAGCTAACTCATCATTTCCTAAACACAAGGCCTGATTCTTCAGCTTTGCCTTTCTCATGTGAACATGTGGCAGTGTCTGTTAAAATAGTTTTCAAAATAGCAAGGGCAATTATTTGTTATTATCCTGCTCATACGGTGCATCTCCTTCAGCAAGGAGATGTGAATAAGAGCAAGTAATTACAATAAGTGTATTGATCATGTTTATTAAAGACATAGAGGGTGTTAATGATGTAGCATTCTGAGCTGTGTAATATAAGCAGTATTTGAAAAAAAATGTTGCTAATACTCTTTCTTTGTATTGACAGGAAAAAAATGTTTTTTGCTGGTAATAGTAGGAGTGACTGTATTGCAATAGTGAATGCATTTAGGGTAAGTCTTTTTTTCCAGCTTAGATTACAGTGAAATCTGATGGACCAAGATGGCGAGTCTCACCTTTGTAGGATCAGTGCATCATTTGTGCTTTGCAGTTGTTAAAAACTTCCCATTACTGCTACCGACATATTGATGCTTTTTGCAGTCTTTGTCCAACTGTGTGAAGTTCCAATTGTCTCTACTGTAATAGCCAAAAGTAAAATGCCAGAGATGCGATGATGTCTGTAGATAGTTTTTAACCAAGGGCAGTTTGGACTGGTAAATTTTAGTACAGAATGAGTTTGGTGACCTTTCTCCAGACTTCTTAGCTTTGGCTTTGTGATGTTTTTGTGCAAATGCCATTTTTTGGTACTCTTGGCTGTTTGGTGGCTCAGTACCATGGACAGAGGTCAGTTCCTCCACATAGAGGCAGAGCTAGTACAGCACAGAAAAGGCTTCTGCTAGAGGAACTTGCTATTCAAATTCCAGCATTTTATATTATGCATGCTCTTGTGTGTTCTGTAATTTTCTGGAGAGTCCAAAATTTTCAGCTGCTGATTTAGCTTGTTCATTTTTTAAAAACATGTTGCCCTTCAGCCAAAATGGACTTGTTTTTTTCTGCTCTGCTGTCAGCATCTTGTGAAGCACTCATGGACATGTATGCCACATGTATCCACTGATCCTGAGGCTCAAAAATAATGTTTTCTGAATTCCCCTTATCATACTTCCCTTGTGTCACCTGGTAATTATCACCTATTCATCTGAAGATTATATTTCTACAAACTAGTATGTTGTCCTGGAGAAAAAAACACGAACATTCAGATAGAGCTTCCAGAGTTTTGTTTTGAATGGCTGATAACAGGTAAGTTCAGGAAAGTTTAATTCCAAAGTGCTTGGTTCAGATTAGATTTCTTCCAGGGTAGCGTCTGTGAAGGTAGGGAAATGCAGTCTTGCTGTTCAACTTTGCTAGTAGTCAGTGTCCACAGTAAACTGGAATATTGTATCATGAGGTGACTTGCTGTCAGGCTAGAAGAAATGGATTCTGCAGGCATCTGTCATAAGCTGCTTAATAATGAAGTTATGTTCATTAATATGCTGGGTATTTTAATTGCTCTTCCAGCATTGTTTTCTAGGAGGCATTTGCATCACAACTTACCTGAATTAGTCAGTTCACTTCCTTTTGTCCCAAAGCAAGGAAAAAAAAAAGGTTTTGAAAGTAATTTGCTTTATTACAGTGTCAAATTAAAACATCCAGATTGTTCTATTAATTTATGAATGTTTGCATGTGCTTTAACACTCCATCCATTTCCTCTCATAAAGGCAGGTGGACAGCATGTTAAAAAATTACCTACAGTGTTGATACGAAAAAGAAGTTAATAGTTTAAAATGTCACATTAATATTTGTAAAAATTACTACTAAAGCTCTGTATTTTCAGTCTGAATACTACACCGTTTTTTTCTTAGGCATGGCAGGCCTGCAAACAGCAAGGAAAGCTGAGACATCCCATGGTTAGTTAAATTTTATTTCTTCTCTATTCAAGGTTGGTGACTTCAGTGCTGGAGTATTTTATTTTCATAGTAAATGTGAAAAGTAAGGAGCTTTTGCTGGCAATTTTTATTTGTAATAATTACGACTTTTCATACATAAATAGGATAGGCTTTGAGAGAAAATGAGGGTTTGAATCCAGTGCAGAGTTGTTTGAAGACAATCCCTTATGTAGTCCCTTTCACAGATGAATCAACAGTGGCCAGAGGGTTTGAAATCCAGCCTAAAATTGAAATTGAGCTGTAGTTGAAAGAAATCCTTCTAATACGCATAAGTATCTCTGTTTTTTTAAACACACCGATTTCTGCCCCCTCAGAAAACCCTGAAATATGGAAGATATTTATGTGCATCAGTCACAAAAACCAGTAGCATGCACACTACAACTGCCTCCAGTCCTTCTTTTGTGTGTACAAGATAAAACCTTTTTTATTTCCACTGTTCTTTCAGCGTGTGGTATCTTTTATGAACACCAGTGCATAGCATAACACTGAGTTACAACTAGCCAAGATGGCGAGAATCTGTCTGATAAAGATGTGCATTCAGAGAAAGAAGCTCTGAGTTTTTTCAAGTGTTCCCAGGATGCTAAGAAGGCCAGTGGCATCCTGGCTTGTGTCAGCAGTAGTGTGGCCAGCAGGACCAGGGCAGTGATTTTTTTCCCCCTGTCCTTGGCACTGGTGAGGCCACACCTCAAGTCCTGTGTAGGAAATACTGTAAGTCACTGAGGTGTGCTGGAGCATGTCCAGAGAAGGGTAGTGGAGCCTGGTGAAGGATCTGGAGCACAGGTACTTTAAGGAGCAGCTGAGGGAACTGAGTGTTTAGTCTGGAGAAAAGGGGGCTCAGGGGAGACCTTATTACTCTACAGCTGCCTGAAAGGAGGTTGTGGTGAGTTGGGGGTTGGCCCCTTGCCCCTTCTCCCACGTGACGGGAGGAGAGAAAATGGCCTCAAGTTGCACCAGGAGAGGTTTGTATTGGAATTAAGAAAAATTTCTTCACTGAAAACATTGCAACAGGCTGCCCAGAGAAGTGGTAGAGTCACCCTTTGTGGATTTGTTCAGAAGGCATGAGGGTGTGGCAGCTGGGGACATGGTTTAGTGCTGGACACAGCAGTGCTGGGTTAATGTTTGGGCTTTATGATCTTGGAGGTCTTTCCAAACCTTAACAGTCCTATGATTTTCTAGGTGTGGATCTTAAAGAACGTTTTTTAGTAGCAACACAGAGGAGTTGGACTTGTGGGTTTATATGGAAAGTTTAGATGACCCACAACTGCATTGGTGATAACCAGAATACAGTTTTAGTCAAACTGACTTACATCTTCATACATGGCATAATACTTAATATGAAGGCAAAGAAAGCTGTGAAATGTGATTAAATTCTTTTATTGCTATATGTAACTATTATTTGTGTCCACACAGAAGAATGAGAGAGAGAGATTTTACTAGCAGAAAAAAATAGTTTCTAACTTTCTTTTTCAGGAAGAGCTTGAGTGGGGTCGATCAAATTGTGTCCATATAAACAAGATCAAAGAGGTAAGATTAAATAGGTTTTTATAAGCAGAAGGACTTAACTTTCCTCATTCTCTGTAAATGTTAAGATCTTGGATAAGACTACTGTGTTATGTATCTATGAATGCATATAGATGTATATTTTCTTAAAATGAAGTATGAATTTAGATGAAAGGAATTTTCCTTTTGTTAGGATAAACAAAGTGGTGTTAAATCATTAACTGTTTAACATATTTTTAATACTTTAAAGAAACCTCCAGTATTATTTGCTGGTTTTATAGGTTCTGCAGATCACTGGTTGTGGTGTGACTGCTGTCTGTTGTTAAGTATCTTCTGTCTTCTGGTTGGGAAAACTCTAAGTAAATACAGTTAGTTACATGGTGAGGCCTGGACTGGAGAATTTGTGGGGCTTTGTTGCTAACATTACTGCAGCAATTAATGAAAACTCTTCATCACAATGGGCTTCAAGCTTAATGTGATATATTGTGGGGGAAATGAGTAAAATTCCTGAGTAACTGATGAGCAGAATGGCCTTGGCTATGATTTCACCAGTTCATACCTTTGGCATGAGCAATGTGGGGCCTGTGTACAAAAAGTACAGGAAATAAAAAAAGATTTTGATAGTGAGCAACCATCTGGATAAGAATTGACTATAGTTTTATGACTTGGATATGTGATAACAAAGAAAAAGATGAGAGAAAAGCAAATTACGTAAAACTGGACAGTGGAATGATCAGTCTCACATGTTAGCCTCTTTTGGGTCAGTTTCAGCTAATGTCAGAAGAGGTTGTGCCTGACATAATGTATAAGGAGTTTAGAATGGTCACCTTTACTTAACACTTAGTAAGATTTGGGGGCTTTTATTTGCCACAGCTCAAGATACTGATTTCATCATCCCTTGTGTGGAAGTGGGTTTGCAGAACTGAGTCAGTCACACGGGTTCCTTTCTGGCAATGGTAGTTGTTCTAGTAGTGTCCTAAAACTGCCAGCAGCAGAAAGGAAAGGGAAGTGTAGGTACAAAGAAGTTGTGTGGACAGTACTTTCTGTATTTGCTCCAGAATCAGTTGGGAGAGTGAAGGCATTCACTGGTTGGTCGGAGGGCCAATGGCTGCTTCTGGAAGCTTCTTGGAAATGCTGAAGATGGAAAGTTTAATATGCTCTGGTGGAGGTCATAATTTTGATGTCTCTCAAAGTAATCACAGTTGTTTGCTAAACTGAGGGTGCAGCATGATCACTACTGCAGTGGGGTGCAGAAGTCCAGGTTGCTGTTTGCCTCCTAAAGTACAAACCTAAAATGATTTAAATATAGAATATCATCTTGTAAAAGGTTGTTTCAGTTCTTTTCCTAATTTTGTTCTGTATCATATATGCAGAATACACTTTGTAACTGCAGAGTTGCTCTTTATAAGGGAAACTGATTGAGTGACAGTACTGAAGTGATGTTCCAACACAGAGGTGCTAAGCAGTATATTGGTGAAATGCCTACTTTTTCCCAGTGAAAAGGGAAGGGAGTTTGCCCAGTTATTTCAGACTTTTACTAACAGGTTTTACTTTAATTTGTGGTTGGGTTTGATCCACTTTAAATGTAACTTAGAGGTCAAATTTCAGGTGGCAGAGTTATATCACAACTTGAAAAGGCGAGTCAGTGCGTTTAACATGCATGTTAAAGCTCAGCCATCTGCTATGGACCAGGAATATGTGTGCAAACAACGCTTCATTTTGCAGGTAATGCTTTACTGTCATAAAGAGATGCTGTTTTCCAAAATTGCAGCTGAATTTTCATATACCAATACTGGTGAACTAGTATTACACTCGTTTTTCAAAATTCTTTGTGGATGTTGCAGTTTTGGGTAGAAAAAAAGTAATTTTTTTGGCAGTGTCTTGGCAATGTAGAAGGACAGCTCATGTTAATTATTTGAAAATTATCCCTTGGTTGAGGTGCTCTATTTGAACTCTGGCTTGGTTAGTTAGTGTGGAGGGGTGCTGGGAATTTAGGTCTTTTCGCCTATTTTAACTCTGTCAAATTTCCAGTTAAATTTCTTGTCTTATTTGGACTGATTAGTCATGATTTTACTTTCGCAGCCCTATTTATCATTTCAGTGGCAGTTGGTTTAACTGTGTAAGTAGTGAGCTTCTTGGAACTGAAGTGTTAAATCTTGTACGATGCAGCCTGAAAACCAAACAACTTACCTATAGCTATTATATGTGAATTTATTTAAATTGAGGCTCTTGAAATCAGAACTAACAACTACAATTTTCAAGCAATAGGATAGAGCAAGTCTGCATACAAAAGCATTAAAATGTTGTAGAATTGTTCCAGAAATTGAATTCCTTTCACAAAAATATATTTTTGAGAATTTGCGTGAATTTGTGTTTAGTCTGCAGTTCCAGTAATTCCTGGACAGAGACAGGAAAAAATACTCATATGAAGATCTGTTGGTGTCTCTTCATGTTGCTAGTGTATCTTAGTTCAAGAAACTGAATATAATCTGCTGTGTTTCACAAAATACTTTCTTGCTTTCAGGTGGTAATAGCTGGTGCTTTCTATCCCAACTACTGTGCTTTTGGAAAATGTAATGAAGAAATTGCAATGAAAGACCTTGCTGGCAAAGATCCAAAAACCACTGTAATGGTATGTTAAGAAGGTGAATGACTTAATTAAGAGTCAGGTAATAGAAATATGAAGTGTTTGGGTGGTATTTTCAAGTTCTGTTCTGTCTTGGGCAAGGACAGAAATAATTACCTTCTCTGATCCTCGCTTGGTGACATCTGTCCCACCTCCCATTCTTTCAATACAGTAAACATTGTGTAGGTGGGCAGTTTTAGAAGAATTCCTGAGAACTGCTTCTATGGATTTGGTTGCTAGTCTTGCACAGGCAAACAACTTCCATCAAACTAATAAAATACTTCAAAGAAGAGAACAGGACTATTGAGGGTACTTTTTAATGAGT
This sequence comes from Struthidea cinerea, assembly GCA_013397865.1. Lineage (NCBI taxonomy): Eukaryota > Metazoa > Chordata > Aves > Passeriformes > Corcoracidae > Struthidea > Struthidea cinerea. The sequence goes on along the minus strand of VZTI01004555.1, from coordinate 1,297,782 downwards.
ACTTAAGTGATGTGTTACTGCAACTTCAGTGTTACTTTTTTTGTAATCTCCTGCTTTGTTGGTGCATGGCATACGTGCTTGTTGCTTTAAGGTTACTCAGGTGTTGCACTGGGCTTTTTTTTATCTTCTAAAATTGCTTTTCATCTGATTGCATAAGTGCAAGTTTAAAATGGCTGTGTTGATTTTGCAAAATCGTGCGGTTTGAACTAAGAAGATATTTGGTGTATCTGAACTAGGTATGACACTGTAAAACAACCATGACCTGTGCTTAAATAAACCAAACCTACCAAGGAGCCTCCAAGAATAGACTTTTGTTGGCACAAGAGAAAATAGATCAAAAGGAGAGAGAGTCAGAAAATCTTGTTGACAGGGGTTTTTTTTGTGCTTCATACTCTTTAAGCATATTGAAGCAAAAAATCAGACTAGACTCAATCTTGTGGAATAAAGATGAGTCTTGCCACAGCAGCATTGTAAATAATAGTAATTTATAGTAAACTGGTAGATTTAAAGAGCTACTTGTTTTTAATGTATTTAACTCTTGATCTGCTCATACATCAACTGCTTGTTCCCTTGAAGAAGGAAGAAGTAGCTGCTGTCTTCATCAGTGTAAATGATCATCTTGGGCACAAGTGCTGCAAGTTCCTCAAGCTCTAACTTGGAGAGACTCTTGCAGCCATACGCTGCTCCTAATGGTGTGCTGAAGATAAAAAAGACAATTAAACCTCTCACTCTCTGGTCTCTCTAAATTATCTTCCCTTTAGGCAGTTTCTGCATTCTAACCTAGAGCATGGTTTTGATCAGCAGCTGGTCTTAGTACCATAACTTCAGGGCATAGGAGCATTGTGAAAAAATAATCTGTTTTTTCCTGTCTGAAGTCGTAAGAGCCAAAGAAAAGAAGAGGCAGTTGCATAGGCCCTGAAAAATAGTTCCAAGTCTCAAAGTTTGAACTTGGTAATTAGGAGTTCACAATTCTATATTAAATCAAGATCTCCTATGAGATATTAATAAGAAAAAGACAAATGGACATCTGGCTACAGTTGCATATTAATAGTTGTGAAAGCTTACATTGGAGTTACTTCTCTACACAAAGACGACCAGGAGACTGTTCTTTGTCATCCCTAAGAGGCATGTATCCATGTGAGAGTGCTTTCCAGTTGTGCAGGCTGTCCCACCATACCTCAGTAATTCAGTGTGTGATAGTTCTGCCAGGATAAGCAGGAGCCGTAGGTCCTTCAGTTTTCCAGTCTGTGCACACTGTATAGGATATAGTTCTCAATTGTGGACAAAAATTGTAGCATTCCAGTGTTTTTCTGTTACAAACAAAATCAGAGACAGCAGACAGCTTTTTGGAACAAACTTCAGATTAATATATATAATTACAAATTAATTTGCTTCATTTATCATTTATCTACTATTCTGGTTATTCTGGTTTGAAGCAGCAGGACATTATTAGCAGCAAAACAATGCTTTTTATTGTCTTTTGAGATTTTTGAATGTACTATAGCATCTAGCACTTCTGGAATTTGTTGGAGTTTAGATTGTACATAATTATTGCAGCTCAGGTGAAGGAGAAAGCTAACTATTCAGGTGAACTTGAAAGTGCATTAAAGCAATTGAATGTGTCCAGATTTAACCTCCTTTTTCTTAATAGCTGAAGAACATGCCTCCCTATGGATATATATACCATAAACAGTTGCAGTCACTGCTTAGACAGTGTGGGCAGGTAAAATCTATTTCCTACAGTGGATCAAGGTAAGTGTAAAATAAAGTATCTTGCCTTGTGTTCTCAGTTACAAATCCAGTAAACAACTTCTTTGTCAGTGATGCACTGACAAATTTAGTTCATTTCTTCTCTCTTTGGAATCACTAACTTATTTTTAATGTATTGGTTAAAAAGGTAGTTTTGAAGTCTGATGTGCATTGATTGGAACAACATTAGATAAGCTAGCTGAGGTAGAGCCTTCTGGTTTGTCTCTTCTGTTCTCTATCAGTGGACCCTAATTGGAACTCATATGTCTGTATTTATTTCTGTCTTTTATACTGGATTTAGCTCATTTGTACAGTATGGCTTTTTTGAGCTGATAATCTGACTAATTTCAGCCTATGATTGCCCAAAATTGAATTCATCTAACTGTTCTTACTCCTTTTCCAATCTTTAATGCTTTTCTTATTCACATATATTTTCACATCCTTTCTATTTGCATTAAATTTGGCATGTGCTGGTGACAATGCTAGATCACCATCATGATAATTAAAGTTTTAAGGTACATAAAAGCAGTAGACAAAGCCTGTGAGGAAACTGCCTTTTACTTTCTGCTGCCTGCTAAGATAAAGAGAGGGAGAAAAAAATTATTTTCTGTTTCTTTTGTAAACAGGGCTTTTGTGGAGTTCTCCCGTAATCCAAAAGAGGTCTTTAAGGTTCTTCCTGAAGTGTACCTGGCAGTCAAGATGTCACAACTGAAGATTCCTTTTGAGCTGTGCGTTCATTATCCAGATGATATCAGAAGACAAGTGCAAGGTGCAGCAGCTGCAGGTTTGGAATTTCTGAGGTAATTGTATTGCATATGTAAAATGTGTTTCTTTGCAGCAAAATGAGGTTTGCTGGATTCAGTGGGAATTTCCTTGGAACTGTCACCAAGGAAAAAATGTTAGGTTCAAAAAACAGATGTAAATTTTGTCTAAGCGGAATGTTTTTACAGGACTAGAAATAACATTATTGTTTTAAATATTTCTTTATAGTTAAAGGTGTTTTGCTGTTCAAGAGAATTTCAAGTGTACAGTCGTCTTCCCCCCGAGGCTCTACTCCATTTTCCTTTGACATATGAAAATATGGATGTACAAAGTTATTTCTGTTCATGATAGAGACAATGTGGGGATTACTATAACCGAAATAAATAAAGAGTAGCACTTGGGGACAAAAAAGAAAGGGAGGGAGACAGAACTTAACAAAAGAAAGTGTGGGGAAACGTAAGGGCATGAAGTGTAACAACATAATAGGAAATAATGCTGAGGAGTGCACTGTAGTGAGTCTCTTTGGTCCACACCTGCTTTTGCTAGGAAAAGCTGGTCTGTGTGTTCCATTGTTACTGTATGCTGTGATTCTAAGCTTCAGGTCATAAAAGTAACCTGATAAAATGGCATTCTGCCTACCTCCTAATTAGTCTGCAGCCATTTCAGTATTTTAAAATAAGAAATCTGGAATAGGACGGCAGGAGTGAACTGGGAAGGTTAAAGTACAGGTGAGTATTTTACTTCCAGTTAATTGTACTTAGCTTTCAATAAAATATTTTTGAAGTTTCACTCTGCCCAAAACAGCACTTAAAAACTTTGTGAAAAACGGTTCTTAAAGAATTCAAGCCTCCTAGGCTGAAAGACGTAATTTTACAGTTCTTACCTTTTGTCAAGTAAAAGGAATATTTTATATATATATACACATTAAAATTTCTCTTTAAAAATCTGCTGAATTTATATTTGTGTTTTTATATACTCTGTTTTTTAGAAATAAGCTTAGAAGAAAATGCCGTAGCAAAAAGCCTCACTATTTAACCTTAATTCTTTCAATTTTTAATAAAATGATGGCAGAGTTGTCCCTTGGTATGTATCTTTCTGTGTTTGGGTATGTTACAGTTGAAACAGTTACTCTGTAGTAATTTCGTTCTGTGTGGTCGTTTTCCTTTCTAATTGAATTAATGTATTTCTAAATAAAAGTCATTAAGTACACAAATGTGCCCGAGGGATACCTTGGGAAACAGATGAAAGCAAAAAAATTCATCCTCTTCAGTTTTCTCTTGTGAGTGAAGTATTTAGCATATTCATTCCATTTTAGAGTAAATGTGGACTGTCAGAAGCAGACAGTGGAGCCTGTGGAAATCTCATTTGGTGATTTGCAAATGTCAAAGAAGGTCCCAAGTCGTTTTCTGTCCATCAGGGTAACAGAGGTAGGAATGTTCTACATCTGAAGTAGGTCATAGCTAGTAATTAGTACCTAGATACCTTAGCAGAGATTAATGTCTGACAAGCTTAAGTTAAAAAATTGGGTACTGATAATGTTTTTAGTGCAGAGGTGTCTGTAAGAAGTGTGGAGAATATTATTGGCCTTATTTTTAGTCATTCTTTGTTAAACAGTACTCTCATGTTTGCTCTTGACAAAATTTGTGGGATTTGCTGGCAGTAAATGCTAGCTAGAAGTAGGCATAAATGTAAAGAAGATTAGTGGAAGAGGTAAAGTACTTGTGTAAACTATAAAAATGAAAATCAGTAGGTATTTGGGCCATTTACCTGGTTATTAACTGCCAGTTTTCTTCAGAAACTGTACATATGAGAAAGGAGATGAATTAATGGTAGTATCTGCTCATTCAGAAAAATATTTCATGCATAGAAGTGTATTAGGAGAAAATTACATGTATATACAAATATTTCTGAAATCTGAAGCTGAGATTTTGAAATCTTGTGTTAGCTGTTATCTTCATTAGTTGAGTAATAACAATATGTATGCTGCTGAAATAGAAATAATAAAAACATTCAAATCACTGAGCTAGGGAAAATTATAAGATGAAGTATTAAAACAGCTATAATAATGGCATGTTTTGCAAGTGGAGAATAGAATATTTTCCTCCTCTTCCTCAGCTAATATCTTCGATTAAAAATGTTAGTGAATTTAAACAGACCCATTACAATCACTTAACTATCTATGGTACTTCTGTTTTAATAAGTCAACTTTAATGATTGTAAATAAAGATTGGTTTTTATTACAAGCATTCAATATAAAGTCTGAAATGGTTATATGAGTTTATACATTGGAATATATGACTTATTTTATTCAATTGGATTTAAATAGGTGTATGTTGTCACCAGTTTCCTGAAGTGTGGCTCATCATTGCAGTAACAATGCTGATGTGCTGACACACGTAGCTAACTGTTATTCTGTCACTGATTAAAAAAAAAGTGCACCAAATCTGTGCACCTGCCTCATCAACTGTCTTCCTTGTATTTTCTGTATGCTAACTTGGTTTAGGAAAATGGAAGCAGTCTTTTCCTAATTTTCTGTATTTTAGTAATGCTTATATTGGAATGTGTTCAGGTGAAAAGTGTGTTGCAGTAGCACAGAAAATAAACATTTTTTAAAAAATACCAAATTATGAGACAGAAATTCTTCGCTGCATTGTTGCAGTATGTGAACTGTTGTGTCAGGAGTAGGAGTGTTTTCATGTATTTTGCTCACATTTGGTTTGTATTTGATGTAGAAGAATATGAAATCTGTTATTGCCTAATTTTTATACTTTCAGGTAGTAGAAGTTGGACACTTCTGGGGTTACAGGACAGATGAAAAAAATACAGCTGTACTCCAGGCTCTAAGTGCTGAAATTGACTATCAGAACCTGATGGATTTAGCAGTGCCTCCACGTGTAGATGTGCTTTGTCTGGCACCATTCACTTATCTGGGAAAGAGAGGGTACTACAGAGCTCATGTTCTGTATGTTCATGGAGATCTTGCTGAGGTAATGTGCTATGTCATACTGAATTGGTAGCATGTAATTGGGTTAACAGTCTTGGGGCTTTGCTGCCTATTTTTTAAATTTATTTTTTCTGCAAATCACTCTGGCCAGAGTAGATGAATTTGTTTCTTTTCCAGAACATGGGAATTTTTAGTGTTAAATTGAGAAGCTCTTGCAGAGTGAAATAAAATAAATACTAAAACCTCCAGTGAATCTGAAAACATGGCTTTTTTTTTTTTTTTTTTTTTTGAGCGGTGTTTATGCTGCTGAGTTCTATATCATCACCAAATTCATCAGAATATTTTGGCTTTTTGTGCTGATGTGAGTAATGGAAATTAGTGCCACAGTTCAAGATGCGTATTGATTTTTCAGGCCAATACTTTTCAGCATTTTAAGGACAGATTTTTTTTTTTGTTTTTGTAAGATTGGCCTTTGAATTTCTTTTATTTCTTAACCTGGTTGGGTGTCACCACTGCAGAGTTAATACTGAATATTGTCATAGTTTGATGTCATGAAAAACTAGTGAATAATAGTGCTAATCTCATCACTTTGGCATTTGAATTTATAAACACGGGTTGATTTATAAGTCACTGAATACATGTTCACATTTGCTTATCTGCAGTTGTTACGTAGTATCACTCACTCTGATGAAGTGAGGTTACACAGATGTGAGTGTGGGGAGAGAATTTAGAGCCTTCTAGAGAAACTTGCCTTCTCTAGATTTAGTGGATTATTTGCATTACAAGTTGATATTTAGGCCAAGGGATCAAATAATAGACATGATAAAATTTGACGTATTCTTTTTGACATGACTTCATTTGCATGCTTTGCAGACATTGAATTTGCTTCCATGTGACTTGATAAGATTTGTGTTTTACTGTAATATTTAAACTCAAGTTGTGACTTTTCTTGGCATTAAAAGTAGCACTTTTAATGTTGTGGAATCTTTGCAGCTACTTCTGATTTTTTTTCCAGGTTTTTTTTGTTGATTATGGCAATAGATCAGAAGTTCCTTTAAATAAATTAAAAGAGATTCCGAGCTGTCTTCAAGGGCTTCCTTTCCAGGTAGGGGTGATGCTGTTGGCTGCTGCTTACTAGATATTTTTTTGTCTGGCCTGGCAAACAGGAGCGAACTTCAAGTTGGGATGCTTTTCAGAATAATAATTAAATAATATGTATTTTGCTGATGCAAGTACCTACAGATCACATTCACTAAGAGGCGAGTGTTTTCCAGAGGTGTGTGTACTCACAGAGCAGGAATTCTTTTGTGTAACTGAACTACGTTGTATTTAACTGTAGAGAAATTTTAATTTTGTAAAGCTGTGGTTTTTATTCATGCTGCTTTGCTGTTCTTTGAACTGCTGGCTTTCCTGGGATCTTTCCAGACAGAACTCTCTTGATCATTAAATACGAGTATCATAGATCTAGTGATCTTTTGACACAAATTAGAGGAATTTTATAACTAGTTCTTCAGAAAAATAATTCTCTTGAGCTGTATTTACAAATAAAATAACAATACTTCAATGGTAATTCAGTTTTTCAGTCCTCACTCAGATATTTTTAAGCTAATAGAAATAGGTGTATCATACTGACTGCATTCTCTGAAGCATTTAATGATGAAAATGAGAAATGGACCAGCAGAAATTGGATTAGATCTCCACAGGGCTAATTTTGTATGGTTTTCTTTTGTACTTGATGTAAAAAAATAATTTCGGCAAGAAGCATCCTTTTTTGTGTTTTCCACACACATATTAAATGGAAATTTATTTCTTCTTCAGGCCTGATCTTTTAATGACCAGTTTTAATGACTGGCTAGAAAAAAAACAGGGGTTCTGCTGTAAATTCATTCAAAGACTTAAGAGTGATTGTGGACATGAGAACTTAATTACTCTTGCCTGCCGGAGACAGAAGAGCTGTAGTGGTCTTACCAAGCTTTCTGTTACCTTAGTTGAAAAGAGTTGTGGACTGTGACGTTTTTTCCAGAGAAGACACCGCTGTGCTCCTGAGATTTCAGTGAACTACTACCAAATTATCCTTTATGTGCTGTTTGCTCTGATTCCTTAGCAACTGTGTACTATACTGAAGTGATAAGAGCTGTCATGTGTTGGCAGTGATGGAGTAGGAATTATGCCAGTAGCTTTAACAGCAGCCCTAGGAATTAACATAAACCACCGCAATAATTATGAAATAATTTATAGTTATTAATTCAAACAGTTTGTTGAGAAAGTGAAATATTTCCTTGCTGATTCTCTAGTCAGGCAAGCGTTGTTTTCAATGGTTTCTGCTCTAGGCTTTAGAGTTCAAGATCTGCAAGATGTGTCCCTCTGCCAAGTCGCTGGTGTGTGGGGAGCGGTGGAGCTGCAGCGCCAGCCAGAGATTTGCCTCCCTGGTCAGTGGCTGCACTCTGCTCGTGGAGGTTTATTCCCTTGTGCACGGGGTCCTGCACGTGGATGTTTTCCGTCACTCGGGGCGCAAAGGCCTGGTGAATATTCGGGATGTGCTTATCCAGGAGTGTTACGCTGAGCTAGCAGAGGAGTCATACGAATCACAAGTATGTATTGGCTGAGCTGCTGCTGCTTTTTTCATTCTAATTTATTTCAGTTCAGGCTGTCCTGAGAAGCTGAGCTGCAGCTTGACTAGTGGCAAGGTTAATACTTGAATAGGGCAGTGTATTTTTGTGTGTGTGCATAATGCATATTGAGCTGTTGGCCAAAAGCATTGCTGCTCTGAGACCCCTTCTGGAAGAGATGTTTACTGAGAAATGATTTCCTCAACTGAACTGTTCCACTCTTACCTGAAGCTCTGAAAAACTGTTAACTGCTTCATAGTTCTAACTCTGTTCCATTTTGATGTTTTATATAATCTGAAAGGTCATCAGAACATTGTTTTTTGTCTTTGTATGCAAGTATTTCTTTGTGTAGGACCTTTTTCATAGAATTTCTGAAGACATAATTGTTCAAGGCTTTTTTAACACTTCTCTTACTGTATAGCAAAGCCATGATTTGCTCAAGGAATTATTTTTGGACAAAGCAAAAGAAGAAAAGCAAATGCCTGTATCTTCAAGACAGGAAGAAAAGCATCTCATTGAAAGATTGTTGAGCTGTTTTTCTGAAGATAAATCTGATGCGCCAACCCATAAGGTAACTTGAGAGGCGGTTTTGGCCTGTCATCCCATGACCGTGCTTCTCACATTGAATGGGGATGAGGGCTGAAAGTACTTTAAATAACCAAGCACTATTTGATGCATTTCATAGGGCATCCTACTTTCTGTTGGTAGAAAGCCATAGTGTGACCACTGTTTCAGACTGGTCTGCTGCAGCTTTGAACAGAGTTCTGAAGTACAGCCTGGGAGCTAATGATCCAGCTCTTCTGACACATCTGAGGCAGCACTTTGAACTCATGCAGAACAGAGATAAAATTGAACAGCTGAATGCAATGTTTCTGTATGTGGTAGTCTTCATTATATAAGCCACAGGAAAATAGCAAGTTTACAACCCTATCAGTTTTTCAGAAAATCTAAATGTGGTTTTTACTATACACAGCGTTTCATTCTTCATCAGCTAGTGATAGGTGAGCAGCTGGGATAGGTGAAGCAGTGAATGCTCCAGCAACTGATGGTAATGCTGCTTTTCCTCTGCCAGTGCCAAACTCAGAAATGTGTTTTGAGGTATCTCGTCACTACTAAGTTGGAATATAAAACAGGAAAATGTGTGTCCTGTTCTGCATTCTGATTACAAGTTAGGCCTCATCTACATTCTGATTATTTTCCCATTTCAGACCTGATAAAATTTCAGGCTTTCAAGCACCTAATCATTCTCCATTTACCCACAGGAGTAATCCTGTTTAACTTCTCACTTAATAGAGATATTTTCAAGATTAAAGACCTCGTCATGTAAATAAAATTACTTGATTTTCTTCAGTGATCTATGAAGTCTGAGCTTGCATTTTTTAAGCTGGAGGAAAATCATGAATCTGTAGCACCTGTGAAAATAGATAATTTTAGATAAGGTGCCTCAACAAACAAAGTTTCCCTTAGATGAGTGAAATGCAAATTCCATCTTACCAATTTAGCAACTCGGTTGCCTCAGTACATGCTGAAATGTTTGGCTTTAATTTAAATCAAAAGCATTTTGATTGGAAAACATCCAGGTGCTAGCTAACTAGAATGTCATTTGTCTCTCTCTCCCTTTTTTTGAAGGTAACAGTTTTTGGCCCGTTCAGTCCTTATCAGCTGAGATGCTATAGTCTGACCAAAGTATCCCAATTCAGGTATGAGAAAACTTTTACTGTAAAGTACAGTCATGTTCTGAGCTGTTACTTCCAATAAATCAGCAAAAACCACCTAGTGACTCCTACAGATTTTCACTGAATTTTTATTCATTGAAGAGACTGAAGTAGTCAGCCTTGAATTTCATTCATACACACACTATTACTATTTGAAATCTTAGAGTAGTTTTAAGGTACGTTATTGTCTCACAGAGAGATAATTTATTAACTGTCATCTAACTCTGCTAGCAGTAAACAGCTATTTTGAGTTTGTGTTATGAATTTAAAATTATTTTTTATTTACATGTTTGTATGAGTTTTGGGGTTTTTTAATGTTGAAAATATTTCTTCCCCAGAAATGTTCTCATCCATAAGGATAGCATAAACTCCATTGTTGTCCATGATGGCACAGAAGATCCCTTTCAGCAGTTGCTGGTCGCCACTGATGTATCAGTAAATGCAGCTGGTAATGCCTAATAAAAATGTTTGGATTGTTTCTCTAGACTTCTGGTTTTATATGAGTAGTTCTATGAGTAAATATGTAACTAGTTCTATGTTACATCTTTTTGAGGTTTCATTTTCATTAGATGCTCCTTAGAGTTATTTGAAATTTTTCTGTTCTTTTGGTGCCAGGGTCTGTGATTTTAGGGGAAACATCTTTGATGCCTCCTATTCATGGCCTGCTTGCACTCCTCAGTATGCTGTTTGCTCCTGCAATAGAACTCAGGTATTTGTGCATTTTAAAGTGGTAGTTCTTTTATTGTTTTCTTTAGGATCCTCACAAAATTTTGACAGATTTTCTTTGCTTTCAGCATTTTATATATTCTCTTTCTGGTACTTTTTTATGACTTTCAGTATAGTATGTAGGTAAAATAACTCGTTCATATACTTAGGTATTGGTGCTGCAGAGTCTCCCCTCACGATAAGGCATTACAGCTCCTGACAGTTGTGCTGGAAGCTTGGGACGGTGAAGTGTAAACTGGGCATGTTAAGTCTACATGAGGAGGGGAACCTCTATAATTTTTTGTTAGAGCTGAGTTCTGGCAGTGGCATTACTGTTGCATTTTCTTCAGATTCTGGTATTTGTAGACTGTCATTTCAACATAGTGAAGGTTGCTTTCCTTTATTTTGCTTATGGATGATTTTTTGGTAAGTGTTATATGTTTTTATAACCAGAACTTCAGTTTTGTTTCATCACTGTGTTTTAAAAATCAGTATGACTGAGTGTGAATGCCTTCTCAGTTGTTTTACCTTCTTTCAAAGACGTGTCTTGCTTTGCATGGCTTACGCAAATTCATTTAAGTCTGTCTTCGTAAGAGTTTTATTTCTTCATCTCTTGGTGAGACTGTTTTCTTTCTTTCTCATGTAGAGTTGATAAAAGTGGGAAGTATTTTACTGGTGTTCTGTGTGGTTTGGGTTGGAGTCAAACTTCTGGGGCTCCACTGCTTCCAGAAAATGATATGGAGCTGACATTTGATGTGCATTTTGGACTGGAAGACATAACAGAGGTAAAACTTGGATAAGAATTTTCACTACAGTAGGAATGCAGTAGAAGTCAGTGCATCTGAGCTTGTTAACTCTTAGTGTTAATAGAAAAGCTTGTTTGGACTTCTGGGGTTTGGGTTTTTTGTGGTTTTGTTTGGGCTTTTTAATGTTTTCCCTTTTTATAATCTTGGATTTTTATCAGGAGAAGCAGTTGCCCCCTCCCTACGCTTCAAACAAATAAAATATTACAGAACATTTTACACTTTCCGGAATACAGTCATCAATTTTGCAGTAACCCGATGTCAATACTTATTAATTTTTGTTCTTAGGATTGTCATGGCTTCTACTGACAAGCAGAGCACTGCTGCTTTTCAGGCTTGTTTGATTTTACAGCTCTGATAAGTGATATGTATAGAGCTACGTCTCTCAGAGCAGATCAGCCAAACAAACAGTAAGGCCCCTGCATTCCTCATTACTGCGTTTTGCAGCTCAGAGAGTGAGGTCTGTCAGAGGGAAGCATGTACATAACCTGTGCTGTGCAGGACAGTGGCTGTGTTTGACATGTGCCTGAGACAGTGAGGGATGTGCCCTGGTTAGGTCTGTGTGCGAAGCCGGTGCTTGGGGTCGTTCCTGGAGGTTTTCCAAGGACACAGTGGACATGCTGGTGCACATATCTGTGAGCTGTTACTTTCTGAAAGCACTGACTTGGTGTGATGGCTGTATTCATGTTGCCTTAGCCAGAATGGTAACACCGAGCTGTTGTACATGTGAAAAGTTATGGACAGAGGGAGAAAATAGTTAAAACTTTCACAGAAGGAATTCTGTGTTGGGAAAAGTCCAGGCAAGTGGTAGCCTATATGTTTTATGGCATATCTGAGTAACCTTAAAAATTGTCACGTGACTGAAATATTAACATCATTGACCACCAGAGGTGCAACTGCAGGAAGAAGTATTTCTGAAGCTTCAGATGTTTTTGCTTATGCAAATAATATTCCAGTTGAAGTTCAGTGATGTGGGTGCTGTGACCACCTTCATGTCAGTGTAATATGATACAGACCTTGTGCTGGTTTAAAGTGCTTTATATCCTGTCACTGGTATTTTACAGATAAACAGTCTGAGGACAGCCATGAATAAGCTGCTCTGTGAACATGCAGTGTGTTATGGACAAGAGCGAGTGGCACAGCTGCAGGAAAATATTCGTCAGAAGCTTCTATGGTAATAATTTTGTAGAAATAAGATCTTCTGTTTCACAGTCTCAGCAAAAATAAGATGAGTGCTTGCTTGAAGCATAGCTCAGATTCAGCTTTGGAAAAATAATATATGCTCTCATTTACTGATGCATTTCATTTACTTTGTTTATTTATAAAGCAGTACACTAAACAACCTTAGACTTCTTGTGGAAGCACTGGTTCTTCAGGGAAGCCCAATCACTTAGGAGTCATAAAACCTAGACTGTAAAACCTGTTCTGCAGGAAATCAGCTCTTACATATCCTTGTTTTTTGCAACCAGGACAAAGCTAATGGAGTCCTATGGCAGAACAGTGCAGAAAGATTTAGAATTCTTTCTTCCTGTACATTAAATTTGAATTATGTGTGCTGCCTTTCCTCCCTCAGCAGTCCTGTGCAGAATAGGTCTGTTGGCCAAGTGAACTGGAAGTCTCAGGCAAATTTAGGAACTGAAGTAAGGCCATCTGCCTTTTTTCCCAGCAAGCTTCTCCTTGTAAGTGAAGCAGTGGTTCTGAAAAGACCATTGTGATTCAGTGCAGCCAGCCTGGAGATTTTTTCAGCTTGTAGCTTGGGAGAAGGAGTGCAATGAACTATCCCAGGAACAGCTCCTTCTAATGTCTGTCCCTGCTGAGCATAATGTGAAAAATCTTCCGTTGTTTGTACACACAGCATGCATTGTAGTGCTGTCTGTATCATCAGGAGTATTTTCTCATCCTGACCTGGCTCTCTACTGAACTATATTAAAAAGAGCTCTGGTTCAGGGTCCATAACATAACTCTTACCAGCCTCATCTCTGAGAAATACACCTTTTTCTTTTTGCCGGTAGAGCTTTGCTGAAGTAACTGCATGATGTCAGTGTTAGGCAGTTCCTTGTGCTGATAAAGATCACACCCCTGCTCTTACCCAGGGTTATCAGAATGATTATCAGAGCATCTATTTATGCTGATTTTTCTGGTGTTCCTTGGTTTTGAAAGTACCTGCTTTCTTATCTGTGGAAAAAAACCTATTACATTGCCTGAAGTTAAAAGCAAGCACCCATACTTCCTATTTCCAATACTCCAAATAAAATTCAGGTGCGTTCCATAGTAAATTAACAAGTCAGCCTTACCTTTTGAGGTACTAGAAGTGAAATTAAAAGAGCACAAGCAATGGAGAAGTCAAGGAACATGGGTAGGCAGAAAGAAGCAAAGCCACAACCCCCCTCTGGAGGTGACTGTGACAGTAACAGCTCGTGCTGGGACATCAACACTCACATGCTAAATTGACAGCATGAAAATGTCACTGCTGTTTGTTCAGACATGTGAATACTTGCTACAGTTTCGGCACCTATTTTGGGCTGATTGTTCAGACATCTCCAGCCAGCTGGGAGGGGAAGGGTCAGACCTTGGCACAGGTCCTGGGTGCTGACATGTTCCCAGCTCAGTCAGCACCGGCTGCCTGACTCGGTCACTCTCATCAGCCCTTGGACTTTTTTGTCTTCAGGATTTTATACCTTTCTGTGGTAGCCTTTTCTCTCGCGGGATTTTTGTACATTTATTGGTTGTCTTCCAACAATCCTACAGCTGTTTTTATTTAAAATTTTATTTTATTTTTGTATGGTTTTATTTGAAGGAATAAACAGTCTGATTATTGTAAACTATTTCTTATTTTCCCTTGTGTAAAGTCTTTCTTGGTTTTGAATATTTTTTTCCCAATTGTACTTTCTGTGTTTTGGAAAAAACATTTATTAATACAAGTACATAGCTAAAAATTTAGCCTGAACAGTCTTTCATAGCTGTTTTCCATTTTTCAAAAGCTAATTGTATTTACAACATGTCACCACTACTTAAAACTAAAATCAGTTTTTGAAAAACACATCTAGACAGAATTAATTAATGTCTACTACTGTTGTACTTTGCACAGCTTGAGGAAATAACTGGAGCAGACAGACAATCTATAGTAATTGAGTTGTCATGCAAAACAAAATACCCTAAAAATAGCTGTGTTATACATTCCAGTGAGTAAGCATACATAAAACGTAAGGAATAAATTACAATTGCAAATTCTAGTGCTTCGTAAAAAAAAAAAAAATCTCGTTATTTTCTTTAGAAGAAAACACATTCTGATACACTATACACCCCTGTGAAAATTTGTATTTTGACTTACTGCACTGGAGGGGCAAAGTACAGAGAAATGAACAAATCAGGCTAGATTGACGGGGAAATGTAAGATTCCCTTTAGCACAGACACCTTGTAAATACCTGGTTGTATCTTTTATAAAAAAATCCTTTGTCTTTATAATTAACCAAATATGAGTGTACTTCTTAAGGCTATATTTATGTAATTTCAGTTTGATCTGCAAATCAAAGCCTCGAGAGATAATTGATCCCGCCTGGTATGAGAAGCCATATGCATGGAATCAGGTAAGGGTATAAAGATTCTTTTTTAACTTTTTTTTTTTTTTTGAGAAGTTTGGGTACTCCAGTAGAGTTAAGAGTGTTGAAAGGGAGAACTTCTTTTGGGAGGATGACTTTTTTGATTACTGAATTTGAAAATACCGTAAGCACTGCAGAGTTACATTTAAAGCATAAGAACTTTTATTTATGTAATCACCAATGTCTGCTGATACCCTGTTTTTGTAGAGTCTGTTTAGTTGTTGGGTGGCTTGTTTTTTAATTTTGTGTATATAAATATTTAGTGTTTACAGGCAGAACTCTCCATGGGTTTTAAGCTGAGAGAGATTGTAAAGGCAACTTCACATTTGTTGGAAGTTAAAATTTTCTATTATTTCTATTAAGCAGCTGTAGCTACATTTTCCTGAGTGCAGTGCATTTTAGTTTTGTTTTGGGCTGCTGTTTTTTGAGGTGGCTTTTCTTTTCTAGGCAAACAGAAATGTAGCTTGTTTTAGAACAAATGTGGTGGGATCAGGCAGGAGGGCAGTTTTCTCAAGACCTGGGAAGGTTTCATAAGACGAATTTCCTAGCTTCCTACTCTTAGAAATCTCACCTTTCTTTTCGTAAAGGCCTCTGCAGGCCACTGCATTTCCTGAAGAACAACTGCAGTTTCTTAATTAAAGGGGGCTGAGGAATTAGTGAGTGCATGAGTAAAAGTGCTACACACACCCTCCCGGTGGCTCACCCACCCTGCAGCCCAGAAAGGAGGGGTTTGGCCCCCCTGCTAAAGAGGGACAACAGAGAACAAGTACCAAGGGCAGTTATTTCTAAAAGGCTTTTTTTTAGAGTATGTTGTGATATACTGCCTTAGGCCAAAGTGTTTCTATTTTCATATTTCAAATTCAGTTATCCTTGGATTTAGGAAGATAATATCCTCACTTCTGCTGGCGTTAATCTTTTATAACAAGCTAATGTGTAGGCCTTGGATCAGGATTTTCACTGCATCTGAAGAATCCCAGGACATCTTAGATCATAAAATAGTACTGGTAATGCTTTGGAATTGATTGTGGAATAGTGTTCTGACTCAGGCAAACCATGAGATAAAGCATTTTGTAGCCTTGGCTCTTTTGTTGCAGTGAGTGGTGTGAAACTGAAATTCCTGTATGATTTAAAACTCGGAACTCTTCCAAGACTGCTTCAGGTGCCGTTCGGGCTAGCTCAGTGTCCCGGCACCCTTAGTTCTGCTGATCATGACTCACTGCAACACAAGACTTTTTCTTATCTGTGTTGTATAGGAAGACATTAGGAATGCATTCTGACTTTCATCTTGCTTCTTTTGACTAGGTGGATACTCAGTGTATTATTGACGAGTCTGAAAACCAGCATGAAAGAGGAAATTTAGTTTATCAGCTCCACAAGCTTGTTTTGTTGAATGATTAAGTATTTCTAGGTCTCTTTCAGAGAATGAGGTATGACTAGTCTAAAAATGACTTCTGTCTTGTATGAATGTTTTGCAAGATTGTTCCTTAACATGAGTACAAGTGTACTGAAAAACAGTTTGGAAAATGTCCCTGTGTTCCTGAAAAAGCTGAGGTTTGCTGGCTTAGAGTAGACAAGTTTATTCATAAAAGAAACTGATGTAAATCAGGATGCAGTTTTCATTTTAATACTTCTGAACAGGTTTATCACAAGGTACATGAAAGATGAAGCAAATATAGGCTTAGTTGCTCCTTTTCTGTCTAAGAGCTCATAAATTAAGGGGCATGACTTTTTTTTGTCTTCAATTGCAAGTTGCATTTTCTGTTTTCTTTTTTACTGGTTTTTTAAAAAAATTTTTAACAAAGGGGTTTGGGGTTTTCGTTAACCAAGAACTAGAAGTCAGAAGAAACTGGTGATCTAAGTTATGTTCTGATCCAAACTGTATCTTCTTATACACTGGATACAGTTTTTCCATTAATTTTTTCGTACAGCAAAACATAACATGATTTATTTTCTGTATGGCAGAAGAATGCTTTTGAATTACTGATTCATGGCACTTTGTTTCATCCTTTCATCTTACTTTACCTGGGAGATCTTTATTCCTAAAAATGAGGTCAGTGGTTTCAGAATAAAATGCAGAAATCAAATAAAATGTTTTTGTCTCTTCCTTTGTGTGGTCATGTTTAATAAAAGCTAAATTTAGTTATTAACGGTATGTGATTGCATTCAAGAAATTCATGAATACAAAAGCAGTGTATGGAAGAGTGTTCATTTTCACTGTTCACTCAGTGAACATTGAAGGTCATGTAATATCCAGTCATCCTCTGAAGGGCAGAGAATCAGTGGTCACCATGAAGAAATGGCAAATTTTTGCAAAACAAGGGGATGCTTAAAATAAATCATTTTAAGCTTTAATTAAACAGAGGGATGACTGTGTAACAGGCAATTTCAGTGGTTTATTATAGCACTACTTTCTTAGACCCATTTTACTGATCCTTGGGAATTAAAATAGTTAGAGAGGTCTAACAGAAAAATTGCATCTCAAGTGGCTTAGACAAGAGTGTTTCTCAGCCAGGTGTTGTACACCAATTAAGTGTTCCTGTTAAACACCTTCGGGGGCAAGTGGAACAGGCAGGATTTCAAATCTTGCATTGTCTATTAATGATGGGAGTTTCTGTACAAAAAGGAAACTTGGCAACGCACAAAGGCATAAGAAAAATAATGGAACTCATTCCACATAAGCAGCACTGATTTTTAATTTTTTTATTTTGAAACTCTGTTTCTCCATGTGTGGGTCTGTGTATGTGACTGTGCTGCCACCAGGTGGGGATTGCTGTGATACGGGATAGAACAGCCCTGAAGGAAACACAGCATCTTTCCAGTCAGCCTTGTTGGGAGATGTTTATTTGCAGAAGAATATATACAGTACTAACATTTAAAAAGCAGCTGTTGTATTTTATTGTTTGATTTAGGCTTCAACAGCATTGCAAAGTCACTTGAACAAGTTTAAGGTAAATAGCTTCCGAATTTCCCTCTCAAAGGGTAATACAAGTTTACAGTACTTCTTTCTCACACTGGAGAAAGAAGTATTGTAAAATAGTAGTGTCTGTGTGGCTGTGGATCTGATCACACTCAGCTTTGTGGCTTTTGGGGGGTACTTCCATTAGAAAAAAGGCCATGACTGCTTGTCAAGATTTGCTGTATCTCCAGATGGTCACCAACGTTGAGCAGAATGAGATTTCACTTACCATAATTCATTAGTGATTTATGTACTTCTTCATTAAGCTTAAGGTGGAAATATTTGAATCTGTGAATGGTCAGATTAATGCTCTTAAATGCCTGCACTAGTAATGATAAAGTGACAAACTGTACTGATAGGTGCTCCTAGAATCTGAAACAATGTGCATTGACTATTATGTGTAAGTCCCCCCACAACTACAGTGACACCTGATAGCAGTTTTAAATCAAAAGGAGATTTTTTGCCATTGCATGTAATTAATTTTGGAATTTACTGCCATTGGCTCTGATGGAAATCCAATACATAAACAAACAGAAGAATGAATTGGAACTCCAGGGAACGCAGATCCTTCAATAACTGTTAAAACTGAACTTGAACTCCCTACCCTATGGAATTCCAGAACCTCAGAAAATATACTGAAAGAATGTCTATTTTTATCCTTGCCCAGGTATTTCCTTATGGCAGGTATATGGGTGGAGAATATTGTTCATGAATCCTTTTACAGAAAAGTCACCCCTGGTTCCTCGACTGATTCTTGACAGTGCTGCACAGCACTTGCCCTGTTCTTGCAGGAGAATCACACTGTCACAATGAACAGCAAAAGGGAAAAGGGTGTTAACACAGCTGGAAATTTCACCATTCCTTCCCCAGAAAGTGTGTGTGTAAGGATTAGGGCGGTTTGAATGAACCCAACTGAGTCCTGCTGAGCCTGTGGCCACTTGCACCATGGCAGCTGTGCTCTCTGCAGGGAGCGCGAGTGGGGAAATGAAGGTGAGAGTGGATGTCAGTGTGAAGTGATCCATTTCCAGAGAAAACAGGACTGTCCTCTTGTAGCTGTATGGAATTTTAGGAGGTACTGGTGAGTGCATGTATGTCCTGTCCATTGCTTTGGCCTTTCCTAGCACAGTTGTGCTGCTGTTGGCACCTGAGCTACCTATTCCAAAAGCTTGCCCACGGATTTTACAAGGGCTTTTGTTAACAGTGCAAAGAGAAAAATTAGTTACCAGGAAAAGGAAGGCCAGAGATGGAATTTGAGTAACAAAGGGATGGCGACTTTATGACTGCACAAGTGCAGTCCCAGCAGGTTAAATTTAATGCCAGTGTACATGGAAGTGTCAGAAAAAGGCCACATGAATTACGATAAATTACAGAATCGTGGTTTAAACCAGGATACAGGTGTTGGCATAGACAGGAGTTACACTGACCCTGGAAAGTCTTTAGCATGTTTTTCAAGGACCAGAGTAACACAGAGCAGGGTTTGTCTACCTCATAGAAAGGGATAGAACTGAACAGAAAAATAAAAACCCACCATCAGTGTATAGTTTCATTTGGAGTTTCCTTTCTGTAGAAGAACCTTGAGAAAAACAGATGAAACTCCCAAGAGGTTAATAAATGAAAGAAACTTGAGGCAAAGACGGTATGTCTGAGACATACATTAATCCTCCAAAGGAGTGTTAAGGGAAGAGGCAAGCTCTGAGCTGATCTGGTGAATCTATAGGAAGATAAATTGCTCTTTTCTTAGTCACTGAGCTACATCAGTAGGTGTATTTGTCATCCCTGTCTGATGCTCCTATATTTAGCTTTCACTCAAGCTCTTGGAATGTCTGTCTAATTTGCCAGATCTATGACTTAAATCCCTTGGGGTAACAGGGGTGGTTGCTCCCTCTGCTGAGAGAGCTCTTCCATCCTGTAAGACAAGGACAGGACCTTCCCAGGCATCCCCCTTTCAGGGGAGGGGACTCAGCCCCTTCACATCCCCATGAGTGATGGGCAAGTCCTGGCAGATGTTTCTTGGCACAGGGCTGAGTTTGTGGATGTTTCTCGATCCCAGGGCAAGCGGGCAGAGAGCTGAGCTTGGGTGCTGGTGCTCACTGCTGGTTTTGCCATGGGACTGGTGAGAGGGCAGTGGGTTGAGGTGAGCTGGGCAGGAGTGAGCTGCACACACCATGAGCCGTCCTGAGGCTTCATTATGGCCTTCACTCCTTCACCCCAGCAATTCTCTCCCTCACAGTGAGCCACCCTGGGGAAAGAGAGCAGTGGGGTTGCCACTTGGTTCAGGGGAAGGAGGGAGGTGAAATGTGTGGTTGAAATGCTGCCATTCATTTCCTCGTGTGCTCCAAAAAGTGCAGAGGCTGCTTTTTGCTCTGAAAAACTGCAGTCAAAACTTCTTTACTCATGGTTAGATGAGTTCATGACTTTTTCATGTCATGCTTATGAAACTTGCCTTCTCTCTGTGCCAGTCAGAGTGATGAGCCGCAGGTACTCCACAAACACACCACTGTGATGGTTTTATTTTCCCGTCCTGTATTTGTTCTTCATGCCATGTGGAGAACCGTGGAGGGGTTTTAAATATTTCACTTCTCTCATTTTGTTTTCTTCCTAAACAGAGCATAAAACACCCAGGGGTACCTTTCTCCCTGGATACGTGTACTTGAAAAAGGAAGGGTACAGCTCTTGGCAGTATTTCAACATTTACAAAGCTCTTTGTTCTCTTTTTGGTCTGTTAGTAGCAAAAATCTAGAGTGCATAATCAGGAAATGAACAGCACAGAGGACGCATATGTATCTCTGAGGTTTTCTTGGTCTATCTTTAATACGGGCAGAAAGGCCACCATTAAAAGACAGGAAAGTAGATAAGATTTTATTAAAATTCTTGATACAGACAGTATCTTCCACAGCACATATTTCAAGAGATCACAGAACATAGCTGCAGGGACTTCCTCTCTAGTTTAAGATGTTAGCTGTCTTGAACTAGTTTTACTTGGTCTTGACAGCAGTTGTGCAAACAGCCTCCTCCTGCCCAATTGCCAGGTAAGAATTGAACAGGCACACTTTACATCTGATTATTTTACATGTTCTCTAAGGAATAGATGTTGCTTGAATTTTATTTATAAAGGAGAAGGAGGTAGAAAATACACTGGGAAAAGCACGAAGTGATTGCTGCTGATGGCAATTCCTAAAATTGGAATAGTTACTGAAGCTAATACATTTGTAGAGCTGCTCCATGGGATGTCACTGCTGCAGGATGAGGAATCCACACAGGGGAAGCACACTCCGTGATAACTTGGGAGCTTCCAGAGGATATATGAGTGCTTCTGGAAGGAATATTTCACACTTCCCAGATGGATGTTTTCAGCTGAAGGACAGGAACAGCAGCAAAACAATCCATCTAGAGATGGATGCACTCTAACAGTGTTGTAGACCTTTGTAACCACAGACTGGAATCAGAATGGAGAGGACTTCTTGTATACTTCTTTTCTTTATATGTGTGAGAAAGCATTCCCTGATGTTACTGTCTCTATTTTCATATTAAAATGCAAATTTTTGTCTTAATTTTGCTGCTGCCAGTTTTCAAGTTACTCTTTTTCAATTTATTTGAACTGAGACAGTTCTTAATCTTTTTCCACTGTTTCTCTGCTATAACAATACAGTCTCATGTGATTGCTTGATAACTCTAAATCCAGTTATATCTAATTTACATCTTTTAGAATGGTTTCACACATCTCTTGTATTTATCTCTTGCTAAGTACTGACATACAGTCAACTTGAGCTGGCTCCCTTTTGATAGAAGCTTTCCCAAGTCAGGATCATTTCAATATCTACTTTTAATATAATCTGAAGTAGTTTTTGTCTGAAGTAAATGAAATAGCTACCACCAACTTTCCTGAAACATTATAACTTAGGGACCACATGATCTGCTCTAAGCAGCTAATGTCTATAGTTTGCAATAAAATATTTTTATTACATAATTTTGTTCTTTATCTCTCTAAACACAAGAAGGATTATCTCTGCAATCCCAGAATATGCATCACTGCTTGATTCATGTAATGTGATAGTAGAAGACATGGCCAGAATAGCCAAGTATTCTTGGACATGGTCTTCAGTTCTCTTGTTCTCTTTTATTTAGTGCTGGAGATTGAAAGGAGATATGTTGTATATTTTAGCTTTTTGTGGATTAGTGATGTATGGGATTGGAATAAAAAGGAACCTTTGGGCTGGAGAGGCTGTTGGCACTAGCAGGCATTTGCAGAAAAATGACCTTCGAGTTGTTTGGGTCTCTCATAGATACTCAAAGAATGTTAGAGGCTGAGGGAAATTTGTCTAGGGCTACACTACAAAGGTGGCTGCCATGTGGTTTTCTACCATTTAGTGTCAGGAGAAATTCACCTGAGGCAGGAACTTTAGTGATTCAAGGAAGGGTGGCTCAGTGTATGTTAATCTGGACCATGTGGTCCAGGTTCCAGTGTTAAATGACAGAAGAATATGATCACAGCAAAGTCTCTGGTCTTCTATGTATGCAACTCGGAATTGGGTCAGTGGCTAGTAAAATAGCACTAAATAAAAATAAAATTTGAATTCCAACTAGACACACCCAATATTAAGGGCTGTAGCAAGCACCTTACAGTTGCAGTTAAGCATAATTTCTAAGAGCTCAAGGCAATCTAGAACCCAGCTAGTTTTCAAAGTACAATACTTGAAGGGCTCCTGTGAAAAGCAGGATGGTTCTTTCTAACTCTCAACAAAATAAGCAGTTGTGAACTTCTGCAGAACTCCTGGTTGCACATTTAAGGCTGTACATGATGCTGTGTAAGGCTCTGATGCTGTTGGGATACTGTGAGCAGCTCACAATCCAGGTTGTGTTAATTGGCACTTGCATGATTTGTGTCTCCCTCACTGAACGTTTCAGTAGGTCTCGCTCCTCAGAAAGGTAGGAGAAAACCTGGATTTAGCAATTCTGCTTTTATTGCATTTCATAGGAAGGCTCTTAATCCCTTGGATATAGCAAAGAAGTCACATTTGACAATGCACCCCTTCTGTTTCAGAGAATTTCTGAGGTACAAGGTTGAAAAATTACGTTGTAAACAAGAAAGAAGATCTTAGAGCAACAAAGCAATTTTCTGTCTCCCTGCCCACTCCCAGTTTGTAATGACTTGGTGTGATGGCTGTCATATTGTTCTAATAATTGTTATTGTAACTTAAGCTCAGCCAGCACATCGAGTTATTTAGGCTGGCATTTTGACTGAGTTTGAACAGAATGCAGAATTGATGAGCTAAGAAACTCGTGAACCAGCATAATGAACACCGCATAGGGAAAAATAAAAAGTGTGATTAAGACAGCTATGAATAGAAGAAAAGAAACACTGCCTCCCAGTCTGTTCCTTGGAAGTGATTTCCCCAGAGCAGGAAAGAAGAACATCAGCAAGGTGAGATCACTGTGCCCAAGGGCACAGCAGCCAGGCATTTTTGGAGTTGATGAGTGAAACATGAGCTAAGCAAGCTGCAGAACCAAGGAAACAAGCCAGAGGCTACAGTATTTTTAATTTTTTTGGGGGGGTGGTGGTGGCTAAAACAACCCCAAAAATCATCCAGGTGGGATCAGCAGAATTGGACCAGTGATGTAGATCTCCATGGATGAAAACACTCCTGTGGAGAGCAGTGTCTTCTCCAAACCACCTCAGTGCAGGTAGGTTTGCTAGTGCAGCTTGGCCAACAGACCACTAGGAAAAATCTAAGAAAGATATTTCTGACCTGCTATGCAAAATCTATGACAAATTTCACACATCCAGACCTTCCTCTTGTGCCAGAAGTACTCCAGGTGGACTGTTTTGACCTCATCAGTCTGCAGGTTTCTGTCCTCCACCTTCACCTCCTGTTCATAAACTGGTGTGTGAGTCACAGCAATCTCGTGTCCTCCCTGAGGCTGATCACAGCACGTGCTTTATTAACTCAAACTCCTGGCACTTGTTCCCTTTTCCTACTTGTATGTCAGGATGGGTTTTATAAATTCTGTTTCATTTTCTAAAGCCTTAAAAAGCATTCCAAGTTTATCTTGCCTGCAGTCTCTGTGAGGCCTGAAGCCTGTGCTGCACTTCAGTGCTCATGTACCTTGCCTGCCTTATTCCAGTGGTATTTTCCTTCTTGATGCCAGATCACTTCTCTTACTTTGCCTAAGGCCATTTTCAGCCTGCCCTTGCCAGTGCCTACAGCCTGGTGCCAGACTGTGCTCCTGAGCACCAGGTGCAGGATCTGTTGCCAGCTCACACCCCAGAGGTGAAGGAGAGGTAACTGCGGAAAATTCTCCTTACTGAGAAGGAGAAATTCTCGCTTCACTGCTGCTCTTGGTTTGCCAGGTCTGTGGAGTGGCACGTTTTGTGTCATCTGGAGTGGTGTGGTTTTTTGTCATGGGTGTTTTTTCTGGAGCTACGATTCCAAGGCTGAGATGGGATCATTTCTTGGTCAAATGGTCACCAGTCTTCCCAGCGTCTCCCTAGCCAACACAGCCAGCTTCGAGATGCGATTTCCCTGTTCCCAGAATGCTCATCGGTGCACAGACCCCAACCCTCAGCTTTGTGGCAGAACTAAAAAAAGGCAAGGATTAACAATCTGAAGCCTGAAGAAAACCAGGGGTGGCCAGCCTCTCTTGCAAAGTGGTCCACCTCCTAATTCTGCTACCACTTAATGTCATATCAGGATTTGTCTCAGCATTTGCACTGGCGTTTTAGCAACTGAGTGTTTCTATGAGACTTGACACCTATGACAGACATGCAATTCCAGTGGATTCACCACCTCTTAACATGGAAGTACCTCCATGCCACTGTCAGCTCAGTGGGCCCTCCGCTGGACAGAGAAGTTTTGGTCCCATCCACCCCTCAAAGAAAGGGGAGTTAAACTTGTACAGCCCAGTGTAAAAGTTTAACAGCATCTGCTTCCCATCCTCGTGTCCCTTGTCACTGTAATCCGTGACTCGTGGGGCTGCAGGCTGAGAACTGATGGCACAGCATGAACTCTGACCTCGGTATTCTCTGTCAGCAGATCAAATACAGAAGAACTAAAAAAAACCCCAAAATCAAACAAAAACCTAAGTACTTTTTTAGCTCATGGTCAACTATTGTGAATGCTGGATGTGCACCATGCCTCTCAGGAAACTCTGATTGTTATTATGTTGTTATTAACTACTAATTACTAAACTAATTCGTTGAGACTAGATGCCTGTCTTCTAGATAACTGAATTCGGTAAGAAGATTAATCTTACCTCTGAGGTATATTAATCGACATGTAACTGTCAAAAAAGCCCCCTTACAAATTAGTCATTTAGTTGAGTATTTCAAGTAGAATGTTGCTTGGGTATTTTTCCAGTCCAAAGACCTAATATCTTGATTAGATATTAACACTGCTCTCTCCTCACCACTAAGCCAGTTGTGTAGTCGGAGAGGACTGTCACATTGATCAAGTGTGATAGATACATGGTGACTACTCCTGTCTGTTTGAGCTTCGTATGTCTGGAAGTAGCTTCCAGATCTATTTGCTCCACCACTTTTGCCAGGATTGAGGTGAGGTCTACCAGTCCCTAGTTTCCCATCTCCTCTTCCTTCTCACCATTCTTGAAGTTAGAAGTGACATTTGCTTTCTTCCGCTCCTCAAGAACCTTCCCCTGATTGCCATGACCTTTCAGAGGTTATCAAGTGTCCTCAAATGGCATCAGCTGGTTCCCTCAGCTCTTGTGAGTGCAGCCCATCAGGTTCCGGGGACTTGTCAGGGTCTGGTTTATTTAAATATTCTCTAAACTGATCCTTCTCCAGTGACCGGAAGTCTTCCTTGCCCAGCATCTTACAATGGCCTCAGGTGCCTGGGATTCCTAAAGGCAGAGACAACCAGTGAAGACTGAGAAAAAGGTGGCACTGTCAGCTTTCCCATATCCTTTGTCACCAAGTGCCCTGCCAGTCACCAGTGGGCCCACCTTTTTTCTAGTCACCTTTTGGCTGCTTATTTACCTTAGACACCTTTCTTGCTGAACCCTCATATCCCTCTGTAAATTCAATTTCAGGTGGGCCTTGCCTTTCATAACAACATACCTGCATATTCTGACAGTATCTCTACATTCCTCCTGGGACACCTGTCCCTTGTCCCACCTCTTGAACACTTTTTATACTTAATTCTTACCTGGAATTCCTTGCTCATCCATGCAGGCCTGCTTCTACTTCTGCTTGGTGTCTTCCTTGATGGAATGGACAGTTCTTGAGATCAGAGAAAGGTGATCCTCAAGAATGAGTCAAAAATGTATGGAGATTTCTTAAGAGCATCATTATTTTTGATGGATGATCTAGCTAGGCAGTCACCTCAACTGTTGTGAATTAACATAAATAAAGGTTCACCAGAGCTCCCAGAATGCCCATTTGCTGGACTTGATTTTGAGACAGCAGTTAGCTGGTGTGTACTGAGATCTCACTGTTGGTCACACACAACAGTGTTTTCCTTTCTCAAGAACAAACAAACTCCACAAATCTTGGTTTTAGAGAAGAGGGTTTCACCTTTGGTTAGCAAGCTGCAGCTTTTCTGTAGTCTCTCCAAGACAATTCTGTTCACTTGGGCTATCATCTGTGTCACTCTTTAACAGCCCTTTGTCTCACCCAGTTCTCACTCTGGGCACATCAGAGTTCTGCAGGAGGAGGTGGTCACTGTAAATAAACCTGAGAGACCTGACCATGGGTCAAGCAAGGCAGAGCCTGTTGGGACTGCATTTGTTGTGGCCCATAAAGTCATCATCCTTTTCCTGGTAACTCAGTTTTCTCTTTGCACTGTCAACAAAAGCCCTTGTAAAATCCGTGGGCAAGCTTTTGGAATAGGTAGCTCAGGTGCCAACAGCAGCACAACTGTGCTAGGAAAGGCCAAAGCAATGGACAGGACATACATGCACTCACCAGTACCTCCTAAAATTCCATACAGCTACAAGAGGACAGTCCTGTTTTCTCTGGAAATGGATCACTTCACATTGACATCCACTCTCACCTTCATTTCCCCACTCGCGCTCCCTGCAGAGAGCACAGCTGCCATGGTGCAAGTGGCCACAGGCTCAGCAGGACTCAGTTGGGTTCATTCAAACCACCCTAATCCTTACACACACACTTTCTGGGGAAGGAATGGTGAAATTTCCAGCTGTGTTAACACCCTTTTCCCTTTTGCTGTTCATTGTGACAGTGTGATTCTCCTGCAAGAACAGGGCAAGTGCTGTGCAGCACAGTCAAGAATCAGTCTTGACAGTGATTTTCAAGGTGGGTGATTTTCCCCTCATCGTTTGGCAACCTCTGTGCACTGGGGGTGTCAGCTGGCACAGCTCACAGATGCAGGGTGTAGGTCACCAGCACTTTGAAAAGAAGGAAAGATGGAGGCTGAATTTTGGAAGGAGTCTGGGCACTCTGGGCACCACCTGTCTTGGAACAGTCTCTCTCTCCTGAGACCCACAGCAGATTAATTTCTGTTCCCCAGCTCCTCTTTCAGCCTCATCCAGTGTGCTTTATAGGTGGTCCTTAATGATGCAGAAGGCCCAAAGAAGAAACTTGCAGCTTTGCTACATGGTCAGTCTCTGCCCGATCCTGACCTTCCTCTGCCCTTCACCTGTTTCAAGCACCAGCTCAGAAACAAAGTGATACTTTTGTGCTGCTTTCTTTGTGTTTCATTATTTTCTGTGTCTTCCTCACTCCTCCATGTTCAGACATTATCTTCTGCCACCATCTATCCACTGCACAATGAAAACCATTCCAGCTCCCAAACCCCCTCCCAGGTAGATGAGTTTCCCTCCCATCTTGATATGTGTGCATGATTTATCTTGCTTAAAGCAGAATTATTCTACCTGCAGCAGGCAGAGAAAAAGAGGGAACTTGCTCCTTTCCTTTCTTGCTGCTTTCTCTTTCCACTGTTCTAGACAATGACATTCTGAATTGTTTAAAGTAGGCCTAAGTTCATTCAGCAGATTTAGAGAGTCCATTGCCTTCATGAATACCAGTTAAATACATCAAAATTTTAAGAGCAGAAAAGGTTTTTCTGATGGTATTGGCTGAACTGGATACCATAAATGAGAGAATGCACTGACAGTCTGAAACACACATCACAGGTGTGGGACCAGAGTTCCCTTTTGTATTATGGACAAACTCCCACAAATTTACATGAAATAAATTCAGAAGCATGGCTTGAGATCTGTTGGACTATTAAGTCACGCCAGTCCTTGACATGCTCTTAGCTTCTGGAGACATCAGCTCTTCTCATTTTTAAAATCCAATTTCCCTCATTAAAGGCACACATCTCTCAGCTAAGAGATAAGAGGTGGCTTAATCCTTGTCTGTACATGCTTTTGGGAAAGCCTCTCTATCCCAGCTTCTTGGTAAAATATTTTTTCCCCTTTTTTTTCATAACAGTATTCTGCATTGTTCATATGTTGGAATACAGAACTCTGAATGACATCCCTGGATTAGAGAAGTGATCTCAAGTAAATTGCACAGATATCTAGGAGGGACTCATTGCTCAAACAGAAGTGTGGAGGGCAGAGAATAAAGCGGTGCAATATCCAGAGAAGCCATCAACAGAATTCAGAAGAAATAAGAAATGTCTTCAGAGAGATTTTCTGGACATGGCTGAAAAGCGAAGTGGCATTCAATAGCAGAAAGTGGTTATTTAATGTTCTGTATCTAATAGCATCCCATACGTTAGAAGGAATACAATGGCACTCAGTAGTTGGAAGGAGTTTCTGCCATCACAGCAATTACTTCTTAATCTGTCCATCAATACCTATGAAATCATACTTTTACGTGTTGTGAAGAGCAACCACGTCTCTTTGATAATATTTGACTGACACCACCCATTTAATTTATCTAAGCCTGTCAGCAGCCAAGATGTATTAATTACAATTAGTTACTGTTTCGAAGCTGACAAAGTAGAACGGTCCATCTTCATATTATCCTTGTCCTGACCTGTTCTGACTCCCAAGACCTTAGCTGGTGTGCTGGTCCTGTTTTTCCTTAATTGATAAAGTGTGTTATAGGTGGGAAAGCTGAAATGTCAAGACTAAGAGGATAGAACTCATTACATTTTGTAAAGGACATTTAAAGCTAGACAAGTGTGGAGCAACAGCTCAGGCCAAAGGCAGATGTGGTGCTACCCCACTCTGGAATGCAATCCAGCCAACTTCTAAAAAAGAAAAATGTAGGGTTGTTTTGTTTATTTTTCCTTTTACAAGATGCATTATATCTTTTACACACATTTGATCTTGGGAATTTGCAGAAATAATTTTTGAGTGTAAACCAGGAAAAAAAAGCACCTTGTAATGTGCATAAAACAAAGAAAATAACTTTACCATTAATTTTTTTCTTTTTTTGCCAGAAACATTTTCAAAAGCTGATTATTCTGTGAAAGAAAGTGTTGAATTTCTGACCAACTCTAGTAATCCTGCTCAAATGGAACTTCAGTTTTGTTCTTCCTGGAGAGAGTCCCGCAGAACCTAAAATGACCTTTCTGTAGAGTTTGAAACTCTTCATCACATTCTTTTCATGTGATCTTGATTACATTTTTTTACTCTTGAGTAGCACAGGGAAAAGAGTACAACGATTAAAGATGCTTTGAGATCTGTGCTAGAAATATATGAAGGAAGTGGACTGAGTTTCTTTGATACATAACAAGAATCGGATGCAATTTTTTCATTCTTTTGAAAAAAGTGTTTCCCTGCAGCAGACGCACAATATTTGTTTATTTAGAAAATTTTGTTGTGGACCTGACAATACACACAGAGTACTCCAGCAGCTGGAGTTACTACACAGTTTGTTTCTGCCCTCAGACACTGCTGGGTTTTGTTCAATAGCCTACAGTATAGATAAAAAAATCTAAGTAGCAGCTGTGCAAAAAGGGCTTGGGGGTCCTACGGATATGAGGCAGCAAAGGGTCCTTGCAGCGATGAAAGCGAAGGCTAGGCTGCACTAGCAGGACAATTACAGTCAGCAGACAGAGGGGAATGATTACTGCCCTCTACTTGGCACTTGTGAGACCACATCTGGAATTCTGTGCCACGTTTTGGGCCACTAAGAGAGAGATTGACAACGTGGGAGGAGAACATAAAATTTATTTCTGTTGGAGTACTAAGTCGTAGAAATTGGAAGGAAATTTCTTGGACTATCCCACAATCTCTATTTTTACCTTGAAATTGAGTTACATTTCATTTAGAAGGTGCAGTGCAGGGTACAAATTCAGTTCACATGACTGGGAGCCAAAAAAATCCCTACCACTTTCCTACCGGAAGCATGTTCTTCCTTTGACGTACTGAGTAAATCAGGCACTTAAGTGACGAGTTTAGCCTCAAGGTATTTGTGCAGCAGCTACTTCTCAGCTCATGCAGATCGTGCTTCTCAACAGTTACTGTTCCCAGTAACTGGCTCATTGGGTTTTAGCCAGCTGCTTTGCTGATTTTGCTTTATAGTTGGCCATAGTAACAAATCTCATGACAACAGACCTAAAGATTTATCAGATTTCCTTGAAAACAACTTCAGCCTCCTCACACTGGATCTCCTACCCAATCCTCAAAAGAAACTACCATATATTTTCCAAACACAATACTTAAAACCAGTAGCTGAACTCGACAATACAGGGTTTAATACAGTTTGTTTTATATGAGAGCTTAATCTGCTCCCCTTCCCACAATCTCTTCAAGTACCAGTATAAGGTACACATTTCTAGCTTTTTCTGTAAAATACCTGTAACATCACTTTTTTCATTGTGCCTCCTCATTTCATTTACCTGCAAAATTGCTCTCTAACCCAGGTGTATCTGCTGTTCCTACCTAAATGTGAAACCCTAAATTTGTGTTTAGTTCTGAAGCTTAATGTTTCTATTTTGAAGTATTTGAGTTGAAGACAGCCTTGTATGTCTCAAAGTTTAGGATGACTCTTACAGGGAGACAGAGGAAGATCTGAGAAATACCTGGCATATTGTTGGTAACAGGTGAAATATGAACTGGAGCTCAGTTACACCTATAGTCAATTTCAGTATCGTGATATTCACCTCCTGGTGATTGCCAGCTTTTTGCAGATAAGGCAAATGACAGCAGAGATAATAATCAGGATAAAACAGACAAATAGTCAGAGTTTCTGAAGTTGGTGTAGTAAGCTTCCCCCTCCTCTTTTCTCTTATTTCTTTTTCAGAGGTCTCAGTTATATGGATAGAGATGGTATCACCCCACACACACCTGTGCATCTCTGCTTGTTTCACCCTGAGCACTTCTGGCAAGACTGTTGAGAAACAGGAGTTATTTTTCACAATGCCATGTTAGATCTGGCTATACCAAGAACGATTTTGTGGTCACAGGTTTCCATGAAATACAAATCTTTGAGGGTGAATGTCCTTCAAGAGACGGAAGAGCTCAAAAAATGGAGTTTGTGAGCTGAGCAACATTATCTGATGGTCATCTCTGCCCAGGGCAGAGCCATTGAAGCTATAGGTGGTCTTTAAGGTCCCTTCCACCCCAGACATTCTATCATCCTATGGTAATATTGCCAAACTACGGGAGAGGACTGATGAAGTAAGACATCAGTCTGAATACGTTGTGGGTTTGCAGGCTGCAAAAAACCACAGCCCTCATCTTTGCTCAAGGAGATCTTCCCTGCACAACCCTTGTGTTCTGTGTTACAGCTGTACACACATCAGGCTCTGTGGTACCTGCCTTGTCCTCCTTTAGCCCAGGGCTGGATGTGCAGCCTGAGGTTGAAGCTTTCCCTTCTTGCAAGAAAATCTAGATGGAAGTCGAGGGTGCAGATTAGGAAGCTGGAATGGAGGGGCAGGGGTGCTGCCCATGCCACGCTGCCTGTTTTGGGAGACGCTGGGTCGGCAGGAGTCGCCTCTGGGGCCAGGTAAGCAGGGGCAGTTCCCACCTTCTTCCCCATGAAGGAAAACGGGGACGAAGCAGGTGCTGTCGCCGGGCTGACCCTGAGCCCTGTGTCCCCTCTCTCCTCCCCGGGCCCAGAACGCGCCGCTGCTCTTGACTTCTCCTTCAAGCATGAAGGACCTTGACGTCTCCCCGGGCTGGCGCTGCCCCCCGGAG
>VZTI01004555.1:1226732-1265756 GCA_013397865.1 Struthidea cinerea | reverse complement strand
GTTGTCCGGGCGGCCGGGAGGTAGCGGATCCTGCGGCGCGGGATGGAGGCGGCGGCGGCGGGACGGCCGCGCTCCCTGCTCAGAGCCCTGGCCAGGCCCCGGCCCCAGGAGCGCCCCGGCTGCCCCCCGGCCCCCTCCGCCAAGGCCGAGGCGCGGGTGCTGGTCATCAATACGGGCGGCACCATCGGCATGGTGCAGGACGTCAAGGGTGAGGGGCCGGCGGCGGCGCGGGGGGTGCCGGGGTGGCTGCGGGGAGCGGGGCTGGCCATGGCCACGGGGCCGGGGCTGCCTTGGCACGGCGCGACCGCGGGGACCCGGCGCGGTTTGCGGTGCGGCGTCGCTGGTGTGAGAGGCTCCCTCTAATCCCCGGCTCCCGTCAGCTGGGTCACTCGGTAGCTCAGCTGATGGGCATCCTTGTGAGCGTCACAGCGAGCAGCAGCGGCTTTTGGCAGAGGGCAACGTGTTTCCTGCAGCACGAGTCCTTTCTGCCCTACCTCGCGCTCTGAAAATGAAACCACCGTAATCGCACTAGTCATGCAGGCTGTTTTTAGCCCTAAATGAGCCACTGTCATCGGCCACCCAGAGAGCGTGTGCCTGGCATTCCTGCTGGGAAGAGCGTGGGCCGCTGGAGCTGTTGGCCGTGACAAGGATTTTCCGGTGGTGACCTGGCAGGCGCAGCGGATGCAAGTGTGGCAGCTGCCAGGTGTCAGGATGAGCGAGATCAGATGCAGTGTCTGTGTTCACCTGCCTTGGGACAGGTTTCTCCTGCTCTCCCACCAGCTCTCGCCTTTCTTCATGAAATCACTGAAGAGTCCTGCCTTACCTTACCAAGAGAGGGGGAGACTAAGATTGATGAAAAGGCTAGGTATGCCAAACTCTCTCCCAGCAGCTGGAAAATGTTTACATCCAAAACTAACACTCAGATGTGTCAGTATAATGTCTGCATTTTATCTGAAGGCTTCTTAGGTACCTACAGGTATATGGTGTGTGTTTTTAGGTGCCCCTAAATGTCAGTAGGAAGGTGCCCAAACTCACCTGACACCTCCACAGGCCCCCAGCTGGTTGTAGTGGCACCTCAGCAGCCCTTGATCATCACTCAACAGGCACAGATCCAAAGGGATACCAGAAAGATCAACCCATTAATGTGTCCAGGGAAAAGAATGGATTTCAGTCAGGTCTGACTTGCTGTAGGGCTGTGTTGGATTAAAGGGAAACAGAGTAACATAAGGAGTGGGAGTGAGAGGGAAACAGTCCAGTTTTGATGAATATCTATTTCGTTTCTTTCCTTGTTTACTTGGAAGACAGTGGAGCATCCCAGGGCTTCCACAGCTTATGTCTGTCTAGATTGAGAAGCATGGGTGCTTGTGATCCCTGCTACAGAGTTTCATGCCCCTGCTGCAAATACTGTCTCTGCTTCTCATTTGTTGGATTAAAACACTCAGGGCTTCACCTTGGAGCTGCCTAGACTTGATTTTTTTTCAAATACATGTCCTTTCTTCTCAGAAGAAGGTGACTGGCTGATCCTTATTATTGTAGTAAAGGTGTTCTTTGTTTTTTATGGCTGTCATCTTTGTATTTGATCTGTCACAGCTGTAAAAAAAAAGCCCATCTTTCAATGACATGTGGTGACTCGCCTTTCTCAGTTTGCATTGTTTATACTAAAACAATTTCCTACTTTTATTGCCTCAGCTCTCTAAATACCTCTTTTAAGCAAATAAATTATAATCACGTGTCTCATTCTTTTATGAATGAACTTTATAACCTCATCTTGTATGGTTTTTTTTCTTTTGCTTAACATGTGTCAATCATTAAAGCATGTACAAACAATCTAAGTTATGATCCAATGATGCTGACTTGCTGCATCCTGGTGAGGGTTTTGACCTCCTTTTCATACCCACATCTAGCTGCAGAGCAGCCAGAGTACCTCTTTCAGAATATTTGGCAGTGGTTAGTGTTCAGACAGAAGCTAGTGAAAGGGCATGGGAAAGGCAGCATGCTTCAAGGGAAGATACAATAGATGCTCATTTCTTTTATTAATCAGTGGATGGAAAGTGCCTGTTTACAACTCTTCCTAGAACTACAAGTGTTTTACTTCAAGCACAGTGAACAGAAGTAGCTCATCTGGGAACTCCAGCAAGTCTTGGACCTGTTGGAATTTCTGCACACCTACATGTTACCTGTGCAGGAGTCGTTTTCAGAGGATGAATAGTCTATTTCAGTTTGTGTGAGTTGGATGACAACCAGATTCAGGTGCAGAGTCTCTCAGTATACATGTTTTTGCTGTCAAGCCACTTCAGTGCATTTTCAGTCTCTTACTCCTACTTATTTCCTCCTACATCAGTTTCTTTTGGCTTATCAGTAGCTCATTTCAGAAAGAGAACCTTACTGCACTCCAGAGTTACTATGATACAGGTTACTGTGATAGTGATCTTTCCATCAAGTTTGTGCTGGTGCCTTCAGGAAGATCTTTTCCTTGGGCATGTGGGCTAGGTCTCTTTCCTAGCTTTTACCTGTAAAAAGGAAAAAAAAAAACCCAACAAATCCAAGTAGAACTAAGCTAAATACCCTTAGAAAAATTGCTTATCTTGGAATAGTCTGCTTAGGTAACTTAGTTATTTATGTGTCTTTTTTAGACATGCTAGATTGCCAGAGGACTGGCTGCTGTGGTCCAAACCTTTTTCTGTTTGAAATCTATGTACCTCATTTCTGAAAGCTCCAAGTACTGTAGCTGCTGAAATTAATATTTTTGCGCCCCGTTCTCTGCAGCAGCACAGGTTGTACGATATCTTGTTTGGCAGGTAGCTGTAACTGTATTATCTATAGCACCAGAGTGAAAAGCAGAGTTCTGGACTGTAGGTGAGACAGAACTATGATTGTTCTCCTCAGTCACAGGTGCCTGTTTGCTGTTCTGCCTTTGTCCATCCTCTCTGTGATGCCAGGGCTGGCCAGCTAACAAGGGTGAGGACAGAAGCTGATGAGAGCTGTTTGGACAAGTCACACAGTCTGCCTCTTCTCCGCAGGGGTGAAGTTGCTTCAAATACTTGGTCAACAAGCTTGGCTCACAAAAGCTGTTTGCCATGCATAATAAAGCAGAAGTGTTCTTAAAACTGTTGCACTTGAGTTTCCCCGTGTTTGCTTCTTGAAGTTGTAAAGCAGAAATCCCTGCTAGACGTGGATGCACGTGGGGGGGCTGCATAGGTTGTAAGTGGGTCATCTTGGATACGTCTGCAGAATGCCTTGAAAAAACAGTTTACATTCACTGCAAGCAATTACAGAAAAATCCTGACAGATTTGTGATTAAGAGATGAGGAACTGCCATTTAGAGAGAAGGGATTAAAGAATATTAACGTACATCAGCTCTCCAGTTCCTGTGGCAAGTACAAAAAATAAACAGTCTAATCCATTGTCAATATTTAGAGCAAGATGAACACTGGAGAAACAGAACAATAATCAGAAAACACCCAGGAAACACTTGAAACTGGGCTGCATTTCCGAGCCAAAATGACTCAATGCCCAAGCGCAGCAGAAGTGGCCATTTGTGACTAAGCTAGGAACATCCTTAATAGGAAAAGCAGGGATTATAGCTGAATGAATGAAACATCCAAGGCTTGAAAGTGTTTTAAGTATATTTTGTAAAACTAAGTATTCTGGCAGTAATCCAAACAAATCCACTAAAATGCTGTTGCTGTCCTGTGAGGAAGTTGGCTATGAAGAGGCCTCCTTCTTCATTTAAGGCAAGCCAGGAGGCAGATTAAGGAGTTCTTAAGGATTCTTCTGTCAGCTTGGAAAGTAAAAAGATAGAAATGCTATTGAAAATATTCTCTGTGTTTTGAGTATTTAAAATAAACCTTGCTGTTTGAAGGTGAACCAAAAATAATTACAGATGCTAACTTGGATGAGAATCATGTTTAAATAAATAGAACTAGGAAGCAGGAGAGAATTCCATGGCCTCAAATTAAAAATAACTTGAACTAACAGAAGTAGAATAATGAGGTTTAATAGTTTGTTTGCCGTGTGAATAGGTGATATGAAACACTGATATTAAACTGAACTTGACTGTAGAATCTTGAAGTCCAGAAGGAAGTACCTGTGATGGAAGCTCCTTGAAAGACAATTATCTCAGGAAGTCAGACTTCAGAAAAACAGGATGGATTCTGGATGTCAGGGCTGTTGCTGTCATTCCTGAAACAGGGTATTGGGAGATTAGTTGCAGGTTAGGTTCACAGGTGAACTCAGTTCTGTGATGCTGAGGACTGTAACATCAAAACATTAGGTGCCTTTCTGGCTAACAGAGAATGGCATGCAGATTCTCTATGGAATACCTGGTTGCAATCAGGACACCTGCAGGTCCACCAAACACTAAATGTGTTCTTAGGCTAGTTTAAACAGCAGCTGTTTTAGGGTCCCTGCCACAGACAGACCCCATCATGGGCAGGGAGAGGGAGAGCAGAGTTTGAGATGCATCCATGCTTTTAACTTTTTCTGTTCAGTGGTTTGTGCACTTTTTTACCTTTTGTCAGTTCAGATGTTCAGTCCTAAACCTGCTAGTGGAAAGTACCTAGTATGTATCACAACTTGATAGTACAAAATGATGCTGAGTGATTTTGAAGTCTTCTGCCACTAAGTAGTTATAGTAGCTATGGCAAATGTGAAAGAGAATGGTAGGTTTCTGCTACAGTTGCAAAAATTGGCTCCCTGTCCCTGCTTCTGAGCAGTATTTGCAGACAAGCAACAATGAAAAATAGGTAAAAGCATAAATGTTTGATGTGGAGATTTGAAACTTTATTTCTCTTAAATAAAGGATTTATTTATATCAAGTCAAGAAAAGAATAACTGCATGAATATTTTCATGGCTTTAAACTGGCAATAGACTGTTTAAATTTAATTTGGAAGGATGGGCAAACTGCCATGTAACTTGACTACTTCCGTCCTTACTGTGCCACTCTCTTCCTTTCCATCCCTGCTCCTTTATTTATTTCTTTATTCTTTGTTTTTAAGGGCTTGCTCCTGAGGCCAATAAATTAGTAAACAGCTTGAAAACCATGCCGATGCTGCACGATGAGGCGTATGCCCAGGAAACAAAACTGAACAACTCCCATGAATTCCCAGAGAACACATTGGTGCTCCCGTAAGTACAACTTCCTTGGGGAGAGGAAGGGTTAGCAAGTATCTTGTTATTTTTCAGGTAATTACATCTCTAGACATTTGACGTGAGGAATCCATGATGAGATTAGCAAAAATGCTTATGTTAGTCCAAAAGAAAAAAGTCCACCATGTTTGATGTGATAGAAAATATGCATTTGAATATATTTGCAATGAAGTGCCTTAGAACTGCCTGAGAAATAACTTCTAAGTTAGGCAACAAGTAACCATGCTAGGCAGTCCATTCATGGATTTAAAAAAAAAAAAAAAAAGTTAATTTACTGCTGTGCAAACATACAAGTATTCTACAGAAACTAAGAAAACTGTATATACAGCTCCATGGGAATTATCTTCAGCATGTATCTGAAAAAGTAGCATGTAATTAATGCATCTGTGAATAGGCCTCATGCTTTGATTCTGCAGGCCTTCTGGTTTTAAAAGCCCTAAAAGCTGATTGTTTTTCCCAAATTTATGCAACATTGTGATAATAAGTGATGGGCTTATAATTAGTCTACATTGCTTCTTAACTGTTGGGCAATGATTAATAAGCTTATAGATTTTACTTAGAGGGCAGTATGCTAATTTGAAATATTCCCTACCTGTGATGAATGACTGTACCCCTGTAAGCGTGCTAACTTTGCACAAAGGTTCATTTTGCACAGTTGTTCAAAAATAAATGGAACCATAGCTGGCGTGCTGTAAGAGTAAAAATGGATATTCAGTAATCTTTAAAGAGAAAACCAGGATATTCAAAGAAAGTATAAGGTTTATTAAGTTTGTCTACTTTGTATTGAGGTCTCTATATAAAGCTTTAAAAAGTAACCACTTAAAAAGCAGATAGCAGGAAAAGGAGTAAAGGAAAAACTAATGGACTCCTGGTGCAGTAGTATTTATATGAATATACAGTTTGTGTTAAATATGATGCTTACACTAAGAAAAATGGAGCTCTATTATGATGCTGTGCTTGAGTAACTTTTAAATACTTAAGGGATTAGAAACATAACAACACTACACTAATATACCCGTGCAAGTCCTAAATATACTTCTCCTGGCACATCTTTTCCATGAAAACCAGAAAAGCTTAAAACAATCATTCACTTCAAAAAACCTGAGGTTTAAAAACTAATCTTGTCTTGTTTTTCTGGCACTGCTGAGTGCTGTTTCTGGAGGTTAGTTATGGCAACTTGCCATCTTGTCTTTTGTGCTAGCCAAATAATATTTTAACTAGGTGGTTGAGAAATATTGTGAGTTCCTGAGAGGAGAAGATTTTGTGAACTTTGTATACCTGCGTGTAACGTCAATATAAGAGAAGTGACATGATCTCTTTTTAGAGAGAGTTGAAGACAACTGGTTTCAGGTATCAGGATGTCATGTTTTATTTAAACAGCACGTTCTCAGGAGAGCTTTCTTGTCACAGATTTTCAGCTGACTTCCAAAGTTACTCCTAGCATGTGTAAATGTGATATCCAGCAAGGCAGTTTTTCATGTGAAGCCTGGCTTCTTAGGTACAGTATGTCAGTTTAAACACATTGTTTAAATGCTCTCTCTGTTGTATGCAACAGTCTTACAGGCTTCATGAAGGGAGCGGGTCTCCAGATTTTATTAGAAGTCTCAGGTGACTCGAAAAGGGGAAATATTGTACCCAACTTTAAAAAGGATAGAAAGGAAGATCATGGGACCTGCTGACCTGTCAGCCTCCCCTCTGTGCCTGGGAAGGTCATGAAGCAGATCCTTCTAGAAGCTCTGCTAAGGCACATGGAGGACAGGAAGGCGATTTCAGTTAGCACAGCTTTACCTGGACTTCTGTAAAACTTTTGATGTGGTCCCTTCCTTCTCTCTAAATTGGAGAGAGATGGATTTGATGGGTGGACTGTTAAGTGGATGAGGAACTGATTGGATGGTTACAGCCAGAGAGTAGTGGTCAATGGCTCAGAGTCATGATGGACATCAGTGACAAGTGCTGTCTCTCAGGGGTCTATACTGGGATCAGTGTTTTTTAATATCTTCATTAATGGCATGGATGGAGGGATTGAGTGCAGCCTCAGCAAATTTGCAGATGACACCAAGCTGAGTGGTGCTGTTGACACACCTGAAGGATGAGATGCCATCCAGAGGGACCTGGACAAGCTGGAGAAGTGGGACCATGGAAATCTCAGGAGGTTTAACAAGACCAAGTGCTGGTGCTGCACCTGGCTTGGGTCAGTCTCTGGTATCCATCCAGGCTGGGAATGAACAGATCAGAGCAGCCCTGCCCAGAAGGACTTGGGGATGCTGGTGGCTGAGAAGCTGGACATGACCCAGCAATGTGCACTCACAGCCCAGAAACCACCCAGTTGTATTTATTATTAAATTAAATTTAGATATTTATGCTTTAAACCACATCAAGCCATGAACTTCTAAACTTGGAATTAAATTTCCAGATTTAAGATATTCTTCACCTAGATTTGGGGGATGGGGAGGAAAAGTGTGAAAACACTGATTTAAAGAAAAAATCAGAAGTGATGAGATGATATTAATGCTAAGAAGTTTGTTTTTTTTCCAATTCTCTTTCTTCATAGTGTCTCTAAGCAAAACAAGAGAATTTTTTACACAATCCTCGAGCTCTCACCACTGCTTGATTCCTCCAACATGACACCAGATGACTGGGCCAAAATTGCAAAGAAACTTGAGGTACAGTGATGTGGGATAAGAATTCATTTTTCACTTAAACAAAACCAGCAGTATATCTAGTATGCTTAGCAAGATAAAACAATTCAGTAGCCCTGTAGATATATATTTGTTTCTTTAAATGTAAAGTACCTTAATTAGTTACTTGCAAATTAACTAGTACTGTGCTTGCAAAGTTTGCAGAATTTTTTTTTTGAAAATGTTGTAAACTCCTTTAAGTTACATCGTTCTTCCAAGGATAAGCCATGATTCCATACAATAAAATAAATAGAAAAATTGCAGCTATGATTGAATAAGGTATGTAACATGGAGGTTGATGTGTCCTAAACTGTTGACTTGAATTCACTGTCCAAGAATGTTTACTAAAATCCTTAGGTGTGGGTAACTTAACTGAAGGTTGCTTAGTTACACATCATTTGCGTGTTCAAATAGCTTAATAGTTGGCTATTGACATTGAAAATAATTTACTGTCTTTATGCCTTTCTTACTCTGGGCACACATGGACTGGACTAGCTTTGGCTTTGCAACCAGTAGAAAAAATTACTACTAGGGTTAGGTTTCCCACAGTGGAAAATGCTTAAAGTCCTAGATATTTCTGCATATATAGATAAACTCATTATATCCTTCTCTAGAACAAAAAAATCAGCATTTCTGTGCTCCTGTCCCTTGTTTGAACTTAAGCTTTGTGCTTTTAAAAAAAAAGCAAAACTGCAAAACACTTCAAATGCTTCACACCAGGAATTCATACACAGCTGACAGAAATAAATAACTGTGGGGTTAGGAAGATAGTGCTCTTCCACTCTGTGATAGTGGGCTTTATAGTGTAAATTCCCTCCTTCCACCTCGCTGTAGCAATGCACAAACAGTTCAATAATGCAGGGAATGATGCTGAAGATTCAGGTAACAGTCTTTCACCGTTAGGCTCTCTAATCCTGAAACCACCAAATTTGGGAGGTTGCTTGCCCTATTAAATGCATGTTTCCCAGGCAAAGAAGAGATGGAGATGCTGTGTACATGGAAAGTCTAGGATGGAGCAGGGGTGCAGCTGGGCAAAGCCTGGGGCCAACAGAAGGCAGCAATCCCATGCTGAACAGGAGAGAATTTACCCTTTTTCCTTATTGGCATATTAGTTTTTATTTCAGAAAAAAGTGGTTTTACCTTGTACACAGAATGCAGGTTCTCTGTGTGTCCAGTTTGTGTAATCCAAATGAAGCGTGCAGAGAAGGCAAAAAAAGGAACCTTTTCAACTCTCCAGGTTGTGTACAGACACTGCCACTTGGTGTTCGTCTTGGACATGTGCCTGGCACCACTGTAACATGCTGAGGATTTTCCAGACTAAAACATTCCAAGATGTTTCTGTGGGATAACTCCTTAACTGGCAACCTGATCTTTCACATTATGAAGCTTAAACTAAACTATGTTCTTTTGCGTCTAATAAGGTTCATAAGGCTGAAAATACTTGTGAGTGTACTGATTTAGAGAGGACAGGTGGCTGTTTCTGTGATCTTGGCCCTTCTTGAAACCTCCTTACCTTGTTGCTGCCTTGGTGAATGGCTCCAGCATGGTTTTTGCATCACATTATAGTTTGGCCTCCAGAAAGACTGTGCAACACTGGCAGATGTGTTGGCTCAGTTGTTAGAGATAAGCAGAAATCCCCTGAAGCTTCCAGTAGGTAGCAACAGGTAGACAGACATGAGTATCAGTGAAGAAATGACAAAAGGACAAGTAGGAACCTACAGACGAGCTTGGAAGTGACCTTATTATCAGGAGGTGCCAAGCGTGTGTGCTTAGTGTTAACATAAGGAGTGTGATTAAAAAGAAATCTTGTTTAAACCTCCTTTTTCCTCCCCATGCTGGCACTTCATGTATCTGCTTAGAGTTCTATGTAATCCTTTCCATGTTACCAAGTTGCATCAGAGACATCAGTGTCTCTCCCTACAGTGTTTGCTATGTCCATCATTCCTAAAGTAGCTGAACCAATTCCTTTTTCTTCCAAAAGCCAGAAGATAACTTTATTCTAACAGGATCAGCAGTGTGATTCATGCCTTTGCATTAAAAAAAACCCCACCTCCTGTGTGGAATTTTATGCAGATTAAAATTATTATAAAACTCATTTTGATATTGCATGTGCCTGATAGTGTAAGGGCCTTCTCGAAAACCAGCATGTGAATGTCCATTAATGAACGAGAAGCCTCTTCCTCAGTTCCTGCTATGGAAAGGATGGCTTTCCATCAGAAGAGGGCGCTCTGACACTGGTAGTTTGCTTGTCTGCCGCACGGATTAAATGGACTGTTTTTCCCCCTATATTATGATAGCCCTGGTTTGCCTAATCTGTTCCTGTAAATGGTGTAATCCCTACAGTAAAAGCGGCAACAAGAAATCAGACTATACGACTAATTTGCATATGTTAACATTCATGTTTAAAGCCATTGCTAAGCTTTTCTTAATTAGCAGTCTTCTGGTTTAAAAATGCAGCATTAATATGTATACATAGAAGAATCTCTTTGACTGTTCCATAATTAGAATTACTGGCTCTAGTGCTTAGTGTCCGATTAACCCTTAATTGTATTTAAACTGGAAACAGGATGACTTTAGGAGGAATTGTGTGTGCAGTACCCTATAAAGCATTGTGCTGTTGCCTGCATCAGTGAAAGTAATGCACTGTGTACCTCACCTGCTGGTGCCAGGCCATTGCTTTAACAGTGTGAAAACTGTCTCTTCCCCTCCAGGAGCACTACGAGAAGTACGATGGCTTTGTCGTCCTGCACGGTACGGACACTATGGCGTACACAGCTTCAGCCCTGTCCTTCATGTGTGAGAACCTGGGCAAAACTGTTGTTCTGACAGGGTCTCAGGTAATGGAATTAATTTGAAGCAGGAATCCTTATTTTTGGTTTTTATATGCAGAACTTGGTTGTATCCTGATTATCACTGTACAGCTTAGCAGTGCAGGTCAGGCCCCTGGCCAGGGTGAATGGTCACAGTGCTGACAGAAGTGAGTGAGAAATGTCAGGCTCACCAGCTGAGGATCTGCCCCATAATTTTATCATTAATGACTTCACCACTCTGTACCAAATCAGACCAGGAGTTCATTATGGCTGGGGCCAGATGCTTCAGAGAAAGACATAAGATCCTGTCATTGGCCATTGTGTATTAATCGGTTTATATGAGAAGCATTTTTCCAGCCTCAGGTGGCCACTGGTTGTCAGCTGTCTTCTTTTCTGTAAAAGCCCTGAAGCTTAGTATTTTTTACTTCATCAGTTGTTATCTCAACTTGTGTTACTCATTGTTGCATTCTTTATAATTTTTAAAATTAACTTAAAGCATTAGATGCATTTTTGATAATTTCTGTTCCACAAAGCATCTAATATGGTCTGTTTCCTTTCCCCTAAAGACTACATTTATTAATTTTCATTTTCTTAGCTGGAGATCAGCCTTTTGCATATTGTGTGAGGGGGATGGGTTGTCTTACTAGAATAGCTTGCTTGAGTGTAAAATACAGCTCTAATCACAAAGGAGAGATGAAACATCACATTGTAAAATTCCCCTCCCCAATCTCATAACTTCCCTTTCACATGTGGTCTATTTGAAGTCAAAATACAAAAGTCTAGGAAGGAGTAGGCTCCCACTTGCTGTCTTGATGTGGAGCAGTCTAGTTGTGATACATCAGTCAAGGTTTTGCTTTCTTTTTGGTTTTATTGCTTGGACATCTATCTGACATATAATCCAGCAAGGGAGCATGTGATTTCCTTTTTATTAGTGGCTGAAAGAAGCACTCTCTGTTAATAAAGAGGCAGTCTGAAAAGGCATGGAAATCATCACTCAGCAGACCATTTCTGTTTTTAATCTTGCCCTTTTCTGTCAGTAATAACCTGCTGGCTCAGTTTTACTATGCTATGAGGAAAGATGGTGCAAGAGAGCTGTTGTGAAGCCCATAGTGACAGTTCTGTATGTTCTGGGTGTTGCTTTTTCTCTCTATTATCACTTCTCCTATGCTCAGTCACTTTTAACTATGCCTACTTGCTAGTTTTTGTATTATTCCTGAACCAGTGTTAATATTCTTAATCCCATTAGAAAAATCTCTGTATTAGTTTTTAAGCACTTGAATTATAAAATCATGTTAAGCAGAGAGAGAAATCTTGCCATCTGCTGCAGTTTAAAATAGTTTGGGTGAAGAAGGAAAACTTTTTTTGTCACAAATCATTGTTACATAAATTATTCATGTATTTGTATTGCAT
Source organism: Struthidea cinerea (assembly GCA_013397865.1). Classification (NCBI taxonomy): domain Eukaryota; kingdom Metazoa; phylum Chordata; class Aves; order Passeriformes; family Corcoracidae; genus Struthidea; species Struthidea cinerea. The sequence goes on along the minus strand of VZTI01004555.1, from coordinate 1,253,709 downwards.
AAGTTGGACGCATTTTTTCTGCTGTGTAGGCTTTACATAAGGGCCCGGGTGTAATTCCAGTCTCTGCTCTTCAGGTGCCAATTTACGAGCTGCAGAATGATGGCCGAGACAACCTCCTGGGGGCACTGCTGATGGCTGGGCAATTCGTGATTCCTGAGGTCTGTTTGCCTGGGAAGACCATCTAAGAAGCTGCATTTCTCTCTCTAGCCAGGACACAAACTTAAATACTCACTAAATATCCAGTAGGCAGTAAGGAATTGCACTTAAGCAGGAAGACGAATGGATTCCACTGAGGTGACAGTGCTTGCATGGCAAAGCACGTGCTGTTTTCACAGTGGTCATATCCCATTTGCCCGTACACAATCTAGAAAGACTCTCAAGTCTGAAATATATGCTGCAGCAGACTTGAAACTGGAGGTTCTCTTGCAAATATGTGGGATCTGAAACACCTGTAAGTTGGTTTTTTAACTGAATGTTATTTTGAAGTTCTCCAGTCGCTATAGAAGTGTGTGTGTCTAAGAGTGTCTTCTAGCTCTGTTCCTAAGGACTGAAGTGTCGAGAGTGACACACCTAATGAATATGGAGGTACCTTCATTGTCTCAGCACCCTGCTGTTTGTGCTGTGCAGCCCAAAACTCAGAGAGAAAATGGGTCAGGTTGCATCTCATTTTACTTCTGCCGTGCTCCCAAAGCCTGTTCTTGTAAAACAACAGCAACAGCTGACTGGCCAAGATCTTAATAACTGATAACAGCTTTGAGGTATCTCTTTTCCTTCAAGTTGACAACCTTTAATAGGCTTGAGAAGGAATGTAATTATTTATGTATGGTAACTCTTTTGGAAGTTATCCTCATTTTCACCAGGCCTTTCGTTATGTTTTGGACTCTGAATTTATACATAACTGAGGAATTTATTAAAAAGTTCACACTGTTTCTTTCCTCCATCTCTGAAGTGGACTCAGGCAAATTTGCTGTCTCCTAGACTAAGCCTTATGAGAGGATTATGAAACTAGTTAGCACTTAACTTGTTTTGTTCTTAAATTCTTAAACCAATGTGTGACAGATGTGCCAACTCTTTTTGAAAGGGTTAGACTTGTAAACATCTGCTAGCCTCTGAGTTGCTTTAAAGATTTAGAAAACACTTTATAAAGGACGGACTACGGTATTTATCTACTGCATCTTTTAATTACTGGCTTATTCATAGACCTGTTTCTTTACTTGTCTTGCAGGTGTGCCTGTATTTTTATAATAAACTGTACAGGGGAAATAGGGTGACTAAGGTGGATGCTGGGAGTTTCAATGCCTTTTCCTCACCTAACCTGCCTCCACTTGCAAATGCTGAGGTTGATATTACAAGTAAGCAACATCATCTCTTAAGCCGTGTAATTTATGCCGCTTGCAATAGAACTGTAGCTGAAAAGAACCTGTGCTTATGTAGTTGAAATGTCGTTTTTAAAGTCAAATATCTTTGAAAGTCCTGTAGCTTGACTTCACTTCATCTGCTCTGAATCTATTTAAATATTAGTAAGGCTGAGACTTTGTGACTCAACCGCATTTATCTATTGAATATAGATGTGAGCTAGACTGACTTTGACTAGAGATCCAGACTAACCAGAGGGAATGTTGCCCGTGTGTCAGGAAAAAGCTTGCTCCAAAGATAAAATGAGGGAGCTAGGACTGAAAGAACAAAGAGTTTAATCTCATTAATGGCTATGCTGGGCTCTGAAATCAGGGAAAAAAGTCATTGCAGAGTACTTGCAGCTTCAACAGTCTAACTCTGTTGCATGTCATTGTGTAAGATGTTTTACTGGATATTTAGGACCTGTCTGAACTGCAAACACACTGACAACAGCAGACCTAAAATATGTGAAGATTTTTTCCCCAAACTTACTCAGGCTCCCCATAGTTTTTACGTGTCTGTTTCTTAAGGAGGGGAAAAACTACATGAAATTTTCACTACCCACTTGCAAAGTCATTAGATGACTGTTCTTGGATAAATGGTACCCTTTCTTTGGAGAGGGGAGAAGAGAGACACATTTGGAATCTAGCCAAATGGAGCTGCCAGAAAACATACTAAAGGACAGTTTTAAAAAATCTGTGAGCCACTTTTGGATAGACTCAGTATTAAAAAGGAGTAGGACTTGGTGACAGTCTCCATTATTACAAAAAAAAAAAAAGGAACAGGAGGGTGTTCCTGAAATCTTCTGCTAAGTGCCATTAGTGGCAGTAGGAGACCTAGCCCTGTGCCATACAACGTGCCATTCTGAATGGATTCTACTGCTAGAGAAAGACATTCTGCAATCTGGAAAAATAAACTTCTCCCTTCCACCTAATGAGTGGGAGTCACTTAACAAAGTTTCAGGATCAAAGTGCTGTGTTTGTAGCAGCCAGGTACAAACTTAGGAAGCCCATGAGATACTGTAGTTGTCTGTAAGACATGTCTCAGGTAGAGAGTCTGCCATTGTTGTGCTGTGTCAAATAGTATGTCTCTGAAATCAGTGGAAATGCTGTCAGTTGATTGTTGCACTAAATTGGGGAGAATCTTCTTTCTTGGGTTTTTATGAACTGCATCAAACAGGGTATGAATAAATTCCGTTTACCGACCGATCAATAATGAAATCAAGCTGCAAATTGCATGCTATTCCTCTCTTGGATTTGAATGAACTGTTTTGTGATTCCTTGTCTAGAGGAGAAAAATGAGAAAGTTATTAAGCACTTCCCTTGGCCCATATTGGGTCCCATTATCTTTTCAGTAAATGCCTCATTGGGATCAGTGGGGATTTCTGAGTTAAAAACCGATGGTGTGATAGGCTCTATTTTTATTTGCTTCAGTTGATTACCCAGTTAGGGTAGCATCATTTATCCAAGATGACGGTGTCACTATTGAAGGATTGTTTCATTCGGAAAGAACATAGTTTATAGTAAGGGCAATCTACTAGTGATGCTTTATTTTGTCCAAAGTAATTGTTTGAAATATTGCTGTCTCCCTTGAGTTTGCTGGTATGGTCCTTGTATGAAGCTTTCATGGAGACAAGGAACCACTTGGGCTTTTAAAAACAAACCAAACAAATCTAGCATCTTTTAACTTTTTTTTTTTTTTTTGTCCCAATGACTTTATATTATATGTCTTTATCCTCCTGTAGACAGGGCTGACTCTGGCTGATTCAGCATTATGGAGAGCAGCTTGAAGATGCCAGGAGGAGTAGGCCATGTGCAGAAACTCTTCCTCAGGCTCCCTGGTTCTAACAAAGCTGGGAATGAAAATTCCAGGGAAGCAGAAGGGGAGAGGTAGCAGGATGGAGGAAGTGGGGAGCATAGTGGGATCATGGGTTGGTGCACATGAATGAGAAGACATGCTGTTCATGGCTCAGCAGAACATATGAAGTCTACTTCAGAGCTAGAAAGGAGATAGAGAAGCTTAGTCTTTTTCCCTCCCTTACCCTTCCAGCTCTCTTCTTCATTTATAATATCCATTTTTTATCCTGTTCCCTTTTCAGATGAGGCTCCCAGTGGATTTCTAATCCTGTAACTGGCTATGTTCTCAGCCAGATCCCTAGCTGTGTTAGCAATGCCTAGGAGTTGTGTTACCCAGCTCTAGATGAGCATGTGTCAACTTCCTTAGGACTTCCAACTTAGCACAAGAAACTCCTATAAGAAATGAAAAATTCTAGCCCACTCCTGAGCTGAGTAAGAAACCCAGTGCTGATGGAAAATACTTTTGCAGCAGAATCAGAAATCTCTGCATGAAATGGACAGCATAGAAATAATAAAAAATATTTCTAAAATCTCAAAGCTTATCAAATAAAAGACCTTACCTTATTTCTCCCGTATTTTGAAAACAGTCAAGACAAGGAAGACTATTTCTCTTGAAATCTGTAAAGATTTTCAGTATATTTTGTAATTGATGACTTTCCTTTATTCTTGGTTGTCCTAATGAAGCACACATGAAACTTGCTTTGTTACTGTGGCTGGACTTTCTTCATCACACGTGCATGTGAATTCTGGGAGTGGTGCACATGTACAGGACCATATGATGAGAGACAACCTGTGCAGGGAACAGAGCCTGTGTGACTGTGTGTGCAGATGTGGCACAGCAGCAGAAGGTTAGAAGGCCCTTTTGGGCTTGTTTACCCACAGATCTCATTAGAGAGAAGCTATTAGTCACTGGTTAAGTCTGCATCTTGGTTGGTTGTTTACATAGAAAGCCCAGGTCATTTATGTATGAAGGCAAATGCCAGCTCTCTTCACTGGAGTGCTTTTGATCCCCATCCCTGCTCCCTTCTGTGTAGGCACCTTGGTTGTTGCAATGACACCAGTCAATTTAAATATTCATTCCCGAAGATGTATGTTGCTTGTTTTATAACAAACTGCCAAAATCGGGGGTCTGTGCTCGTTTGCCTCCTGCAGGAGTTTGCAGCCATAGGTTGGCCTGTGCTCCCCACCCCTTGGCTGCCGCAGTGAATCGCAGTGAGCGCTGGGGCAGCTTATATAATGGTAGGGCTTGCCTGTAGCCCTGCAGAGAAGGATGAGAAGAGGGCACTGCTGTTTGCATGGAGCTCTGCAATCAAGAAAAGCTGTATTTCTTGTTTGATTTCATAACTCGGAGTTCAGTCACCACTCCTAAGGGAGGTGTCGCTCTCAGTGGCTGCTCTCCTGTTATAAGTTGAAATCTGCACTGTGGCATAGGCCCTGTTTAACATTGGGGAGGGGGATTTGCTGCTTTCTGATCTGTGTAGAGTTACTTTTATTTTAAGTCAGGTTTATTTTTTTTTTTGCACTAACCCCATCACCATATTTTGTGTGTGTGTGTGAATAAAGCTGCATAAGATAAAGATGTAATTTTTTGGCAGTAATTTTAGAGGCAGAGAAATTTTATGTTTGGTATGGAGGGGGAGATTGGAAATATCAGACTATTGTTTATGTGATGGTTTGGTTTGGAAGAGTAAACAGAAGGCCTCAATATCTTGGATGCAGTCTCCTTGAATAGAGCAATCTATCCCAAGCCATTATGAGTATATATAGTATGTAAATAGCCATTACTTCTTTATTTTAGGTACATTGCTTTAGAAACGTTCTTTCTGCTGTGCCACACCAGTAGCTAGCTTCTGTTTGTTCCTCACTTTTGCTTCCACATTTACATGATTCATTGTGCTGTGTCAGTTAAACTCTTCACAAGCACAGACCACCCAAGTCAGAGCAGGTTACTGTTTTCTGTGCTGTGCCAAAACTGAGTATCCCTAATTATTCACTCTTATCCATAAGATAAAAAAGTGTTGTGAACACCAATAGATGCAGCTTTTTGTACTTCACTTGCTCGTATATGAGTTTCTTACTTAAGAACTGTTAGTGATTCTTATGTTCTTGGGGTTTTTTAACTTACCAAAAATAGAAGATTGCTCTGTGGTATGACACAGCAAGACAGCTGGTTTATTCGGTACAATGAAGATGCTTGAACTTATCTATGTGACATAAATATTGTTCCTTTTTGGGGATGTAAACTTTGAGATGGAGGATGCAAAGGGTGTGTTCTAATTTTTTTCCCTTGCGTGGTGTCCTGCCTCATTTCCAACAGTTCTGAGTAAATCTGAGATGAAGTTGGGCTTTTATGTGTATTTGTTTGTCTTTGGCTCTTGCATCACATTTCCCTTTTGTTCTGCCTTTTAGACTTGTTTGGCAAATGGAAAACTGACATCTGTGGAGTCTGCAGCACCAAACATTATGTAGGCTGATGAGGTTCATGACCAAGCAAATGTTAACTCAGGGGCAGGGCAGTCTTTATCTTCTTTTCAATATAACTTGGAATTACATCACTATACTATGTCTGCATGCATTAAATTTATCTTGGAGATGTTATTTGGTAGAGCGTACTCCAAGAGTACAGGTATAGGCCTGGTGTAGGTCTGACTTCTGAACCTGTTCTCTGATCTCTTTCCTTGGTCTTCTGCTTTTGGCAGTGTCTTAGTGCTCCATGCCAAGGCAGGTTTCCTCAGTTCATTCTTCAAGTTGGTTACAGGCATCAGGGATGCTCACAGTTGCCAAAAGTAGTAGAATGCATTTGTGAGGTTTTGGCAGGGACTCCTACCTTATGGAGGATAAAAGAAAAGCAAGCTGTGATACAATTTTATTGCCATTCCTTCTTATAGAGGAGGCTGCTTTTAAAGAGTTAACCTGTTTTTTAGAAGGCTGAGAGGAATGGATTTATTGCTAAACACTTCTGCTTCTTACAGCACAGTGCTCATGTTGAATGTGGTTAGCCAGGCCTGTGAACCTCATGCAGAACAAATGCGCAGGCTCTGCACTTACCTGAGTTCCTCCTGCAGGTCTCTAAATGGCTCTGGAAAGCTCCCAGAGGCCTTTGAGAGCTACTTGGATAACAAGTCCAGCCAGGTGGTTTCAGAATCATGCTGTACAGCTTCTCAGAAAGACAGAAGCTGCTGGAATAGTCTATACTTCTATTCTCCCAATGCCAGGGCAGTAGGAATCCACATGCTGAAGTGTGACTGGTTGGACAAAAAAATGCCGAGCCCACTGCTTGTGACCTGTTTAATGGCAAATGGCATTTTTTAGAAAGAACAGAGGCTCTAGTTGCTGACAGGGAAGGAAAGTTCATAGAGTCTTATAGAAGACAGCTATTTTTTGTCCCAACTTAATGGATTGTGTAGTATCTCTGGTAATGTGACAATAGAGCAGGCTTCAATGGAGGCTTTTAAATTTACTCTTGATTTTTTTTTTTTTTTTTTGGTAAGTGGCTGGCTGCTGATTACAAGAAATTGCAACAGTAATTGGTGTGAGTAACTCTCTGCATGGCTGAGAGCAAGTCAGTATTATGCACGCAGATCTTTTATCTGTCTTGCTGCTTGGGAGTTTCTCCAAAATCTCAAAAGCTTAACTCATGAAGGGGAAGCAGGCAGCTTTACAGCGTGGTCTATTTTCATGGAGGCACAATGCTCTGAGCTGTTGGCTGCTGTTTGTTAAACCTCTTCCACTCCCTTGTAGGAGCTGTCAGTGCTACCAATGCTGCACTCCTACACTGAAGTAGTAAAATTTTGAAATCAATAATGCATGACTTGGCTTCTAATAATGCAGCACAAACAAACTATTAGTTAAACAGCTGGCTTCTGGCTCTAAATGTATAATCAGAGTTAATTGAATCCTTGCTATTTTATTTAATCGTTAATAACTACCTAATAAACTCTGGAGGTGATTAGCAGCAACAGTAACTGCATTTGTCATCTCTTACATCTCAGAAGATCAAGGTCTGTTTTCCAAACCTGAATCCAGACTTGTATCAGGCCAGCTACATAACAGTGAAGTTCAGGTCAGTGTATGACAAGTAAATATCTCACCTGTGCCAGACCAGCTGCTAATTCTTAAATGGGCCTTCATTTCCTCTTTAAAAAATACATTGTCTTTCATGAATCCCCTGCCTAAGAGAGTTGTAAGCATGAAGTACTACAAGTGTCCTTAATAGTATGTCTTAATATTAAATTTAAAAGGCTATTTCTTTTAATAGTAAACTGGGAAACGGTTTGGAGAGCCAATACCAAAAAGAAATTTCGAGTTCACACCAATATGAACAGGAATGTTGGACTTTTGCGGATCTTCCCAGGAATCACTGCTGCTGCTGTAAGTGTCACCACTTCATTTTGGAAATGAGTGAAGTGATGCTCAAATATATGTCAGAATATATTAAGAATATATAAAGGATCAGAAGAAGACAGATCCTTTCCCTTCCCTCCAAAACCCCAACCACTGTGGAGCAGTGGTTGGGGTTTTGGAGGGAAGGGAAAGGATCTGTCTTCTTCTGATAAGCATTTTTTTTAAATATCAGGGCATTCAAAGACTATTTTCATATGCCATAAACGATTGATAAAAGCTTTTCAGATATCTTTTGTATGAACTGCCTGGGCTCTGGAATTTACAATTAATTTCTTATCAGGGTTTATAAATAGGTCAAGTGTGGTTTTCTAGACAGGTGCAAGCTACAGTGACTAGGGAAATATTCTCCTGCTGCATATTGGGCATATTAATAGATATCTTGTTAAAAAATAGACGATATGGTGGGTGGAGTGTGATTATTTCTACAACTCATGCTTCTTTTTTAAGGTTCATTTTGTCTCACAATGATGGTTAACATGACCCTCAGCATTCATACAGAGCTGAAAATGAAAAGTGGGATTTTGCTGCTGAAAATGAGAAGTGGGATTTTTTTGCCTTTAGAAATTATTTTGCAGACTGTGATTTTAGGTAAATTAGTCTTTAAATCTTTGTCTAGTATTAGTTCCATTAAATTGACAGGTCTTTTGTGGCTCTTGCTGTCTTAAATTGAATCCAGTAGTTTAAGCAGCACTCCCCAATTATATCACCATTCTTTTTAGGTGAATATGAACAGATGGAAAGGCAGAGGGGTGGTATATTTGCAATAAAACTCCAACTGCATAGTTAGCCTCATGGGGGTTTACAGTGTATTGCATTTAGCATATGTGATCAGCAAGGAAACGTCTAGGTTGTTCAAAATACATCTTTCTAGGAAGAGAACTTTGCTAGGAATTCTCTTACAGTGAGGCACAATATCTACTTCAATATCAACTGGCTCAGAATATATTAGTGCCTCTGAGTTAAATCAATTTAGTTTTGGGTTAAAAAACTTCATGCTTCATTAGAATATTCTTTCCTGAAAGGTGAAACACTCTGTCTCTTGGGCAGACATTGGTTAGCAAAACTCTTTGCTAAAGCAAAAAAATCTGGGCAGGGGTGTGGAGTTCTAGTCTCAGTTAATAATTCAACATTTATTTCATAAGTGTAAATGTACCTTTTTGTTGCACCAAACAGTGGTGCAGCGGTACAGCCTGTTAATGGCACTTGAACAATAGCGTCCTTTTTCACATCAGGCAATGACTGTACAAAGCAGTTTTTTTAAAAATCTAACCCTTTAGAAATTTTGAAGGAAGCCAGAGAGGGAAAGCCTCATTTTTTTTAAAGCTTATTCTACAGTCTCAGTTATTGCAAAAGGGAAGCACAGAAGGGTATGAGAAGACTATAAGGCATGAGAGCCTGTAAAACCATAGCAGGAATAGACCATTTTTAAAAATGCTGTGCCATACATGAAAAATTTAAGGATGACTTAAACATACCTTTTGTCTCTCTTCCCTGTCTTGTTTTTAAACAGGTAAAAGCATTTCTTCAGCCTCCAATTGAAGGCATAGTACTCGAAACTTATGGAAGTGGCAATGCCCCAGATAAGAGAGAAGATTTGCTGGAAGAACTGAGGAGAGCAGCTGAACGCAAAGTGGTGATTCTGAACTGCACCCAGTGCTTACGTGGGGCTGTTAAAACTGTCTATGCAACAGGGCAGGTGAGGGGTGTGCAACCACTTCATTCTCCACTGCTGTGTAAAAGAAACATCCCACTGATAAAACTTGATTGTAAACTTCCAGTAGTCCCAGCATATAAATCCAGGTTTATTAACTGTAAAGTTGTTGCTCATAAAATAACTACATCTGAAAAATCTTAAGCTGGAAGCACTTAAACACATATCTACAAACAAGATCCTGTTACTCCTGGTCTGCATGGTCAAAACAGTCAGCTCAAATCCCAAATTAGTGATTGCTCACTCTTGTCATGTGCAGCACTCCAGGATACTTTGCATTAGATCCGTAGTATCTCTCTCAGAGGGATTCCATTGAGCTAAAAGCTAGCTTAGGGGTCAGATGATCAAATAAAGTAGTATTTGATAGGATAACAGTTGCTTAGCTACAATGTAGGAGCATGAAGAAAGCCTGTAGATGCAAGCAGTATTCCAAATCCCGGTTTTTTATTTGACTGGAAGGACAGCTGAATTCAGGGCGAGATTGGAGAACAGTATCTAAGGAATTGTCTGTATTGAAGAATGGAAATCAGTTTAGTTTAACCCATGAGGGTTGGCTTAAAGCAGGTTTTGTGTACATACTGTTAATATTCAGGGCATTTTATAATGTGTTTCTCATTTGTGTCCCAAAACACAACATCACTGGGACTAATAAGAGCAGAAAGCCATCTGAGAATGTGTGCTGCATATATTAGTGTGAGGGAAGCTGGTTTAACTGGCCTTTAGAAAAGGACCAGCCATTAATACCCAAGAAGCACTACCAGAGGGTGACTCATCCCTCTGCCTTGGACACCTGGTTTTGCTGGGAGCAACCACCTGTCTGGCAGAGCCAGCCTCTTTTTTGACAGCATGGCAAACCTAAATACCCTGGTCTGGTGCTGAAACCTGCCTCTTTTAGCTTTGGTTTTGACACAGCTTTAGATAATATTTGCACAAATTCTGTTTTGAGGAAAAAGAAAAGGAGATTGTAAGATTTTCTTTATACCTCCTTGGTATCCAAACTTGGTATTTTCTGATATGGGCAATTATTTGAATGTTGGTAAAACTTTTGCATAACTTAATGGAAATATTTTGAGAATTAGTGACTTTTGCAAAGATCCCATGCTCTGCAGCAAATACTGTAGGAATATGTGGATTATATAGAACAGCTCACTCGGAAGGAAGAAAGCAGTTAAGTCAACAAAAGACACCAAATTTATATTTGAAAAACAACATGAAAATGAAGCCTAGGTTTTATGTGATCTTCTGCTTGCAATGAACTGCTAAAATGTGTGGAAAGAAAAAAAAAACAATTTTTCTATGCTCTGGTTAAAAGATTCTCCAAGTAGGCACCTAAAATGGATTTTTGCACTCTGATCCAGGCTGTTGATATGCTGAATTGAAAGATTCTGCTCAGGTCTTAGTGAACCACTTTAAGGCTGTGTGGAAACGTGTTCCCTTCTGGCTTCCATTTTTTATATGGGGTTTGTACTACTTTGCTTCAGCATCAGTTGTTGGAGACTGTTTTCTTGGCATCTTTTGAGGGGAACAGTGAACAAGCCAAGTCCTACAGAATTACTTCATGCTTGTTTCACTGCCTTCTCCTTTTCATGAGGAACTGCTCAGTGGAGGAAGTATCATAAGTGAATGCTGTAAAGTTGTTGTAATGTTAATTTTACTTTGATTTTTCTGTAAATGAAATATTTCAAAGGTCTTTGCACATGGCTGGGCCAGTTTTTACTCATTCGAGCTAGTCACGTAGGTCAGCTGAGTCCCTGGTTTCCCTTGAAGTGTTTGTTTTAATTAACTGAATGTCTGGCCTCTGATCCATCTACACAGTAGAAACTATAATTGAGAGGACTTTAGGTATAGGAAGGAAGCTGGGAAATCCCTTCCTCCTCCTCTTTCACAAACCCACTGAAAAAGCCCTAACTGTTCTTTGGTTAGCTCTGCAGTACAGAAACTATTTCTCACCTTCTCTGGCTATGTTTTCCCATGGGACTTTAAAAAATGTTACTCTGGGTCTCTCGGAGGTGGTTAATGAGCTAATTAAGGCTCTGTATCTTGCTGAAAATACTAGTTAAGCCACAATAAGTTTTGAAGCTGAAGTTTGTATACAAGGTATTTAAAAGTAAAATGCAGTGTAAAGAACGTAGTTCAAGCTGCTTAACTGTGAGGCAACACATTATGGCAAAGAAGGCGATCTGTGATTTGCCCAGATACAGTTTAGTGACAAGAGATCGGAAATCTCCTTTGTCTTTGCTGTCTTATACTCTAACAAGGCTTGCTGATCATAGCAAAGATGCTTCTTCTTTTTACTTTTGTTCAGACAGTTTATTTTTTTTAACTACCATAAAGATAAGTTAAAAAGGTCATCTTTTTCAGTTGTTCTTGTCAGAACTGTGTAAATTACGTATTTTAGTTGTATCTTCTAAATCATACACTGCTAGCGCAGCCTGAAAGAGTCTGAAAGCACTCCCGCTGTGAGCACGCCGTAGTGCTGGAATTCATCCAAAGCAATGCCCCATAAAAGAATGGTAAATATGTCTGTGTGAGAACAGCCTACTTGGCAGTGTTCAAAATGCCACTGGGTTAAAACAGAGTAACTGCAGCTTTTCAATAAAGGGAATCTGACAACTCTGCAGATAGCTGATACGGACCTGTAACCTTTCCCTTTTAGCATAGTAAGCCACCGTGGCAAGCATTTGGTGGAATTCTTCAGTGTTATTGCATGAAAAGGAATTTAAAGTAAAAGTCATCTTTATTCAGATTGCTCTAGTATTTGCCTGGTATTTGATAACTGAAAGTACAAAAATTACAGTGGCAGTAGGAGGAGCAAGAGAGTGGAGGCTCGGCTGCACCCTGCATTCTGTGTAGCTACTCATCTTTCAAACACCTTCTCTGTATGTGCAGGTATTTCTGAATGCTATGCTAATTAGAATTATTATTCCTTTTTATTCAGACTCTCGCTGATGCTGGAGTAATTCCTGGAGGTGATATGACACCAGAGGCAGCCCTAACTAAACTGTCATACACCCTCAGCAAGGGAGACCTTAGCTGGGAGGAGAAGAGGCAGGTAAATATTTCAGTGTGACCTTGAAAGACTTTAAGTTTCTCATCTACTGTGCTAACTTCTGCTTAGCTTCATGCCTTGAGCATCTCTCTTGCATTTAAAAGCAATTGGTTCCAGAGCCATAATGTGAACAGCTCATTTTTTTTTTTCTTATGGAAAATACTATTAAGCAAACAAATGTATGTAGATTGGGAGAGAAAAGAATTCTCTGCATGTCAGGTGAAGACCATCACTGAGCCATAAAAATGCCATGTTTAAGTGGTAGTAGTCTAGCTTGGACACTTCTGTACTGAAAATTCTATGTGGAAATTCTTATGGGAGACAGAATCCCAACCCTACTGAAGTCAGCAAAGATCTTGTCACTGATCTTAGTGTGGTGAAGATTTCATCCCAGACTCATTCACACAAATGAAATATTTATTCTGAAAATAAATATTGCCTATAGCCTCTTCCTTTATGGCATTACTCATAACAGTATTAGATTCTATTTCTCTAAGGGGAGATACACTTTATAATACATAAAAAGTAGAGGATTATTCTAGAACCAGTTGTAACTGCTTTTAAAATCAGAGCCCCTTTAACAATGTTCTGACTGTTCATTGGTTGCTTAATCAAGGCCTTTTTTCCTGCAAGTTACATAGCTGTGTATCATGTTCAAGGAACATACAGCTATGAATTAGATAAGGGAGCAGCAGTCTGCAGGAATGCATGAATTTCTGTGCTTGTATGTAGCGAAATCTTAATCCTGACACTTTGGGAGATGACATCATGATGAGTCATTCCCCAGACTTAACACTGTAGGCTCATGTCTCTCATGATGGTGCTTTGGTTTTATTAAAACCGTATTTGGTTTTATTAAAACCTGATCATTATTTCATGCTCCACATCTTCCAACCAGTAGCAGCTCTTGAGACAAACATATTTGGATACCTGTGATCCTAAGTGTGGTGGCTGGAAGTTCCACTTACAGTGCTTAGACACAGTTTCAGCCTCTGAGTTTGCAGTTGTTTGCTAAAGCCCTGGCTCTGAGAAATGGGAGCAGGAGGAGCTGTGTGTGTCTTTGGCGAGGATGCCCGGAACATGCTCTGTGCAAGGACATGCCTGGCAGGCGACACAGTGCTGTGAGGAGCAGGGGTATTGGATGTGTTTGTGCATTTGCACTTCAGAAACCCCAGCTCATCACTGATACCCCTTTGGCACACTCACTGACCCTGGAAGCCACACGCACTAGCTTGTTTTTTTTTTTAAATGCAGACTTTAATCTTCTTGCACAGAGGATTATTTGACCTGGGACAGGAGAAACCTTCCCAGCTGGCTTCTTGCTTGGGTGTGTGAGTTAAAACTTAATTTGAGATCCAGTGTGCTGAGGTGAGATAGCTGGCTTACTCAGGTGAGGATTTGATGATAAGGTGTTACAGGTACCATGTCACAAGATAATTCTGCATTTTCATGTGCTGCCCGTTGGATTGTGCTACACAGTTTTTGTGTGGTGATATGCTGGACCTCCTTTATATGGTTTGAAAAACAAAATAACGTTTGCAATTTCTTTGAGTTGTGCAGGATTGGTTTCCTCATTTGACTCGTACTGACCCACAAACAATTGTGCTGGCACAACTAAGGGAACAGCATGCTGCATTGCCTGGGCAGGAATGAGTTATAGAGACCAGGAGAAGAAGAAAGCCTGGAAATATGTTGTCTGTGGCAATATCTTCAGCTAAACATATCACCAAACAATAGTCTCCCAAGAGACAGAAGCTCTCCTGAAGCTGGCGTGGTTATTTTAGGATTCTCTTTCAACATGAAGAGCAAGGAATGTGCCCCTAGACACATACAAATGTCTGAAGAGCTGGTAGGACTGAATAAGGCACGCAGGGCTTTGCACTGGGTGCATTTAGCACAGGTGCCAATTGCTAAGGTTACCTGTGTAAAGCAATGATCTCAACGTGTCAAATTCTAAAAGTGTGCCAAAGCAGTTGGTATCCTCAGTTGGTATGGGACTCTTCCAGCAGACAGCTATGGTGCTGTCAGCTCTTGGAGGGTGTTTTTTAATAAAGGGCATGCCTAGACATAAGTAAACCTGGGGCATTCCTCCTGCCAACATCACATCTGTTTCTTGCAAACTTTCACAATCCTGCTTTTTAAAATTCTAATTGAAATAACTATGTGCTTTATAGCTGCATCAGCAACCTTTCATGAAAGAGTGCCAGTATGTAAAATTGTCAGAATTGAGGAAACTAGTTGCTTTTTCTTGATGACTGGCTTCTATCTGTGTTCTCCAAGTTTCCCAGAATCTGTCTTTTAGAGTATTTTCATTTCTTTATTGCCCTATTCAAGTACTTTGTACACATGAATTGGCTGACCTTTTTACATTTTGATTTGGGTTGTTTTCCCAGTTATATTGGAGACACCCATCCTGCAAACTGTTACATGTCTGTTTGGGTACTGAATGACTGGTACTACTGTAGATTTTCTGCATTCAAAGCTGGATCTATGTCCAAATTTTTACAGAATCAGGGCTGATGGAGCTGTTTGAAAACCCATGGAAATACATGACTGTGTACAGGCAGGACTGGGCTTTGTTTTGAGGTCTATGTACACAGTCTGTGTGGCAGTCCTGAGGTTTGTGAATGCTGGCAAAAGGCAAAATTTCAGAATATTCTGGTCTTAAGCCTCCCTCTGCTCATTAGTGATTATCTTTGTGTTTTTAAGTAGGCTGCAGCTTACCCCACTAGGGAACTTTTGTCCGCATATTCTGAAAATTGGGGTGTTTTGTTATGTGCTTATTTTGGTTTTCTTTGCTTTGGAAGAAAGTTTTGTTTCCCTGCCTCTCTCCCTCCTTTGTCTTTTAAAACGTGCAGTCTGCATGGGACAGTAACTATTTCTTTAATCTTTTGTCTGCATTCAATTAGTTTCCATAATTCCTCCAAACAATTTTCTTACTTGATTCTAAGGTTTTTTTATTAGACTACCACCATATTTTTCCTCTGCTAACAAAGGGTTTGATTGCTTGCTTTTCAGATGCTGAGTGAGAATCTTAGAGGAGAAATGACTGTTGTACCCACAGGAGCCAAGATCTCTTTGAGAGATAGCAAGTTTATTCAAGTGATTGCCAAATCTCTAAATATCAGCAGCAAGGAGGTATATACTTAAATATTTAAAATTAATATCATGCAAAGCTGTAAACTGAGTTAAATGAGACTAGATTAAAGATGAACAGCAAAGCTGAAAGAAAATTGGAATATGGAGTTAGGGAGAAAGAACACAATGACAATCATATAACTAAAATGTTTTTAATTAAAAACTTATTAACTTTTTTCCCCCCCTCTTTGTAGCCCCATCTTGGGTTTATTTTCTTGGCTGGCTGGTTGCAATAACAAGCCTCAGACAGATGCTGTAATTCAGGGTATCAGTGATATGAAGAAGTGCTTTATATATTTGTGGTCAAATGTATTGACAGTTTGGAGCAATCCAAGTAATAATGGGTAAAACAGCTTAATTGTACATGCAGTCATAGAATGCTGATACTAAGGCAGCATTACACAAGTGTAATTTGTGGTGTTTAGTATTAGTCCCTCCCAATTAGAAAATATAATATAAATATAAATTAGATAATACAGTACTGGTTGTACAGATATTCACTTTTCTCTTGAATTGGGTTCAGGGAAGATGGGATTTTATTAACTGATGAATACTGAATGTATTCTTTAGTTCTTCTTTAGTAAGCATGAGAAATGGGAGAATATTCAGGGGGCCTAGGAGGCTTGTCAGTGTACATTTGAAAGTTCAGGTTACACAAATATCTGAGGAATCACATTAATAAAATTGATCCAGTCTTGAGGATAATGGACTATATGGTCTTTTCCAACTCCCACCAGCACTGTCTCTCTTACTGTGCTGGTGTGTAGCTATGGCAGTACAGAGATGGCAATTAGTGTGTGCACCTTAAATGCTTTATAAAGATATCAGGTACTTGTAGTGTTGCCAGGGAGGAATATAAATCTTACGGATGTGAGGCTGACAAAATTTAAAATAAACATGAGACTTCTTTCCTTCCAAGAACTAAATGCTACCATTTCTAAATATCCAAATGACTAATTTGGAAACTTTATATGAAAGCAAGGGCAGTGTTTTTACGACTTGGGTGTCAATCACATTAGAGGTGAGGCTGATACTAAATGTTTAATTTTATTTGTTTCTCAGGAGTTAGAAGCTGTGCGAGATGCATTAATTCCACCTTTGGCTTGTGCTGCAGCGAAACTGGGTGACATAGATGCACTAAGAGCCATAGCAGAAATGGTAATGTAAAATGAACAGTGTGTACAAAACATTAATTTTTAAATAGAGCTGTAATTGACTGTAGGAAGCCATGCTCATGGAAAGTGACAACCTAAGTTTTAGAGTCAAGGTGCTATGACTGTTACAAGTGGTTTCTGGACTTCTTGGTCTTTGCCTTTCAGAACTGCTGTGCTTTTTCCTCTCTGGTTTTCAGCTGTTTACATTTTTCTTTTGAACTGTGAAAATACAGGTAGATTAAAATGCAAGTTCATATCTGCTAACTTTGGAATATTTTTAAATGATTTGTGCTGCTTTATTTTCATTTAACTTTTTTTATGCATATTCATAATATCCACCTTTTGGATGTAAATCTGTCAGGATTAAAAAAAAGAACTTGAAAATTATATTTAAGCAAAACACAGTGCAGTTCTAATTCAGGATTTCTGGCTCTCCCCAAAGCTCTGACTTCGGTTATACCTGAAGAAGAAACAGGCATCTCCCTGTCATCTCTTTTTTTTTTCCCCTCTTTGCCGTGGTTTACCCTACTATTGAGATTTTGGTAATGGGCCTCAAGAAAGGATAAATATGTCTTGAAAGTAAGAATTAACTAAGACAAGAAAAATAAGCAGTCTGTGGGCACAAAGTTGCTGTATGGTGTGCTGTAATAAAGAGCTTATCCCAGCGGGAAACATGCAGGAGGTGGAATAAATATCTTTATTGGCACTAAAACAATGCTGCAAGATAAACTTTAAGTTTGACAGGCTTAACAGTTTGGTGGCAGAATTAAAATGTGGTGCATACATCCACTGTGTGACGTTTGCAGCAACTTAATGTGCAGCCATTATCTTTTCGGCATGTGAAGAATATGTCTTTTTGTAGGGTGGAAACCTGAGCTGTGGAGACTACGACGGCCGAACTCCACTCCACATTGCAGCCTCTGAAGGGCATCTGCCCTTAGTTGAGTATTTGTTGACATCTGGTGCGACTGTTTATGCCAGAGACAGATATGGATCTACCCCACTGATGAATGCAATCAAGTTCAGGTAACAATTTATGTACCGCTCTATATAAAGTTTATAAACATTCTGTCGTTTCGGATTTCAAGCCCATCCATCCTGTGTCCCGGTCTTGTCTTGTCTTAGCAGTCATGTGTAAATTACAGCAGTTAAAATAACACATATCAGCTTATTTCAAAGGATGTGACTAGCCTAAATGAAAAGATTTTTTAAAATAATGTGGAATGAAAGCAAACAACTTGGTATGCATGCAGAATTTTAGCATAAGGTAATTATTGCCATCCTCCTGCCAAGACTTTGTCCATAATTTCAGGGCTCCGCTCTTTATTCTGAAGCTTCCTTATAAAACAGAGCCAAACTGATCACTCCTTTTGACTGTCAGAAGTGAGAGTGCAGGACCATGGGCTGTCTGTTTTCTTTCTGCCCTTCCCTTTCTCATCAAGACCAGACTGTTTCAGTTGGCACAAAATATACCGGTAGGTTGACATGTTTTAATCTTCCCCTTCCACCAGTGCTTTCCTGAGTCTCTTGCTGGCTGACTGGTTTTTTGATTTTTCCCTTCCACCCACTCATAATTATATGGGATGGTTGCATGG
Source organism: Struthidea cinerea (assembly GCA_013397865.1). NCBI lineage: Eukaryota > Metazoa > Chordata > Aves > Passeriformes > Corcoracidae > Struthidea > Struthidea cinerea. The sequence goes on along the minus strand of VZTI01004555.1, from coordinate 1,235,407 downwards.
CTCTGCCTGCTTTGTGGATTTCCTCTTCCTGCTGTTACGAATGTCAGCAGTTCTTGAATGGTAGTCATGGAATTGCACTTTACTGGTCTCTTCCATGTTGTGTAGTCCTAAGGAATGGCCATAGCACAGAATATGAAAGTTATTAGTCATCAGAATTTAATTTTTTAAGATTTAGTTTGTATAGCCTGGGGATTCATAGAGCCATTGGTCTTCCAGCGTGTTAGAAGCTGCACACCATAATCTCTCCTTGTCTTTGATCCACTTTCAGCTCTTTATCTCGTATTCAGTCTGTATTGTGGCAGGAGAAAAGCCATTTTTTTCTGTAAAGGAGCTTGGAGTGATTGAATTTTCATGGTCTTCGTGGATTAATGTTCCCAAATATTCCTACAGCTTTCTGATGTTGACAGGTTCACCTGGTCTGTCAAGCTGGAGTCAGCTCCCTGGGAGGTCTGACAGTCCTGGATTACCATGAGCTGCAGGAATAATTTGAAGGCTTCTTCTGTCTCAAAGACCAGTGTAGAAAACTCACCAGGCTCTCTGACTGTGAGACCTGGGGTCTGGCGTGGCCGCGCTGTGCTATTGCCATTCCTCCTGCATGGTCCCGAACAGCTTTGTGGCTGGTGCTTTACCTCATGAATATATAAGCTCTGCAGTCTTAAAGCAAAAACAAGCCCAACAGCAAATCAAACAAATAACCTCAGAGCTGAATAGATGTGGCTCTGGTCCAATGTCAGAAAATGCTAAAGCATTAGATACTATTAGATGTTCCTGCAAATCAGGCACCTACTTTTTTTACCACACCCATCTACCGCCTGAGGAATTTCACATGAGCTTGTTGTTTGGATTCCTTAGAATTGCCACTCCTATATTAGACTCCTACTATGACTCTTAAGCTCTTTAAAACTGCACACCCATTTTGATGCAGGGAATTGTAAAAGGAAACTGCACCATAACCATTTTCAGTTTCTCTTTTTGTTTCTACTGTTGGAATGAGAGGAAGAGTTGACTTAGAACTAATCTCATAAATGCGTATTTATGATCTGCTGTGTACTCACACTGCATTTCACACTGGTAAGCATATAAAGGAGAATGCTAAGGAGCAGACATCTGTATCTGTGTGTAATTAGATACCCACTAAAAAGATGTCTGCTACAGAAGTATTTAAATTCTATTTATTAAACACTTGCAAGCTGAAAGTGAAGAGATTATCCTGATAGAAAGTGGCAGAGAGGAAAGAGGTGGGGGGGAAAACTGAGGATAATGAGTAGTCGATGCTTGAAACTGTTTAATATTGTAACTCTCTCAATTTTACTGATCATTGCATCAGCTTAATCCCATTTTCTGAGAATTAATATTTGTTTAATTGCTATTTAACTGCAATACAGTATCCACTCATCTTAAAAATAGCTTTCTTCCAGTCTTCTATGTTACATTTCTCAGTGGCTTGCCTTTTAACCAGCATGCAAACCTATATAATGATGACTGATTTCTCTCTGCCATTTAATAATTTGTAAAGATGATCAGGAGTTATGTCTCTTCTTAAAAGCTTCTTAACATAGCACTGTCAACTGATAGACCAGTGACTTGATTTATGTCAATAATAGTCTCTTAAATTTTTTGACTTGAAGTGACTCTTTCTTTGTTTCTTTATAAACAAGAAATAAACTACTGCATTTCCACTTTTTCATTTGTAACTCTGCAACTTGCCTGTAGTCTCACTCACTTCATGCATGAAGCTAAACAGACCACTGTTAATTTAGGCCAGTTGCTTGACATATCAAAATAAGTACCATTCCTTTAATTTCTTGCAGCACCCTCAAGGGATAATTCATTTTCAAAACAATAGAATAATATTTTTTTAATAACAGAAACTCTCTAAGCAGGAAAATGTCTTGAATAAAAATTGTGTATATTTTAAGTAGTAAAAGTGCTTCCATTTACTTGTAGAGCAGTGGTAAAAGGTTGAAAATGGGGAGTTGCTCATATAGTGCTGTGAGAACATCAGATTAGAGGTAATAAAATTTACCTCCCACGTAAATATGAATTTAAATACTTGATATTTTGCAAGGTTACATTTACATTACTTCAGGAAATCTAAGGCAGAGAGAACATCTAACCACCAGTGACTCCAAAAAGCACACTGAAGCCTATCCTTACAGTGTTTGTGCATAAAATTCCCACTGATACCATGCAGAAAACCAAACAAGTGAAACTAAGCTGATCCTGCCATAACCATTCTGGTTGCTAGGGGAGCAAGCATGAAAAAGAATGAAGCCAGTCAAGTTTGGATATACATTACACCTGCATTTCTTTAAAGAGAGTTGGTGGAAGGTGTGCACCCTAAGGCCCCAATCCTGCAAACTCTTACATGTGTGTTAATTTCACATGTATGATTCATCCCTTTTGAAGTTGATTCACTCTTAATAAGTGTCTGCCAGGTGAGGGCCTGGGATGATAGGTACTGCACAGATTCCTGTGAATCCAGAGCCCTCATGAACTGGTAAGAGTGTGGATGTCTTTACCTGGAACTCAAACTTTGCTCATAGTGCTGAACGTTGAAGACTGCACCATATCAGATGTTCTGCTATTGATGTATTAAAATGTCAGTATACACTCAAGTTTTAATGTCCAGTGTTATCAACAATGGAACCTAGCAGGTAGGAGACACTAGCAACAGCTTTTGTCTATTTGTTTTTTCCTTCAGAGAGGGATGAATAACTGATACTATCAAAAGGCTGTCTCAAGTAACATATTCAGAATAATATTGTTTCTACAGCCTGTGTCTGACCAAGAGCCACGGTTTGGTGACAGAACACACTAGGAAAAGGGAGCTCACAGGTCACAATGCTTATCAGGTGGGGCTAGACTGGGCACAGAGCTGTGCAAGCCAGGGCTGACATGGGGATGTTGCTATCCCTCTGCACCTTGAGCTTTGACTGTCCAGCAGTTCCTCTGCTCTTGGTTTCATGCCGTCACCTTAGAACAGGAATTGCATTTGAACCATTCCCAAGAGGTTTGTGGCTCATGACATCACCTGAAGTGCAGATCAGCTCAACTGTGACCCTTGTGAGGTTTTTGTAAAGCCACGGGAGAGCAGCACTTAAAGAAACAATTTCTAAAGACAAATACCTCTCATGTGCCTAAGACATAACAGTATCAGAAAATTCACAGCCAGCCTCTTGAGATATGAATAATGCCCTTGTGGTAGGTACAAGACAGCAGAAGTGGTGCTCTGGAGAGGGCTTAAGTTTGTTCAGAATGTAGATGGCGTTTGGGTGCAAGTAGGAACAAGCTGCAGTGCGACTTGCCTCCCGCATAGTTTCCATGTTGAGTGGTGGGAATGTCAGAGGTGGTCTGTTTGCTTTCTTGGACTGATCTGCACTTCATAGCCACAGTACTAAATCTGACACTTTTAAACTTTGCATTACTCTTTGTCCCTACTCTTCCTCTCCCTTGCCCTGTCTTTAACAAGCAGTAGTGCACAGGACTTCTTCCCACTGTACCAAGAAATGCGACTTTGAATGACTCATCAGGACATTGTACTTCTGTTTAGAAATGCTTTATTATAAGCATTTATTGTAAACACTATCAGTTACAATGCTTACAAATTTAATTTATTTCAAGACACTTTTTTTTTCCTTGTTTAAATTTGCTCTATTAAATGAGCGGGGTAAATGATCCCAAATCTGTCTATACCAAAGATTTACAGAGTACCACTCAGAGCAGGAATAGCTGTGTGGTGTGAGTGGGATGTGAAGGGCTTTCTGGAGAGAATCTTCTTACCAGTAAGGAGTAGATAGTTACAACAGGAAGAGAAACCCTGGCTTTGTGCTGGTATCCAGAGATACAGACCTCATAGGGGAAGCACATTGAGGGAAGATACCACACGACATTAAACGCTTTGCAGCCTTTTATCTTTTAGTTCTGTCCCATAGCAAAGCTTTTATTTTAAAAAGTGCTAATTTCATGCTGTGATTTCCCATATAAGGTGGGAAATGAGGAATACTCCAGGGCAGTTCTTGGAGAGTAAACAGACACTCGCCATGTTCTGTTCAGTACTCAGTGAGAGTGAACAGACATGTTCTACATTAATCTATTTCAGGTTGAATTTCATTTCGGCTAATTACTGTTCGTCTTAAGACAAAGAATTAAAAAATTCATACATGTAGAATTCATTCTTCACCACAGATTGAAAAGTAGGAGACCATGCCATTATTTACTGGCTCAAGGAGATGCTTGTGGAGGACGAGCCACGTCATAAGGGACCCACCTGAGAAAATATTTTAGATAACTGAACAAATTTGAGGCATGTGCTGTTCCAACAATGCTTTGCTCTGAAGCAAAGGAGGAATATATTTTTTTTTTGCTGTCAATTGGAACAAAGTATAATTAAAAAAAAAAAAATCCTAGGGTCAATAACCTGTGTTTGGAAAAGCAAGGTGATTCCTATAGTATGTGTACAGTTCTTTGGTTAGTTGAGAAACTGAAGATCTTATATGAAACATATAAGCTTACACAGGCTTTATATGGATAACTGTAAAGTAACTTCTGATTGAAGATGGAGTTTCCTAAAAAGAGGCAGAGGGATTAGATAAGTAGTTTAGTCCAATTCAAAAAGGGAAAGGCCCATGGCTACCACCAAGTGATTAAGCAGAAAGTGTATGGGAGCTTATTTTTTTATTTTTAATTACTACAGATGATCTTTTAGGTAATGGGTTGGAAAAGCTCATATGTATCCTGTTAAATTATAAGCCTACCTCTTTATTTTGAAGTGTTGTAGTATAGCAACTTACTTAAAATAGGAACTATGAAACTATTCCTGATCTACTGAGTCATCATGCTCCTTCTGGAGCTTGATTTGTAAACGGTATCAGTTGTTTAGCAGAGGAGCACTCTGTCACCTCCTTTTCAAACCTAGTTCTAAACCTTCCACTAAGTTAGTTATGAAAAATGTATTTTGCAGGTTTTTTTACTTGTCATGTTATTTTTCTACCCACAACAGTACCTTTAGACAGCAGCCTTTCCATAGTTTCTTGAGCATCTAACTAAGGTGTAGGTGTTGCCTGGTAGTGCTATTTGTCCCTTTATCTCAAAGGAAAGGACAAAGAAGACCTCCTAAAGTCTCCAGGTAGAAACAAATAATAAAGGTATTGGGAGGAGGAAGTTAGGAAAAGATGTACTTTTGACAGAGGTTCATAAGAATTCTTACCATCATTTTGAAGCCCTAAAAATCCAATTAGCTTCTCCATTAACATAAAGATTCATTGCTTATCTGCAGGACACAATGTTTTATTTAATACTGATATATATGGGCATTGTATTCTCTAAAATACAGGAATGATGCTATGTAATAAATATTCTCCCTGTTTGCATGTATCTCAGTTACTAATATTTCTAGTGTTAAATTAACCTAGCACTAAGGTAAACATACTAAGAATTCTTGGAAGAGAAGGGTATGCATCCCTTTCCTTTTTAGAGCTGAACTTAACACTTCCTTGAGCTTAGTGTGTGAATGAGTTTTTGAGAGGGAGGGAAGCTCTGTTTACTGCATCTGTCACCTTGGAAAAGATTCATTAATTCTGGGACTGTGGAAAATAAATAGAATGTAAGAACTTCCACTGACTGTTTGTGTATATGACAATGCTGGATTCAGGGGGAAAAAGCCCCTCCAGGTCAAGTCACTCTCATTTTTTTCTATTCCTTTCATAAAGGCACATACCAGTGATTAACTTGTTACGAGAAACAGGAGCACACCTTTCAAGCCATGACTTGGAGGACGTTGGAACAATACTCTGCAGGTAAATGTGATATATGGTGAGGTGTCCCTAAAATGGGTGTGGAGAGGCATGATTTTTCAGAGGAGACTTGAAAATGGAGAACTTTCAATAAACACTTGGGTCCCTGGCACATGAGGTGGCTCTTTCTGTGTTAGATGAATAATAAGGCAACAAGTGAAGTGATGAAATTAAGAATCAACTCTGTTTCAAAGCACCAATAACTCAAGAGAGTTCCAAAGTAGAGAGACTTGTGGGGATAAGTGAGCTGGAAGCAAATATATACCACATTTTTTCCCAAAGTCTTTTATTGAGGAATGATGAAAAGAAGATGTTCAGGGTGTGTTTTTGTAACATCTCTCTTGAAAATAAAGCGGCACGAAATGCATCATTTTTATTGTTATAAAGTCCACTTTTCACTTATATTGGAATGGCTTCTACTGTAACTAGTATATTGTTCTTAAAAATAACTACATCAAATAGATTTGATTTAGTTGTGAACAGCTGCTCACCTTCACTATATTTAATTTTAAGAGGATATAATTCTCTTAGATCTGGTTTTGCATATAATTGCTTTCAATATATAATGATATGGATATGTATTATAAAAAGAAATAGATGTTAGATTTCATTTTTTCCAGTACTGGTCCTGAACTACAAATTACTCTGAAAATTGTGAGAAGGTTCCATGTATTTCTGAAAATTACTTGTAGTTTTTACTTCATTTCCTCTTCTCTCTTTTGAAAAACAAACAAAAAAACCCTGAGTACTGGCCTTTATATCAGGACTTGGCAGGAAACCATGAGACTTGCAGGGACCAGCCAGTGCTATATAACGTCTACAGAACAAGGTCAAGGTAAAGCTTATGTGTGTTCTGTGTAGAGACTGGACTCTGTCCTTCGAGTAATTCTGGAATTAAGGAACACTAGCTGGAATGTTTCCATTGTCGTAACATGCTCAGAGGAGACTGGGTAATAAGGCTTTTACCGTGGAGTCAAAATATGCACTTCCGAGGGCACTGCAAGTGATAGGACAGAACTAAACCCTTGGTTTGTGCAGTTTCCCTCTGCCAAAAGGCAAGAGGAGTGGTTTAGGGAATGACATTCCTCTACAAATAAATTGGCCCCTTGCTTAGTCCTGGTGGCACATGCAGAACCAGTTTGGCTAGCTGACTTGGCAGTAATATGTCCCAAAAAAGAAGAAAAAATCAGGAAGGGAAAAAGGGTACTTCAAACAAAATAACAAAATGTGGTTCTCATACAGTTTGTTACAGCTTTGTAGGGATCATTGTGCACCTGGATCTGCCTGAGGGGAGATGCATGGCCTATACCAGGAGCAGAGCCAGGCAGTGGTCAGGCTTCGAGACAGTGCTGAAGTGGCTGTTCCTACCCTGCTCCTGCAGAGCTGAAGCTCTTCCTCTGCTCTGCTGTTTCAGAGGGCCTGGCATAGTCATTTCTAACAAAGTGGACTTATTCCACAGAGCGTTATTCAGATACCTAAAAGTTATTAAATCTGAGGTGCTGGTGTTTGTCCTCTTGCCAAAATGTCTCTGATACTTCTACAGTGTCCTCAGATGACCTTACTGATACACTCATTTTTCCAGCGTGCTCTGGCTCACCTCTCTGTCCTCTCAACTCCTTGTTTTAAGCTCTCTCTGCAGGCACTGGCACCTGCATGGCAGTCAACATGTCCACATGGTCAAGGTGCTTATAGAACCAGCAGTTCGTAACATCTCCCCTCTGTCTAATTGGAGCTATTTTCCTGCATTTCTTCTATCTTGTAATAATCAGCCTTAAGCTGCAATTTCTACCAGTCCAAATTTGTCACCAAGGCAATATGTCAAGTTCTTGCGGTTTAGAATGATAAAGCTGCTTGCTTTCTGATAAGCTCTGTGTTCCTGCACTTAGCTAACTTAACTTTTTCCCCCATGCAGTTCTCTCTGAATTAAACTATAAGCATGTTTTCCTTCTTTGCTACCTACCAATCCTCAAACAGACTATTACAAAAGACCATGAATAGTGATTTTTGTGTTCTAATAGTCTCCTCAGCCTCCTTCTGTTTAGACTCATGATTTTAGAATAGAATAGTTCAGTTGAAAGATTATGGAGATAAAATAAAAATAAATGTGTTCCTTTGGCATTGGTGATGTTTGAGAGGGAAAGGAGTACCAGCCAGAACTGAGGGTTGGAGTGTATGAGTGGGAACTCTTGTGTAAGAAGTGGAGATGCACATAGTTATTAAATCTTTCATGGTTTCATTTGCTGGTGTCTTTTTTTAAGTGAGAGGTGTTAGTCTGGTTTTAGAATCACTTTGTTGATGTTTGGTATCTGGTTCATGGCTTTGTTTCAAAATGAGATCTCAGTGTTAGTAATCTGTTAAAAATGTCAGAATATCATCTTGTATTGCAGTAGTATTGTCATCTGTCTGAAAAACCAAACCATGATGAGATAAATTGGGACACTCAGACTTACTCTGAAAGCTTCTGGAGTTAGTAAACAGTTGATTTGTGGGGTTTTTTTAAAGGAAAAAAGCTTCTATAGAATTGAGGTACTTCAAGTCTGTACTTCACAAAATTAAACCAGGGCATAAAGCCAAAACAGCTTTCTTTTTCATATTCTTAGACTTCATAAAATGATATATGATATATGATATATGATACGATATGATACGATACAATATATGATATGATATGATATGATATGATATGATATGATATGATATATACAAGGATGCAGCCTTTCAAAATCAGCACCTTTCAGAATAAGATGCCTCTTCAATTTAACATAAACAGGGGGTAAGGCTGAGGAAGGAAGAATAAATATGCCTCAGCAGGAACAAGCTAAGAACAACACTCCCAAATGTGTTCAGGACAGAGCAAGCCATGCTTTGTGCTGGACTTCT